>CAMZMU010000103.1:13653699-14043236 GCA_947311845.1 Poa pratensis | reverse complement strand
TCGATTAGATCGCGACATACCGCTTCAGCTTAAGTGGCTGGGCCACGGGGTTGGTTTAGGTCGGCTTAGCTGGGTCGTCAGGCCTGGCTGGCCTGGCTTCTTCTTTTTCTTTTCCTTTTTATTTTCTTTAGTTTTCTTTTCATTCCAGAATTTGAACAAATTTGAATTGGCCGAAATTCATTTCAATTCAATTCCTTTGAACTCAAGAAAATTCATATAAAAACTAGGGCCCATCTGACTCATAGGAAAAATATTTCCCGCCCTAATGGAAATTTTGAAAAATCATTTTATGCAAATGTACTTAATGTGACTATTGAATAAATCCAAAATTTAATTAGGGTTTCTAAAATAGTCAAATTAATTCCAAAAATTATCAAAATGCAGTGAATCGTGTTATGCATATGATTATGTTCACATCCAAAATTGAAAAATCTGGGATGTGACATTGAAACATCTATTTTTTTTCTCTTTTTTCATGACACCTACTTAGTGCATGTTTTTTCTTCTTTTTATGTGACACCGTCTAGGTGCATATTTTTTATATCTCTATTTTTTGGTAGGAGCAATGATACGTCCATTTTGTATCACTATTTTTGGTTGTGAATTGCTCCTTATCAATGATATATTTCACATATTTGCATGATTCTAATGCCCCTTTCTTCTTAATTTACATGTTTTAATGGGAGAGGGGAACTACCAAAAAACTACAGAAAAGGAACAAAACAAGGTCATAAAATAAATTATTTTTTTGAAGACCAAAAAAATCCAACAAAAATATATCTGAAGGTTTCACAAGGGAATAGGCCCAAGGGTGCCTAGCACCTTCCGGGGATGTCCCTGTGGGGCTAACGCGGCCCCAACTTTCAACCACCCTTGGAGAGTGAGCAAGGGGTGCGTGGGGCCCATAGGTGTCCCCCGGGCACCTCTTGTTCCACTGGTCCTATATTAGCTCAAAAACTTGCGATTGATTTTACGGGATTTTTGTATCACCATCTGCATAGCTATTGTCACCTCTGGCAGTCTAACCTCCTAAAACTCCATCCCCCTAGGAGGAGGAAATTCAAGCCATCGTCGTCATCAAAACATTGTTCATCATTGGGATCATCATCTCCAGAAGCACCTTATATACCGTCATCCACCTTCACCCCTAGTTTTCAATCTATGAACTATTAACTTGGATCTGTTGCTGAGATTACTTTCTTGTCTTGATTATTGCTTGTAGTTGATGCCTGGAGGTATAATTGGTGAGAGATTTCTATACTCAGATTGTTAATCATATCATAATCCCTAATGATCATGATCCATATGATGTCTTGTGAGTAGTCTGTGACATTCTTTAGGACATGGAATAAACGTTGCTGCTAGTAATCATGTAAAGTTGAATAAAGTTCAATGTTTCGATATTATGTTGTGGTGTGATTCCCTAGCGGGGATGTGTGAACATCGACTGCGTATCACTTCACCTTAGATGCCTAGAGGAGAGCACGGTGTGATTGTTTTGTCTATGATGGGTTGTTGGAGTGACATAAATTACCAAACCCTATGTTTATTAACTGTTGCAAAGGGGGTTGTTGGAATCCTAAAGTTTAGTGCCATGATTATATGTTTTCCTAATTACTCTTCTTGTATTTGTGGATGCTTGCATAGAAGGTACCATCATAAGTATGTATGGTGTACAAGTAAGCATAGTACATTATCAGGTTCCGCCACACAACAATTATCAAAACAATGAAAGTTAAACTCAAAGGAACTAGATGAAAACAACTTGGTGAAAAATTACCATGTGTCCTCGAGAGAGATTTGATCCTTATAAGTATACAACCGGCTCGTCGCTAGAACAATTAAGGATTGAGCTACTTGCTGCACCATTGAACTTTTGTTATAATTTTATGTTCTTGCAATTATTCATTTGTTCAAACAAACCATCAAACAATCTTTACAGCTGTTACAGTGATTCCTTACTAGTTTCCATCAACCAATTTCTTTTGCTCATGGTTGGGTTCGACACTATTACTTATCAAAAAGAGATACAATAGATCTCCTACACTTGTGGGTTATCAAGAATGTTTTATGGCGCCGTTGCCGGGGAGTGTAGCATTGTTGGAAAGTTGAATTTGGTAAGGAATGTTATTAATATGCTTGCTGTTTTTTATTTGTTATTTTAGTTTATTATAGAGAACCATACTTCTAATAAATTATTAGGAGGGGTCGCCTATGACACCAGTATTGCTAAGAGAGAAACTCCACCTTCTGAAAAAGTTTATCAAATACCTATTCATGTATCTAAGCGTGTGAGAACTAACATCTATGCAGGTGATGGTACTGTCTATCTGGAAAAGCACTTGATCAAATTTACATAATTTTGTGAGCTCTTTAGACATTCAGGTTTACCTGGTCATAAAGTTAAGTACAAGTTATTTCCTTTATCTTTGTAAGGCAAAGCATTGGAATGGTATAGGATCTTGGATGATCCATATGAAATAGGATGGGTTGATCATAGCTATAAATTTTATTTAATGTTTTGCCCTCTTCATTTGGTACATAAGGTTAGGTATTATATTTATAATTTTTAGCCTCATTCCGGAGAGAGCATGACTCAAGATTGGGGGATACTTAAATCATTAACGCTCAAATGCCCCATTTCTGAGATTTCTAGGGAGATAATTGTTATTATTTTTATGCAATACTTCATCGTCATGATAAACAAACACTTGATATTTCTTCTACAGGTTGCTTTAATAATAAAGATTTCAATAGTAGATGGGATCTTATTGTACATAAACTTGGGGAAGGCCAATCAGCTGAAGTGCACAAAACTTTGAGCAGTGATTTTGTTTTTTTTTGTTGATAGGTCCTCGAATTTTATTTATGGACGAAAATTTCCAAGAACCTAAAAGTTTTGATAGTGTATGATGTCGCAAATTTTCAGTTTTTTTATTTTGTTTTATATTTTTTGTGAATTAACTGTTCTTGAGGGGTGTGGGTACACCTGGGTGTGGACACCATCATCCTAATTTCCTGAGGCATATGGAATACAAGGAATGATTTCATTCTTAACAAAATCTTCCCCACTTTATATGCTTGCAGGCGTAGGCTTCAAGCAGAGGTGTAGTTATTGGTCCACAGAGCGCACATGAAGTCTTTTGTTGCTCTCCTTGAATGGGTTCAATCTTTCAAATGATGATGATTGGGGTTTTGACTTATGCTCTTTGATGGCTATTCTCTGATTAGCTTGTATAGTTTTGCCCCTGGTTGTTCGGTTTGTTGTTGTTGCTCTTTCATATTCTTTTCTTTTTCTTCCTTAGTTTTTGTGCAAAACTCTTTGTATTTTTATTTGAAAATGAATAAAATTACACAACAGAGTATGGTGCAAAACCTAGGATTTGTGCCCTTATATCTAGGTAGAAAACATAGCAAGCTGACCACAAGAGCAAGACTAATCTATTGGAATGTTATAGGTTAAATATGTTATATTTGGAAGCTAAATTTTTTGAATTCAAAATTCATTTGAATTATTTCAGACAATTTTTTTCCAGAATTCCAGAGAATTTTTGGAAACTGGATTTTCCAGCTTCTCCCCGGAAAAAAAATAAAAGAATTGGAAAATTAAAACTTTGATGTCATACAATACATAAACTGCTTACCAGAGAAGGCCTTGCTAAACGTTGTGATCACACTTGTGTGTTTTGTGGTGAAAAAGAATCAATTCAACACTTGCTTTTCGACTGTTTGGCGGCTGAATGTTTGTAGGGTGTTGTTGCTGAGATGTTCAAGGAAAAAAAGGGAATATTATACAAGATGAGCGGTATCTGATCCGATTGTGATTGCACCCCTCTTCAGCACAAACAAATATCTGATGAATCGGTGCAATAATTTTTTTTGAAGAATTGATATGGGTGATAATGCATATATGCTCGGGCTCCTATAAATAGGTGGGCTTCCATGGTCTTGGAGGGTATCAAACATTGGGTCCGATTCAGGTGGCAAGTTACATCCTTACATAGAATATACATCAGATTCAGGTGGCAAGAAAATTAATGGCGGTAAGGCACAAGTAACTAATTCTGAAGTAGTAGCTCGATCCAAATATAATATCATGTAGTCAGCTCCTGGGAAATGCAATCTAATTCCATATGTTCATCCATTATCTGATTTTCAAATCCATGAATATGAACTGAACATGTTGATGCAGTCATCAGCCATGAAGATTGGTCCATGGGGTGCGAGCAACGGCTCGCCCCGCGACATCAACCAGAAAAGCATACCCATGCACCTGCGGAGCATCACGGTCCGCAGCAGCGAAGAATACGGAGGGCGCATCTACGGCTTGTCCTTCGTGTACGACGACCAAAAGGGGCAGTCCATCGTCAACACCTGGGGCTCCAAGACCAAAGGAGAAGAGGAAACGGTTGGTTTGTTGATTCGTTCGCTTGCTCGCTCGCTCTCGTGTAACCAACCAGTAATCGTATGCATGCATGTGTTGTGCAGATTGACCTCTCGGAAGACTATTATGTGAAAAAAATCAGTGGCAGCTTCGACAAGTACGGCGTGACCTCGCTCCAGATCGTAACCACGGCCGGGTCGGAGGAAAATTTCGGGTACCCGTCGGGGACAACGTTCAGCGTGCCGCTGCACGAGGGAAAGGGGGTGCTCAGCTTCTTCGGCCGCTCCGGCAACAGCATCACCGTGCTGGGTGTGTACGTGACAGGGGAAAAGCAGGTCGTGAAGATGGGTGCATGGGGTCAGCCCCAGGGCCGGACCACGGACATCAACCTGAAGAACCTGCCAAGGCACCTGCTGAGCGTCACCATCTATAACTCCGACCGTGTCAATGGCTTCTCCTTCGTGTACCTCGACCAGAATGGGCAGACCATCGACGTCCCCACCTGTGGCTCAGACAAGGGACTGCCGAACCAGGTTCTTTGATTCATACATCCATATGTATCATTAATGTGTATTGACCATGGATTCATCTCAACTCAATACATATATATGATGGATGCTGGTGGTGCAGTTTAATATGGCGCAGGGAGAGTTCGTGAACTGCGTCAGTGGCACCACGGACGACTACGGCGTGACCTCGCTCACCTTCTCCACCACTAAGGGAGGGCAGTACGGGCCGTACGGTAGCCCTGATGAGTCGACCAACTGGTTCAGCGTGCCGCTGCAGCAGGGCACCGGCGCCGCACTCAGCTTCTTCGGCCGCTCCTTCGGCAACTACATCGCCGCCTTCGGCATGTACGTCGGCGCGCGCACCAGCTGAATTACCATCAACCAAGGCGGCGATGTACGTCGGCGCGCGCACCAGCTGAATTACCATCAACCAACGATCCCATCCTTCATGGATTATAGTATGTGTGTGTTGAATAAGCAGCACGGGATCCGATCACACATATATATATGCATGCACCAGCTAAGTACTCGATCCAGCATGCATGCATGTGTGTAATAAATAAATAAATAAATAAAAGGGATGCATGCTGTACTCTTAGTACTGCGACATCTAAGTTTGTACAAATAAAATGTTCCCAGAAATTAAACTATATATACTAGTCGTGAACCCACGCGCAGTTGCAACATTATATATATCGAAAATAGTGGGCTACCCACCCGGCTAGTTACGCACCCACTAGTAGCCATTAGATCCTGCTGTTTTTGATAAAGTGAGCATGGATAGATCACACCGAAACTAACATGAATGATAACGCCGTGCGTAGCATGCTTGCGTTCTGTTAGTTACCACCCGCGTCCACCTACGTTTCTACTTTCCAGCCATGTGTAGCGCGCTAAAAAAACACCATTTGTGTAAGCGTTAACAAGGGCATGCGTAGTACATTCGTTAAGGCCGTCCACTATCCCGTCACTTATCTGGACCTCGCGCTGATGCACCCCACTGCTTTGGTTTTTTTCGAAATGGGAGCTTTTGCCCCAGCCTACCACTGCTTTGGTTAACTGGTCATCGAATCTGTCCTCTCAGCAAGTTCTTCGGCTAAAATGGCAACAAGGACCAACACACCGTACATGCCACCTGCAGGCACAGCCCTTTTTCTGCAGGTTAGAACGACATTTTGTTTTTTGGGCCTTTTTCAAATCACACAATAATTTTTTGCTTTCCACATCCTTACCAGCTCCCACCCCTTCCTGTTTTCTGACATTGGCACACAGGTGTTCTACCTTGACAACATGCAATACGGAGAAATCTCGTTGCCTAAGGGAGCCAGGCCACGAATGGAGCTATACGACGCCCAAACTTTAGACAACATGCGTCTGTAAAATCTGTCCACGTCACCTCTAAACGGTAGGACTCACAGCTCATGCATCAGATCGTCTATTTGGGTGTCTATAGAACCCACGACTGCATGCAGTTAACATTAAAAAATTGCAACGATTGATAGCAAAAAAAAAAATTTATCAGCACTGTTCGTCTTCCTCCTCCCGTGCATCCCTGATCTCTGAATCTATTAGTTCCTAGTTCCTACAAGTAGTTTTGACCGGCCATCTATTTTCTGAGAAAAGCAAACTTGGAAGCAAGGAGTAAAAAATTTGCCAAACACCAATCTGCATCTTACGGCAACTTCATCCAATCAACGCCGCAGATGTGGGCATGTACTGATGTGCTAGCTGCAGCTTCTTCCTCCTTTGAACCTACCCAAAACTTAGAGTCGTCATGAACAGCCGCATGTATCTTCCTCCGGCAGCAGCGCATCACCGTATTGAACAAGCTCCGGTCTGGAGGATTGGAAGACTAGGTCCGCGGAGAAAAAGGCAGTTGCAGACGCACGCGATACAACGGTAAAAGATCGACGGTAGCGGGCGATTTTTTAGCGCTACGGACCGTCTGTAATTCTACCGACGGCTTGTTTCTCTCTCTTCTTTCTCTTCCCTCCACCTCATCTAAAATCCTAGCTGACACCCTTCCAGACAGCTGACTGGACACTTCCATTGTACATGCCCTCAGAGGACACACCCCATGCAGGATTTTCGGAGCTGGCAAGGTTAGTTTTCATTTGGTTTGCACCTGTTCTATGCTGTTGCCGATTTTCGTCCTCACATAATCCACAGTCGAACTATCGAACACCCCAGATTTACTATCTCAGATTTCTTATACACAGGCGAGACGGGACAGCGAAGTAGTTTACAGGAGGGGATTCCTACCACGAAGCCCAGCCGCATCGAACTCCAGCTCACCACAGCATAAACGAACCAGGGCAGAAACACCTACAGCAGCTCAAAATAATACCCATCCTCGAGCAAAAATCGATGTAAGTTTGCATACTTAACCGATACAATTGAGTAACACAGACTGGCGACCCGTGGAGCAATGATAAATTGTGCTGTGTACACAGCATTTTTTACACGTCTAATCACTATCACTAGTAGAGTCCCGGTTCCAACGGTTAGGACGCCGCACGTGCACGGCCAGATTTAGTCCCAGGTCAAACAGGACTTTAAGTCCCGGTTGCGGCAGGCTGTGGCTGGTGCGAGCCCGTTTAGCCCCGGTCGATGTCTCCAACCAGGACTAAAGATAGACCTTTAGTCCCGGTTGGAGACACCAACAGGGTCTAAAATCTTTCCTACATATCATCGTCCTGCCGGTCTGTGCTCGAATTCATCCCCATTTTTCTCCTCTGTTTCCTACCCGAGCTCGAGTTCATCCCCATTTTTTTCCATGATTTGTCAAGATTGGCGGCACCCCATCTATCCAAGTGTTCTAAAAGGTTAGCAACTTCATCCTTTCATCCGTCATTGCTAGTTTAGCTCATTTCATGCTAAGTAGAGTGATTTGTGGGTTTTAGTTTGGGAGTAACTATGTGTGAGTTTATTTGATTTATATGTAATTTGAGCTCAAATTAAAGGATGATTTGTGGGTTTTAGTGCCATTCCGTCCCTGTCCCCTTCCTCACCGCCGTCGATCGCCCGCGCCGTCCCGTCGCCGGCACCACCTTGGTGAGCCTCTTGTTCTTATTTTTTTAAAAAAAATTCTTACTTGTATGATTTAGATAGTTACTTGTATAATTTTCTTACTTGTATGATTGTTTGTTATATATAGTGTCATGGCTTTGATATCCGTCCCCGTCGGCCCTCGTCCGGTCTATGATTCGGATGTGGTATATTATCTTTTATAACTATTTGTTTCATTTCGTGTTTATGACAATTATGCCGACCAACTTGACATAGATATTTTTATCTAGGAGTTATGTGAACCGGAAATTCCAACCGACCCTCTTGTCGAGAAGTTAAATTTAGTTGAAAAAGAAAACGATGATTTGAAAGAAAAATTGAAAAGAATTGAAGAAGAGAAGATGAAATTGGAGTTGTATGTTGCCGATGTCGTCGATGATCACAAGATCAAGATGGATGCAATGCGCTTGAAAATTAAAAAGATTAGAAAATATGCCATTAATAAAGAGGCTTGGTATCATTATGTTGTTGGATCAATTATTAGCTTAGTTGCGATTTTGATCGCATTTGTTGTTGCATTTAAATGTTTTAGATAGTTGTATGTTAGTTTCAATGTATGTTTTAGATGCTCTAGATAGTTGTATGCTGTTTTATGAGAACTATGTATGAACTTTATGTATATATTTTTGCAATAATAACATTTGGTCACTACTCTACTCTGGTTTTATTGTGATGAACTTGTATTAATTTGGTCACTTCTCTATTCATGATGTTGTGTAATGGTTTTTGATATACTTATATAATGCAGATGAGCCGGCAATGGATGTACGATGACCGACGCTCTCACGAGTTCATTAATGGCCTGCATTATTTTATTGGTGTGGCTGAGGCAAACAAGCGGAATGGTTTTATGTGGTGTCCATGTGGTGTCTGTAAGAATAAGAAGGATTACTCTTTCTCAAAAATCCTTCACAGCCACCTGTTTCGGTCCGGTTTCATGTCCGGCTATAATTGTTGGACCAAGCACGGAGAAAGAGGGGTTATAATGGAAGACAATGAAGAAGAAGAGGATGATGACAACTATCCTAGATTCCCTGAATACGGTGGTACTCCAATGGGGGAAAAAGATAAAGAAGAGGCATCAGATGAGCCCGCTGATGATCTTGGTCGGGCCATTGTTGATGCACAGAGAAACTGTGAAAGTGAAAAAAAGAGGTTGAAGTTGGAGCGCATGTTAGAGGATCACAAAAAATTGTTGTACCCAAATTACGAAGATGGAAAGAAAAAGCTGGGTAGCACACTGGAATTGCTGCAATGGAAGGCAGAGAATGGTGTATCTGACAAGGGATTTGAAAAGTTGCTGAAAATGATAAAGAAGATTCTTTCAAAGGATAACGAATTGCCCGCCAGTACGTATGAAGCAAAGAAGGTTGTCTGCCCAATAGGATTAGAGGTGCAGAAGATACATGCATGCCCTAATGACTGCGTCCTCTACCGCGGTGAGGAGTACGAGAATTTGAATGCATGCCCGGTATGCGGTGCATTGCGGTATAAGATCAGCCGAGATGACCCTGGTGATGTTGAGGGCGAAGGCCCCAGGAAGAGGGTTCCTGCCAAGGTGATGTGGTATGCTCCAATAATACCACGGTTGAAACGTTTGTTCCAAAACAAAGAGCATGCCAAGTTGTTGCGATGGCACAAAGAAGACCGTAATAAAGACGCGATGTTGAGACACCCGCAGATGGGTCGCAGTGGAGAAAAATCGAGAGAGAGTTCCCGGTCTTTGCAGATGATGCTAGAACTTAAGGTTTGGTCTACGTACAGATGGCATGAATCCTTTTGGAGAGCAGAGCTACAGTCATAGCACCTGGCCTGTGACTCTATGTATCTATAACCTTCTTCCTTGGTTGTGCATGAAGCGGAAGTTCATTATGATGTCAGTGCTCATCCAAGGCCCGAAACAACCCGGCAACGACATTGATGTGTACCTAAGGCCATTAGTTGAAGAACTTTTACAGTTGTAGCGCGAAAAAGGTGTACGTGTGTGGGATGAGCACAAACAGGAGGATTTTGACCTACGAGCGTTGCTGTTCGTAACCATCAATGATTGGTCTGCTCTTAGTAACCTTTCAGGATAGACAAACAAGGGATACAATGCATGCACGCACTGTTTAGGTGAGACTGAAAGTATATATTTGGATAAATGTAAGAAGAATGTGTACCCGGGGCATCGTCGATTTCTTCCGACCAGGCATCCCTCAAGAAGGAAAGGCAAGCATTTCAAAAGTGAGTCAGATCACCGGAGGAAGCCTATCCACCGTACTGGTGACACTACAAAGGAAAATATATTTGTTGACAAATCACTTTCGTCATGTGTAGGCCAATTTTCGTCAAGGATTACATCGCGGTGACGAAATTTGATCGTCATGGGGTTCGTCAACAAAGCTCCGTCATAAAATATCGGGGGTGACGGTATGCATTTTTTCGTCAACGTCAAACGTTTGATGGTGACGACCTGAAAATTCGTCAACATCGAAGGTTGATTGTTGACAGACAGATTTGTCACGAAAAATTGCAACTTTCGTCAATATCTAAATCTTGGGAAGTTTCTGATTGGTCCAAAAAAAGCATACGTGGCCTTACATGTGGGTCCCATTTGGCTTCTGACAACATGGGTCCGACGGCGCTGACGTGGATATCTGTCATGTGGGACCGGCATGGTGCTGACTGGTGGGACCCACAAAATATTATGACAAGCTGGACCCACAATATTCTGACCGGTGGGATCCACAAAATTCTGACAAGTGGGACCAGGTTGTTGCCGACATATGGGTCCCAATAATGCTGACTGGTGGGACCCACAAATTCTGACAAGTGGGACCAGAAGTTGGTGCCACGTGGTTTCATTTAATAGTGACGTTGTGACATTTTCCGTCACCTTTTGAATTTGACAAAATTTGAGAGCATTTGAATTATTTGCGAAATTTTGGGAACAAAAAAACTGGCGAAATATAAAAAAAATAGACAATAAATATCATACATAAATGGTGGCACAAGAAGTATATATGTCTCTCACAGACCGAAAGATTCATAAGAAAAATTACAATTGGGTAAAGAACACAAAGAAATTAAAAGACCTATGATTAAGAATGTTGTAGGATGGCGGTGCAATAGATTAGTTGCCCTGGGATTCTGTCATGGATGGTGGCTGGGATGTCCTCAAGAGCAAATTAAGCACGGCATCCATTTCTCTCTGCCTCTTTTCATAAGCCAGAGTCTTTTCTTCTTGGGCTTTCTTCACAGCTTCAAGTTCTTCCTCCTGCTTCTTCCTGATCTCTTCAAATTTTTGATCTTGTTCTTGCAGTCTTGCCTGCATCTCACTGTGGTACCTTTCAGCTGCCTGTATGGAGTTCTGCTCTTGATCTGCCAGTCTTTGTTGTAGCTCTCGGATGCGTGTAGCTGAAACAGAGGACTTCCTGGAGCTTGTTGCGACGCCCAATCTTGGTAGGAATGTGCTGTTGCAGGTGGTGGATGGGCTTTTCTCGCTCAGAACTAGCTGAACAATTTGCAAATCAGTCAATTCAGGTTCATCTTCATTGCGTGGCGCCGCTTTTTTTGCCACCATTTTATCCTGCATAAAGATTACAATCATTGCATGGACAACATACAAAACTGGAATATATAATATTGTGCTAATATGAAATATTTCTTACATATGCACTTTTTGCTTCAGCACTCATAATGTTATCCTTGTTAGTGTGTGTCATTCTAAAAAATTCAATTGGAGAGGTTTCTTCTTCCTGCTGCTTAGCCTTCTGCTTGAAAAAATGTAGAATGCACATTACCATTGTGTACTGTGTATGACAGAAGTATGAACTGTATGGGGAAATTCAGAACACTTACTACATGTTCCCAGTGAGCAACATAGCTTCGAGATCCAGTGGTATGGAACTGTTTCACAGCTTCTCTGTTCTTTCCATTTTTTACACACACTCCCTATGTTCAGTACATGCATTTTATTTATCCAGATCAGAGAAATGTAAGAATTCAGTAACTGTTATTGAAAGGAATAAGATTTATGTACCTGGTACTTCTCATCAAACCATCTGTTCACCAGTTCTTGCCAGCTTTTCTCTTCTACATGATCTGGCTTCTTCAGATATGCTTGCTCCAATGTGAGATTTTTTATTTTTGGCCAATACTCCTTCTTAAGCCTATATCGGAACTGCCGAATACTAACTTGCAGCATATCAGTGCACACATCTTGGGCCACCTCATCATTTCTGTCCATATTAAACTTTCCCTGCAAAATAGTGATGCATTAATCAGTAGATTCTTAGAGAGTTGATCATGTAACATAATAATTAGGTTAAACATAGATTGTACTGGACTCACCGCTACTGTATTTATAGCATGAGGAATGACATGTGTGAGAGTTTCATCTTTTTTGTACTGTGTCCAGTGTGTTGCAAGCGGCATTTTGGCACGGATGTGAATCCCAACCTCACTGCTCAGCTTTGCTGACTGGATATAATCCTTGGGTCTCCTGACACCGGCAGTGAAGTCAATTTGCATCTTATTGCCACCATTTCTTCTTGTAAACTCATGTAGTCCATGGCCCATAGTAGGTCTGCGTCCACCTCTCTTTCTCTTAGTATGGCCAGATGCTGTCAATGCCTCTGAAATAAGAGAGATGAAATGATTATCTTCTATATGAAAATATGCGGTACAGTGTGTAATTTTTACAAACTTTCATACCTTGCCGTTGAAAGTTTACAATTTGATTGTCCTCAGGAGATGAGTTGCTGCCTCCAGATGTCATGATCTGGTTAGGTGAGGGTGCTCCTTCAGTGTTCTGACCAGCAGTGGCCGTGGGCTCATCAGATGACCCAGCTTCAGGTTCAGTTGTTGCCATTGATCTTGTTGCAATGTTGGATGGTGGAACTTCTGGTCTGGAACGCTTCTTCTGTGCAACTGTTGCAGAACCAGCAACTATCTGCAAGCAAAGTAGAGGCTACATTAGTAGGAAACATTTAGCATGTATTTGCTATCAGAGTTCAGAAATAGTTCCACAGACCTGAGATGAAGTTTTGCCGACAGTGCGCTGATCCTCATCTGAATGAAGATCATCATCAGCAGTAGCTATCTCTTCTGGATTCGGTTGGTACGAAGGGTCCTCTTCGACCTCCTTGTCTTGGCAGTCTGTGTCCTTTAGATTGTTACTTGTTCCTATTTGTCGCCCACCATACACTAATGAACGTGCAAAACCAGAGAAATCTTGCTGAATTTTGTGTCCAGGTCCATATCTTTCAGCCAAAATTTTTCCCATGCGTACAATATTTTCTTGCATTTCTCTCTCCTTGACAAGCTCATATGCCGGCTTGACGGGGTTTTCTGTCTCCGCTGAAATAATCGGAAGAGCGGAGCGTGAACAAAACATAAGAGGGGGCCAATTCCATAGAAAACAGCAAATAATTGTCTATGCAAAAGATTGTACAGCAGCAAATGATTGAAAACATAAGAGTCTACGATGCGGGATGGCAAAGATTGTATAGCAGCACGGCATGATTGTCTCTGGAAGAAAATCGATAAACCCTAAACGTATGATGTCGGCGATTGGATCGTACAACCTTCGGAACCAATCAATCCAATCATGAACACGTACAACTTAATGCTATCATGCCCTGATCTATCAAATATGCAAGATCTAGATATAGGTCAAAACGGACCTGTTAGACATGTAAAACCGATCTCTCGATCGTAGCATCCGAAAAACACAACAACAAGCCGATCACCGACAGATTTACCTTGGGGTTTCTTCGAGCTGGGCGCCTTCTTCGGCGTCTGTGCGCGATGTTCCTTCCCCCTGACGCCTCGACGACTGCCGGCCATGGCGACCACCGGGGAGATAGATGCGAGATGGAAGAACGTCCGGCGAAGACACCGGATCTGGGTGAGCACGAGAGGATGAGGTATGGGGGTGGGGAGTTAAGATGCTCGTAAATCATGGGGGAGAGGCACGACGTATATAAGGGAGGGCGAAATATTTGATAGGTGGGGTGCGCGGGAGGAGTGGAGGGAACGAAAAAATTTGGGCGTTTTGGCAGCCATCGAGTACAATTTGGAGGGAACAAGATTTTGCCGTGAAAGAAAAATGATTATTCTGAAAATGGAACTGTACATGTTTATTTTAATTAAAAAATACCAGAAAATGAATGAGACGCATGAAAAAAAATCTAAATTTCATTTGTAGTCAACAAGAAACTATACTTGGATCACATCACCTATGCTGCAACTGATGGGTTTCTCGCGGTCGAGTTGTACCGTGTGCTCAAGCCCATGAGGTTTGAACTGGGATCACATCACCTATGCTGCAATCTCAGTACTGATGCCAATTATGCTACGTCAACACTGCTTTGAACTACTATGACATGAGGTTTGAACTACTTTAGTCGAATTTTTGAATGCTACCCACATTTCTTTGATAAAACCCCTACTTTTGTACAACTGCCCACATGAGAACCAACAGATACTCACATTCAGATTTCAGTTGATATTGGCATAATCATATGTAGTACGAATTTACCCTGTTGCTTGCGCAGTACGCCTTATTTGTAGAGTTGACTCAAGGATCAGCATAAGAGAAAATAATTTGGTTGAAAACACAACGGCAACTCTTCAACAATACTATTAAGTTCTTACAATCCAGAACATAAAATGGACATAAAGTTTAACAAAAGTGCAACATTCAGTAGTACGGGAAGCAACATAAATTTTAAACAAGTGCAACATTGTCTTAACAACCACAGCTTAAAAGATCTTAACAACCGGGCCAGCTTCCATGGGGTCGGGAATAAGCGGCGTGAGTAAAATCACCTTGCAGAAGGTGACTTGTTCTCCCATCCACTCATACCTCTTTCCGTGACACCTCTGCACGTCCTTTTCACGCATCTTGATGTAGATATGTGCGCTGTCTCCAGCGGCATGAGACTGAACGATGCGCCAGTTGGTATTACCCAACTTGCTAAAAAGGACACGCGAAACCACGAAACACGCTGGTTGCAGGTTCGGGGTTACCACGGCTTGAAGAACTTGGTGAGTGTAATCAATTCCCACCTTAAGCTGACGAATCACCAAACGGGAGACATTGACCCTAGTTGCTGATTTTTCATCAACTAACGGTGATGGTGGAGGTACTTCTTCATCGTCTTCATCATCGCGTCCATCCAGAGAAGCATAACCCTCTGGGGAAACCTGTCCCTCATCAAATGCCTCTTCTTCAACTCTCGGCTCCTAACATGCAATAAGGCAATATGTTAAATGAGAACTGAAGTTCCTCATTCGTTTTTAACTTGGAAATAATTTATTGCAGAAGTAATAAGGTAAAGATTATTGCAACCTATAAATGTTGTAACACTATTAATTGGGGAATCTAGGATGATATTGGAGTGTGGACTGAAAATGATGAAGCAGCAAGCTAATCTAGGTCACCATAACAATATTATCAATTAAAGCTTGCGGATCTAATTAACCAAGCTAGGTTCCTTGAATTTTATTTAAAAAAACTACACACCGAATTGATATGCAATTGAAGCCGTCTATGAATTGATGTGCAATTGAAGGCACATCTATGAAGACTTGTTTATCTGCTGCTCCTTCAGTTGAAGGGATGGTTAAGTTCGTACCGAAATCACCAAAGCCCTCATATTACTAAATAATTTGGGTACTAAAACTTGACGGTAGTTGAACATAGAAAGAATAGTAGATTGATGTGCAATTGAAGGCATGTATGAAGACTTGTTTATCTTCTTCGCCTTCAGTTGCACGGATGGTTCAGTTCACACCCAAATCACCAAACCTCGAGGGCAGTTAATTAGAAAGAATAGTAGATTCGAGCATGTACTACCACTAAAAACCATAGATGTACCTCCGTCGGCGCGGCGGTAGGCGCGGCGGTCGGCGCCGCGGTCGGCGCGGCGGAGACGTGCCCCCACATGGCGTATTCAGCGGCTTCCTCGTAGCTCTCCTCAATCTCGTTGTACGCCGCCTCGAGCTCCGATGGCAAGGCGGCGTCGGATGGGCCATCCCCTCCGTCCCCGCTCACGGTCTTCTTCCGATCTTGCTCGGGAGCGACATCGCCACCCCCGCGTCCACCGGCGGGGCCTCGCCGGAAGCAGCAGTCCCACTGCCAGATCCGGCCGCGACTGGGCCGACAGCAACAGACGGCTCGCCGACGACGGGCGCCGCCTTCTGATCTGCCTCGGCGTCAAAGGATTCCCTTGATCTCTTCATGGCGGGTGGGTAGGGGTGTGGAACCGTCTAGGGTTTCGCTATGGAAGTGGAGAGGAGGAGGCGGTTCTTGGGGACGCTTTTGCTCTTATGCTCTCCCTCTGACGCAACCTATAGTTCCTCTTATGCTCTCCCTCTGACGCTACCGTATATTTCCCCTTTTGGCCATGAAGGGTAGGTGTTTGTTTATTTTTTTCGATGAAAAATGACAGAAAACGAGTAAAACTCGTAAAAAATGCTAAATTCAATGTAAAATCATCATGAACTAGTGGGACTGAGTAAATGTAGTCACATTCATGTGGAAAATTCAAATTTAAAAATTTCATGAGGTTTGGTGTAGTTTGATGTGAATTTACACAAGTAAGGGCATTTTCGGCATAACGGTCGAATCGTCGAACCCGGAAGTTGTAAAACCTTTGCATATGAGGTTTTGTGAGAACACATCCCACATATATATGTTATTGTTCACCACTGTGAGATTTTGTCTGAAAACACTTGTGAAACCTCATGTTGGTTGGATCCACCCATGTGTGGACCCACATCGATCATGTCGGTGAACGGCTCTTTTTCAAGCAAGCTGCACTTCAAAGATTCAGATTGAGCTGCCAATTTTTGTGAGTGGTCATGAAGGGTAGGTATGTGTGCTTGAGGAGTTTCAGATTTTTCTGACAATTGTAGGTGTTTGTTTATTTTTTTTCGATGAAAAATGACAGAAAACGAGTAAAACTCGTAAAAAATGCTAAATTCAATGTAAAATCATCATGAACTAGTGGGACTGAGTAAATGTAGTCACATTCATGTGGAAAATTCCAATTTATGTTATTGTTCACCACTGTGAGATTTTGTCGATGAAAATTTCAGAAAATGAGTAAAAGTCATAAAGAAAATTTGAATCACAATTTTTGCTGAGTTTTACGTCTGGAATGTTTTGATTTGAAGAACTCTCCTGTTCTGAACATTTAGTTTACTAGCACTTTGAAGTACTAGGAGGTACACAACATAAAATTGAAACCTCAGAGGACAATTGTTGACATATCATGGCAAAATATTTACTTATATATAGTAGAAACCAGTGCTGGGTTGCAGACCATGCATACATTTAAACAAGTAGCGAAGAGCAGCTAGAGTTTCAAAAGAACTGACTACATGGCTTATTTGGACACAGTCCAGGGAGCCAGAAGCACCTCACGCAGGAGGGAGACCAAACCAACATATCAGGGGGTCATGCAGCAGAAGAGATGATCATTCCACCATCAGCAGGTGAAGGGGTCCTAAGTATGCCAACGAAGCTTGTTGGCCCGACGATCAAGGGCTCTGTCGATCACGATCTTGCGGTAGAGCTCGTACGAGACCCAAGCATCAATGGCTGCATACTCGATGTTCATCGTTGGAAGTGGGATGTCCCCCCACATCTGTGCCGATTGTGGTGGAACTTCTTCTTCATATCACCGTACCATGAATCAATGAGTCTTTTTGCCATGGTACTCATGCCAGCCTTCTCATGACCAGTGTACTTGAAGTACTCGACCTGGAGATCGACGTAGTACTCAGGAGGAATCCTCATGTGCCATGTCCTCCACAGAACTCCCTTGTCACCACGGATGTCAACACTCGCAAACGTAATTCCTTCTCGAAAGAAATCGGCGATAGCCGGAGATTCCCACCAGTCAGCACTGCAGTAAACAAAGTAATGTACAAATTAGGGATCAAGTAAACTAAAAAGGAGTCATAGATCGAGCTTATGAACTAGTCAAGTAAATGAGGAATCAAGTAAACTAAGTAGCTTTGCTATGTCCTGCAATGATAAACTACATATTTGGAAAGATCAGATCCAGAACTGGGTGTCGATCAAGCATACTTACTACTACCAATCTACGAACCAAATAAATCTCGTTGCAATGCATTTATTTGAGTTACAAATATGCAAGAACCTACACAGGAGACGAAGATGAAACAAATTAATAAATCAGGAACAATGTCTAGCATATTTAGATCGGGAATCTAGTGATTTTGGATCTAGCACAGTACGTATGCAACAACCTATTACTAACGAGAGTCGAAGAGAGACACAACGGCGGCAACAAAAAAAACCCGTAATCGAAAGATTCAAAAAGGGGATTAATCCTTACGCTGCGTAGTGGAACACCAGCACATGTCGACGCATCGAGAGTTGAACCACGGCGATCTTCTTCTCGTCCTCGGCTCATGGTTGGTGTACTCGAAGTCGAGGCCCACGAACTTGTGGTCTTCCTCCTTGAGCCACTCCGTGTACATGTCGAGGACGCGGCGCACTTTCCAGGGGTCGTTGGTGTAGACCACCTCGAGGTCCTGGCCGTCGTGGATGCGGACTGGGCGCGTCCTGGAGAAGTAGTGGTCCTCCTGCTCATCCATGTCCATGGCGACGCGGCGGGGGGAGACGAAGAGAGGGAGGGAGCGGAGACGACGAGAAGTGGGGAAACCAGGGGGCGGTGCGGAATATTGAGACGATAGGGGAGGGGGTTGGGGATAAACAATATTCATCCCCATTACTCCGTGTTAACCACTGGGCCGTCGCGGGTCTTGACGTGTGACGTGCAGTCCAACTGACCAGTGGGGCCTGCGCGTTCAATCGTGTTGTCACGTCAAAACCCAGCACCGCCCATCTGCCTCTCCTCTTGACCTACCGCAATTTACTCCACGAAATAACTGGCCATCATAGCACGACCTCCTTTAGCCGCCGCCAGATCTCGCCACGTCTCTCGCCGCCACAGCTCGCCACATCTCTCGCCGCCACGTCTCGCCACATCTCTCGCCGGCGAAATTTGTAAGACTCTCGCTCCGCGTCGAGACCAAGGATGGCGCCTACCAATGGAGTACGTAAATAACATCTACGTTTCGCGATCGTTGTTTCCGATTTGTAATCTTTCTTCATATTTTTTCAGTGTCCAGTTTGCTTTGACAAGAAGGGGATGTGCGGCGGAGGGGGAATCACGTTAGGTTTTTTCGTGCAAACACTACAAGAGGGTTTTGAGGAGAAGACGGTACATGCAATTATAAGTTTAGAATTCATTCAGATGTTATATTAATTCACCGCCACATCAAAGTTTAACACGTGATCCTAGTAGTTATTGCTAGTTTAGTACTATTATTCAGATGTGTGTAATAATTGTTGTTCACCATATATATGGTTGAGTTTTAGGATAGTTGTAATAATTTTTACGTTCATATGAGTTTTAGTGTAGCTACATGCAATTTCTGATTCTTGAAGGTCCTAATATGATACGATGTGTAACATTCACATGTTTCTAGTGCAGAACAACTAAATCATCTACTATTTGTAGGAAAAAGTACAAACAATTACTGTTATATGATCAATATTTCTGTCTTATTGAATTTTCAGAATAGTTAACTTACTTTTGTATTAACTCTACTGAATTTAGGTCATCCCTTGCTACTTTAGACCGTATTTCCTTCAGAAGTATGGTGTCCAGACCTCCCACAGGACAACTTTTGAAGCTGCACTTAGAACCAAAGATGGCCATGCATTTGTTGTTAATGTTACCAACAGAGCTGGCAGAACCTATATCAACGGAAGATTTTGGAACGAATTTGGTAGAGTGTACAATTTTAAGGTTGGCATGGAGTTAATTTTCAAAATTAACTCATCTGGTCAGGATACTCTTGTAATAACTGGAACTGAACCACTAATCCATCCAGGTAATTTTCCACCTTTAGACAGAATGATTGATTGTATTAATTATTCCATCTTATGTCAGTTATTTTAATTATGCAGCTTACTACCAGTTGTCCCGTACGAAGCGTGACATTGTTGACTCACTCAGTGCTACTGATGGAACAATGATAAATTGGAGGATGATGCATACCGTCATTCTTCAGGTGGACAACTTGGACTACCTTGTTGAGTACCACAATGCTGGAGATTATGATCAAGGAGCACTAGTTGTCCCAATGCTGCATACTCTGAATTGGACAAACAGTGAAAATTACAACAAACACGTGGTAAGCAGTAGATCTCATATCATTTCATTAACTTTGCGAGCTACATTGCGTACATGCGTTAACTAAACTATGTCTCTACTGTTGGAACAGAAAATCCCTAGCCGTTTGGTTCCTAAAGATATGGAACAATATGGTGCAATCAATATTGTGTGCCATCCCAGTACTTTGGTGCGTGCGTCCTACGCAATTTCTTCTGACGATGGTCGTCTCTGCGTCAGTGGCTGGAAGGAGTTCATGGACAAGGAAAAGCACCTTCAGATGGGTGACAAGATGCTGTTCTTGCTTTACCTGGGAAATGCAGGGGTTTACTTGTTTGCTACCCATCTGCCTGAAATTGATCTGGAGTAGCTAGTCAGTGATTCATGGTGCCCGTGTGTCCAACTATGCAGCCCCTTTAGGTTTAAATTCAGTGTTAAGACTCTTTATGCGATTGTCGATTTTGCTTGTGTTAAAACAATATTTAGTCATATCGTGCTGCTGGTTGTAATCCTGTCAAGTGTCGATTAATTAAAACCATTGTCGAAGTTATGTTACCTACATGTTGGCTTTTCTTATATCTGTCCATATTTTAGCTTATATTAATTTGCTCTTAAACCCTTCTGGATAATTCAATGCCAAGTTTGAGATCGTAAACATCTAAATAAGAACATTTCAAATGTTTGGAACAAAACATATAGTTGTATGCATTACACGTTTCTATCAATCTACATCACTATCTATATCTGAAGTTTTTCCCTCGTCATCATTTATGTTCTCTTCCAATATGAAAACTTGTTCATCTTCGCTCATATCCATGTCAACATTGGGACTGTCTTCCTCATTCTCTAGTTCACGAATTGTACGAGCATCATCAATATGTACAACTTCATCAACACGATGATCATCCTCCTCTTCTTCCACCTCTGCTTCCTCGTCTAGGTCCACAACATCATGAAATGTATGGTCCACTGAACCTTCATCCTCCTGGTATGCGTCTTCATTCCGTACAAATGCATCATCGTTAGCAACTTCTAATTCTGGAACATCGTACACGTGTCTATGGCTGAACTTCTGCACCACTTTCCACGGATGACCAAACTTTGTATCCTCCAAATAGAAGCATGTTTCAGCTTGACTGGCCAATATGAATGGTGAATTCTTGAACCATAGGACAGAAGTGTTAACGCTTTTAAAATAACCATCATCTTTTATCTTGCAACCCCTGCCCGCAAGGTCGAACCAGTCGCAACGAAACAAGTACACAGACCTGTCGCCGTGCTTGTTAGTCCCGTACTGCAGTTCAAGAACTTCTTGCAGAACACCATAGAACTCGCTCTCATCTCCATCACCAAAAGATCCCTTAGTCGCTACGCCCGAATTTTGAGTCTTCAGGTCTTTATCCCGAGTAAGCGTGCGAAACCTCGCACCCTTTACGTTGCAACCAGCGTATACTACTACACGCCGGTCTGGCCCAGCAGCCAGAGACTTCAAATCGTCTGATGCATTGTCCAACTGTCTCACATGGTTTGCAAACCAACCTGCAAACTCTCTCTGAACCGTCTCCTCGATGTCACGCACACCCCTACCTCTCAATTCTTGTCGGAATTCACTGAAACAAACAAAAAACACATATGAAATACAAGACAATTATGTCTGCAACATTGAGAAGTAGTTAGTAAAGTGAAGCTAACTACTTACTTGATATAACATTGTACATCGTCACAGTTGTTCAGCACATACCAAACCATTTTGTCAAATTCCTTGTCAAAATGTTTCAAAATGGATTTCCCAAGACCTTTAGCTCCAACTGAAAATACTTCCATCTCATCACGATCAGGTTTTCTCCGTATGTCTTGGTTCCTATCATCTTTGTTAAATCTTGTTTCTGTGTCATCCTTGAAAAATCTAGAGCAAAAAATCAAACACTCATCAACAATGTAGCCCTCTGCGATAGAACCTTCGGGCCTTGCTTTGTTACGGACCGTAGACTTTAGATAACCTAATCTTCTCTCAACTGGATACATCCAACCATAATGAACAGGCCCCCTCAAAAGAGCCTCGTCAGGAAGATGAATAGCTAAGTGCACCATTACATCAAAAAAAGCTGGTGGGAAGAGCTTCTCAAGTTTGCATAGGATCACAACAATTTCAACCTTCAATCGATTCAGCACATCAACTTTCAGGGTTTTGGCACACAGCTCCCTAAAAAATCTTCCTAGCTCTGCAATAGCCTCATACATTACCTTAGATGCAATTCCCTTGAGCCCAGCCGGCAACACTCGCTGCAGAAGTATGTGGCAATCATGCGTCTTCATACCGGTAACCTTACAACCATCAATATCCACACATCTTCCCCAGTTTGCGCAATAACCATCTGGGAACCTAGTGTTTGCCAAATACCTACACAAATGTCTCTTCTGTTCCTTCGAAAGCGTCCACGGTGCAGGGGGCTTCGCATAAGTTACTGGTGCATCATTACCATCCTTCACAATTTTCTTCAACCAATACTTCTCCCTGATATTTAATTTCTTCAAATCAATTCTAGCACTAACAGTGTCCTTATTCCTGCCCTCAAGTTCAAGTAGTGTACCAACAATATTGTCACATATGTTCTTCTCAATATGCATCACATCTAAGTTGTGAGCTAACTTAAGTTCTGGCCAGTACGGTAGATGATGTAAGCTGACTTTCAGGTGCCATGTTGGTTCACCGGGTACAGTTGCACGCTTCCGCTTTCTACTTATTGGATTTTTCCCATGTTCAAAATCCTTAACCCTTTCTACCTTCTCAGCTACTTCTTTGGGTGTGTACCTCCTTGGTGGATCTCTAATCTCAGTTTTACCATTGAAAAGTCTGCTTCTCCTGTATGGGTGATCTTCATGAAGAAATCGCCGATGCCCAATATATCCAATTTTGTTTTTCAAAGATTCATAGCAAGGATTCTCATCGCAATGCACACACGCATGAAATCCTCTTGTGCTTCGGCCTGACATAGTGGCATATCCAGGATAATCATGAATAGACCAAAGAAACGCAGCATGCAATGTGAAATTATCCTCTGTGCATGCATCAAATGTCTGCACACCACTCCATAGCTCCATCATATCTTTAATCAGTGGCTGCATAAATACATGAAAATCTTTCCCTGGGGAATACTTTCCGGGGATTAGCAATGCCATCATGTAATTGGATTGATCCATGCACATCCATGGTGGGAAGTTGTAAGGAATGACAAAAACAGGCCACATACTGTAAGGATTAGTCATACTTCCAAAGGGACTGAAGCCGTCTGTGGCAAAACCTAGTCTTATGTTACGAGGATCTTTAGCAAACCAATCAAACCTGTCATCAAAGTGCTTCCATGCCTCACCATCAGCAGGGTGCCTCAGTACATTGGCCTCAACAACCCTCTTCTCTTTGTGCCATCTAGTATGTGTCGACATTTCCTTTTTAACAAATAGTCTCTGCAACCTTTTAATTATAGGAAAGTACCTTAACACCTTGTGAGGGATTTTCTTTTTTCCAGTAGGGTCTCTATATCTTGATAATCCACAAACATGGCAGTGCGTATCGTCCTTGTGATCTCCCCAAAATAAAGAACAATCAAACTTGCATACATGAATTGTCTCATAACCAAGCCCAACATCAGAAAGAACACTCTTAGCATCAGCATAGGATTTGGGAAAGTCCACATGTGGCAAAGCTGTACGTAAAACCAGAAGTAACAGATCAAATCCTCTGTTTGTTATCCGGCTATATGATTTGACATGAAGGAGCTTAATAATGAACGACAACCTAGTGAAAGTGGTGCATCCCTCATGAAGTTCTTTTTTGGCTGCCTCAATTAGATTAGCATACAAATTTGGCAGGTTAGGACCTTTATTTCCAGACTTCTGCAGTTCATCGATCATACTAGACGAATCATCAACATAACAATCAGCATTGTCTTCCTCTTCATCATTGTCACTATCATACGCACCATCATCGTTTCTATCCCGCCCTTCGTCATCACTAAAACCTTCCCCATGTCTAGTCCATCTTGTATACGTCATGGACATACCTGAACAATTGCAGTGATCCTCGACTGTTTTTATATCCTGACGTATCAGATTTAGGCAGTCCCGGCAAGGGCACAAGATTGGTTCATCTGTATTGTCCAAGTGTTCTCGCGCAAACTTGATGAAATCCCTAACACCTGCCATGTACTTTGTTGTCAACTTCTTGGTGCCATCAGTTATCCAACTTCGATCCATTGCCTACAATTCAGTTAAGAACATGCCAAAGTTCTTCAGAACAGATCTTGACAACTGATTAAAAAATCTAGACCTAACGAACAATCTGGAGGACTCACCGATGATGCGGCTCGCCGCCCCCACAATGGAGCCTTCACGGATATCTTCTCACCTCGACGAGAACCCTACTCGATTCGACTGTTAGCAAGATCACCTAGATAGGCCGTGTCTGCTAGCGGCGCGACTTAAACGAGGCACCCGCGGCCGAAATAAATATTAATAAGGAAATTATTATGTCGTAACATCTAGATCACACCATTGAAATAAATATGTTGCCCTAATGTATATATCAAATAGACTAGTTACGGATCCAGATCAAAATTCCATATCTACCTCAGCGGTAACACTCCGCGTCGGTCACGCCAAAGCCCTGGGTTCGATTCTTCCAAACCATAATTTTTACTTAATTAAATATGTTCCTGACAAGTGGGTCACGCATGATATATAAAACTAATAACATTTAATAAAGTAACTTAGTATTATTTACCTTCTATGTGGGTCCGTTTTATATTCAAATCACGGTTTACATACACCACGATCTTTGATTTCGTCACCTATTAACAGACACGATGGAAGCCCTTCCCGGTTGGGTAATGGGTGACGATTTTTTGTTGACGAAAAATCATACCGTCAAGCATTACCGTAAATGCATGACGAAAGATGAATTCGTCACCTATAAGGACACATCCATGACGGTATGCATTTTCGTCACCAGGGTTTTCGTCAACAAATATCCCATTTCTTGTAGTGTGATGATGTATTTGGTATGGTCAAGGATTTAAAAGTAATCTTTGGAAAGGGTCCTGGCAGACAATCTGTTCCGAATGACGCTAACGGACATGCACCCATGTGGAAGAAGAAATCTATATTTTGGGAACTACCCTATTGGAAAGTCCTAGAGGTCCGCTCTGCAATCGACGTGATGCACATGACGAAGAATCTTTGCGTGAACCTGCTAGACATCTTGGGCCTGTATGGGAAGACAAAAGATACACCGGAAGCACGGCAGGACCAGCAACGTATGAACGAACGAGACGGCCTGCATCCAGAGCAGTATCAAGGTCCTGGCAGCCACGCTCTTACCAAAAAAGAGAAGGAAATCTTTTTTGAATGCCTGCCCAGTATCAAGGTCCCATCTGCCTTCTCGTCGAATATAAAGTGAATAATAAATATGGCAGAGAAAAAATTCAAAAACCTAAAGTCTCATGACTGCCACGTGCTTATGACGCAATTACTTCCGGTTGCATTGAGGGGATTCTACCGGAAAATGTTCGAATACCCATTGTGAAGCTATGTGCATTCCTCAATGCAATTTCTCAGAAGGTAATCGATCCAGAAATTCTACAAAGGTTACAGAATGATGTGATCCAATGTCTTGTCAGTTTCGAGTTGGTGTTCCCACCATCCTTCTTCAATATTATGACGCACCTCCTAGTTCACCTAGTCGAAGTGATTACCATTCTCGGTCCTGTATTTCTACACAATATGTTCCCCTTTGAGAGGTTCATAGGAGTCTTAAAGAAATATGTTCATAACCATGCTAGGCCAGAAGGAAGCATCTCCAAGGGCTATGGAACAGAGCAGGTCATTGAGTTTTGTGTTGAGTTTATTTCTGTCCTTAAGCCGATTGGTGTTCCTCAATCGCGGCATGAGGGGAGACTGATTCGAAAAGGCACGCTAGGAAAGAAAGAAATAATAAGTATGAACGGGCATTCTTTCACTCAAGCACACTACACAGTTCTACAAAATTTCACCTTGGTGGCTCCGTATATCGAGGAACACATGAATATTGTACGCTCCAAAACCCCCAGAGTAGTCTGACTCCCGGATTAAACATGCACACATGGAGACTTTCGGCGGTTGGTTGCAAACATATCTCATGAATAACACCACTGTTGGAGATCAGCTGTACTTGTTGGCCAGGTCACCATCTTCGACTATATTGACTTTCCAAGGGTACGAGATAAATGAGAATACATTTTACACAATCGCCCAAGATAAAAAGAGCACCAACCAAAACAGTGGTGTCCGCTTTGATGCAACAAAACAACAATGGGCAAAAGGACACATATTATGGTTACATAGAGGAGATATGGTAACTTAACTATGGACCTTCTTTTAAGATCCCTTTGTTTCGGTGCAAATGGGTCAAGCTGACAGGAGGCGGGGTAAAGGTAAACCAGCAGTACGGAATGACAACAGTGGATCTCAACAATCTTGGGTACAGAGACGAACCATTCGACCTAGCCAATGATGTGGCTCAGGTTTTCTATGTGAAGGACATGTCTACCAAACCGAAAAAAAATAAAAGATAAGCAAGCAAATACATCATACGATGAGCCAAAGCGCCACATAGTTCTTTCAGGTAAAAGAAACATCGTGGGAGTGGAGGACAAGACAGACATGTCAGAAGATTATAATAAGTTTGATGAAATTCCGCCCTTCATAGTGAACACTCACTACAACATGACCCCCCTCAGCAACACATCGATGTTTTGCCATATGTCCATATAAGCATTGTAAAGGTCTACACCAACGGATTTATATGCGTTGCCGTTGGTGGCATTGTAAGGGTCTACAACAACACAGAAAGATATGTTGGTAATCGACATGCATAAGCATTGTAAGACATCAACATGTATAAGGAGAGCCTAACAACACTTCGTATGCGTTGGTGGTACCCTACAGCATTGGATTTCGAAATTTACATAACCGAACGTTGCTACATAGCATGATATTTTACATACTATGAGTACCAATCAATAGGTCAACACAGATAGTGTAGGGGAGACACAATATAGTAAATAAAAATATTTCATATAATATACTGACTATGTTTCATTACAAAGAACAAGATTTTCAAAGAATAAAAATTATCTGGTACTCCACCATTAAAAAAAAAATTATGTTCCAAACATTGACTACGAAAATGACATTCTAAAAGAAAATGTAAAAACTATCGAACAGTATCATCCGTCTCCATCTTGCAATCAACATCTCAACCATGCATCATCCATTTATCTTGGAAATCTACACAACAAAATAAGAGTAGGGTACCATCTCCACTAATATTAAAAGACAGAGTCTGTCAGATCCGGAGGATCTGAACCGTCCATCGCATCAGATCTAACGTCTCGAATCTGTCCAATGATGTATGTTGTGCACAGGATTTTCAAAAAAAAGAAAACAAAACACCGCCCCGAAAAAGGAAACCGTTCTCCCCCACGATTCCCCTACCGAAACAGAGCAGCCGACGAGGAGCAACCTGTCTTCCTCGCGGCCGTCCTTCCTCGCGACTCCAGGAGACCGCCGCCCGCCGTTCCCCGCACCGCCGTTCCCCGCACCGCCGCACGATGCACACTTCCTGAATTAGTGGAGATTTCCCCGTCACAAACTGCCATCCCAATCGCCGCCCAATTCCTACGGCTGGGGAAGAAATTCCGCCGGAGCCTACAACCGGCCGGCAGCAAATAGAGACGCACAGAAGCGCTCTACACGGCGGACACACGCGACGCGACGCCCTGCACGCCGTCCACGATCGAGGCGGCGACCTGCACGCCACGAGCGAGGCGGCGACCTGCACGCCGTGGACGAGCGAGGCGGCGAGTCGTCGCTGCTCTACAGCCGAAGTCCGACAATCTTCTCAGTGTAGGCTCCCTAGACGCCGTACAGGCGCAGTCCGGCAACCGGCGCCGCACAATATTCCTGCCACCCTCGAACTCCTCCGCCTGCAATCTCTCCCCAGGCGGGAGGACGACGCCACCGCCGACGGTCCTTGCTTGCAAGAGGACGCCGCCTCCGAACTGACCCGCCCGCCGCCCTGGACGACTCGCCGCCATCTTGATTTTGCCTTGCCCCAAAAGATCGACGGGGCTGACCAGTGAGTTCACCTTTCTCTCGAAATTATTTATCCCTTTTCAAGTTTAGTATCTTGTAATTGGATGCTCAACATATTCTGGAATGTCGTCAGTCTTCCCCATATGTTCACGTCGCCGTTTTATTTAGCTGATACTACTACACGATCTTCTCCACCTGCGAAGAATTGAAATATTGTGTTTGCATAGTAGGCTAAAGATATAGTGGGATTGTCATGCTTTCGTTCAGTATAAGACATCATAGCAGCATGCTTTAATTTCTGCATAAGACATCATGGTTGTTGTTTAATGGTAGAACTGTCAATGCTTGTCAACCTAAATTTTCCCAAAATTTTGGTTGACATGACAACGTAAATTTACACCCTCTGTTTAATGATTGCAAGTCGTACTATTGTAGTCTGCATGTCAATTTAAAGGATTTAACAACCATGCGCAGTTCAACCCCGCCTTGCATTGACCATCAGAAAATTAACAGGGATCGATTTCCTATTTGCGGTGCAAGATAATCCTCTGATCATATATATTAATTGAACTGTCCATGTTTCAGCTCAACATTTTGTATTCAAAAACATCTATTTCCTTCATGTATTCAAAAGCAGTCCTGACATATTTCACCTAAAGTATATTTCTGCTAACCTGCTTACTATACGTTTAGCCCATCAAGTAAAGTTCTGTTTATATCACTTTTTCTGAAAGAACTTGCACCTGTGGCTTGATATATTGTCACTTGTGCCACAGTTTTAAATTTCCAACAGAAAACTCTAAGGAGGAGAAGTCACAGCAAGCATAAAGAAATATATCCTCAATTACTCATTATTTGATTTCCTACTCAAGGTACTGATTTCTGGGATTTTATCTTCCGTTATGCTTGTGGGATCTGTAGCAGGTACTACATGTGATTTGCACCCAGATGCTCTTTTGCAAGAAAAAAGACATAATCCAGCATGCTAATACATGAATTTCTTTACATACTGTTTGCTTTTCTTGCTCTTGTATATGGGTTGTGCTAATACATGAATTTCTTTGGTTGTGCTACACATATGGTATGGCACGCTATTGTATAATTTTCATGCATATCTGTGACGGGAAGACTTTCCTTGACAGTTCTACCATTAAACCTTTAATTGTTGCATTACCTTTGGAAGTCTGTTCTTGAGCATTCACATCCCATCTAATTTTAAGACAGTAACCAGACTCAGGCAGCAATTCCCCAAAACTATTGTTACGACCAATTTTTTGATAGCTGCAAGCACTCATTTCTCTTAATTCTAACTTCTGGTATCTCTGTTTGTTTCGTTAGTTCGCTCACCCTTTTTTTTCTTTCCCACATGTCTAAAGATATTGTTGCTACAACTTGCTGGACAGAATAAGAAACAGCAAACAGAGAACAAGAGAATACATATATTCCACATACTTGCTCAAGCTATCAGGTTGCTTCTGGTACATTTGTAGTACCAACTCTACATTCCAACTACTGTTGATTTCTCTACTATCACCCAGCTGTAAAATTCATATTACAATGCTCATATCTCAATTGTGCAATGTGGCAGATTGTAGGTGGGATATGGAAAATTCTGAAAGACCATCTGCGACACGTTCTCCATTTAAAGACCTAACTAACACATCGACAAGAACAGATGCAAATGCCACGAGTAGTGATAATCTCGGAGATAAACCACCAAGTCGTAATGGCTGGTATGCCCGGATGACTGATGAGAAAAAGGCCGTGTACCTCGAGAAATTGCGTGCGGCTCGACAACAAAAGAAGGCTGATATTGTCTCTGCAAAATCAACTACACGTCAAGCGAGTGGGCAAGGGTGGTATGCCAGATTGACGGATGAGAAGAAAGCTGAATACCTCGAGAAGCAGCGCATATCACGCCAAAAAAAGATAATGGCTGCAGTCAGCGGGTGCAACGGGAATGTCCAAATACCTGGACGAAGGGCTTCACATGGTAAAGATGAATTCTTTTTCTACTATATATGTACCATTCACATAGAGGCACTTGCATTATAATCATTTGTATCTACCAACACTGTAGGGGTGATGCATATGGGGTCGGGACAGTCAAGCATTACTCAACATATGCGAACTCCAAATGCACTAGGTATGCAAAACTCCTGCACAATTCTTTATATGCAACATATCTCAATTTTAATTACCTCAATCTACAGGAAGCCAACATCTGTCCGAAAACGACGACATTAGCTGGCTTCATAGGAACGACAAAGGAGAACTGCACACCGTCTGTCATCGCCACTGCCTCATCTGTGCGAAACCATATAAACAGACTCGATGTAACTGAAAGTCAAAACTCCGGTTGCTCCAATCTAATGTCAGGTAATATTAGACAACTTGTTTTTTGGGCAGTTTTCCGTAAACTCAAACACACTCCGTCTTTTAATATTAGTGGAGATGTCCACTAACTGTTAAGTCGGTTTCAGCTACAAAAAGCTATGTTGAGGCAGACCATTGCACTGCATCTGAGAAGAAACGGCAGCGGGCTAGGGAACACTACTCAAATATGTCAGCCGAAGAGAGGGGTATTGTGTTGCAACGAAACCGTCATACAAAGAAAGGAAAAATGCTAGAATCAACATCGTTTCCTTCGTCGATCATGAATATGTCCTCCGCATCATTTATAGGTCCCTCACCAAGCACTCCTGTCATGCAACGTCGACGAAAAAATTACTCAACAGGTATTCTTGACCCACAGTACATAGTGTACTAAATTACCCATCATTGTGTTCGCTCTATTTAACCAGTACCTTCGCATCTTCTAGATGACACACACTGTGACGAAGAAAATGATGCTTATGGATTTTTTGAGCCATTGGATCCACGTGCTGGGTTGGAAGGTGAACAAGCCATTTTTAAGTCATTCATAATTTAGTTGTGTTTTCTATACTCACCAGAAATATGCATATACACTAAATTGTCATTTATAATAATGGAGTCTGAGCATGTTTTCACGAGGGAGTCTTCTAATATTTCTCATGTACTCCTGCAGGGATAGACAACATGGAGAACCGCCCTGGCTCATCTTCTAATCAGATTCGACAGGGTATCATAAAACATGGTGGTCAAGGGTGGTATGCTACATTGACGCTTCAACAAAAGGCGGATTATTTACAGATGCAACGCATTGCCCGCGAAGAAAAAAAGGCTGCAAATCATATCGGTGTTAATTCTGTGGACGTGTCTCATATATCGCCGACTTCTGTAGCTAATTCATTACGTACCCCGTTTAGCAACATCACCAACACACAAACAAATGGTACAAACAGCCGATTTGATTCAGTTTCTAATAATAGACTATGCTTGATGCCTTAATTATTTCATGTGTGCCTACATAAAAAAAATTGCAGGTGTAAGCAGGTTTACTATTGATCACAAACAGAAGGGTGTTTGTTCAGTGGAGGGGTCTCAGAGATCGGCAACAAATGTTACAGGGATTTTTGAGCCAACTGAACACTATGCTTCATCGGAAGGTAAAATGGAGTAACTTTTTTTGGGAGCCTAAAGATGCAGTACGTTATTGGTTGTCGTTTCATTTAGTTGATACACATTTACCTATACAGATTTGTCATTGTTCAAACAGGTGATGAAGATTCCGATACAACATGCATTTTTGAGCTAGATGAGCAAGACTCATTATTTGATGATGATGATGAGTCCAGGATGTACCGTGGCCAAGGTAAATTATTTGGATGGAATTTTTGAGATAGATGTATTCTGATATCAAATTTTGCGCAGGTTTACTATTGACCTTCATCTATTATATCTTGGCAGGAGATGTGTTTGATTCGTGGAGAGTGACAAGGGGTGTTGCTCCGAGTAACCAGAATGTGGATCCTTATGACTACGTGTACCACAATCTACCAACCAAGCATCATGTTTTGAGATCAGTACCAGATTGCAATCACTATGGGGCAACTAGGTTCCAGTTTGAGGGTCCCGCGTTCTGTTGCAGAAAAGGAAAAGTCAAGATAGTTACCCCAGAAGTTCCTATAGAGTTGTGCCGGTTGTTTACAAGTTAGGTTGATGAGGATGCAAAATATTTTAGAAAGCACATAAGGTATTTCAACAGCCACTTCTCTTTCACAAGCCTTGCGGTCACACTCGATCCTAGGGTCAGCAATGCGGCGAGAACCGGTGTATATACCTTCTGTGCACACGGGGCATTGTACTATAAGGCGGATGATCTGCTGCCTAGTGGTCAAGGACCTAGACATCTGCAGCTCTACATCTATGATACTGATGAAACCTTGGAACATAGAGCAAAGCGGTCTCCAGATCTTGATATAAATCTCATACGGAAGATTCTAGCAACTATTTCTCAGATGCTGTCGCCCAGCAACTACTCTATATAACGTTGGGACCCTCGGAAAGTCGGAATCATGTTTGCCATTAGTAGAAGCACGTCTCTGGCTTGAACATTCAGCTCAAGACATTCATCAGTGATTGAATCGGCTGTGCAAACAGAAGACCAACACCTCCACACGAGACATGCCCTTGCCAGCGTGAGCAGGCGAAACTTAACTTACGGAACAGAGGATCCGAGACAGTTTTACAACAGCAAATTTGCAGGTAGATAGGGAACCGTGACGGGATGGTTCCCTTCGTAGATTTTTCTTCGAGCGAGATCTCTCCCCCTTCTGGCAATTCACTATGTAAATCGGCTTTTGTATCAATGTGATCAACTCAATGGTATTTTAATATTGTCTATAAGTCGTTTACAGTGTGGCATTTTGATGACGTTTCTGCAGGGCCATGGAAGGAAACTATGGCTGACTAAAGGGATGTTTCGAGCAAATGGTGGTTGTGGTTACGTGAAAAAGCCTGATTTTATGATGAACTGCGATTAAATATTTGATCCAAGATCTGATCTACCAGAGAAAACAAGGCTAAAGGCGGAGATATTTTTTTAACACATACCAGTGTAAACTACAACTCAAATACAGTGGCACATACTAAGTACGAGTACAACTCAAATACCAACGTAAACTACAACTCAACGTAAACTACATACTAACTAATTGCCACATCATTCCCCGCCATGGCTGTGTGGCTGTTATAAAAAATGGACACACCACCTACGGGCTATTAAATCGTTTTTCTTTGGGTTGCTTGGTCTCTGACTAGGCAATATTCTCGAATGCCTTAAAGCATTATAGTTGCTTTGAAATTGGTAACCCCTCAGGGTAAAACATAATGCAAACAATGAAAGATTAAAAGCATTGCACGGTTTTGCGACACTGCAATATCATGTCTGCATATCATCATTAGTTTGTCATATACGAATGTTCATTTCATATTATAATATATGTATATAACTTTTTGTATATTTTCAACATACAAAATACGTGCATTGCACGTGCACGATTACTAGTTAGATAAAGGAAACCAACATGTTAATAAAGTAGTAACATTTAAGAGGGGGGTAATTTTCACAAGAGTGGTAACATACAAAGGTTGAAAGCCATGTGATTGCTAATCCTCCTGCGTGACCAATAATCTTGACTTTTTTAGTGGTCGTATCAACTCATCGGATTTTTCTAATGTAGCATCAACACACACTGCCGATAATTGATTTCCAAATTTAACACCTTCAACGGTATATTCAGCGTTGCTACTTTGGAGTTTCTTGACCCATTAGTGCAACATTCTTGTTTGGATTTTCCAAACTCTTCAAAAATATCATACTGCCAACCTTTGACATAAAAAAGTACATGCAAAATTAATTTATGATGCATTTTGAAACCTGCGAAGAATATACATCTATCGAGTTGGCACCCGAGCAATTTGTCGCACTAGATTGTCGTTTCTGCATATGATATAGTGCAACATCAGTATGCAATAAAATAAAATAATAAGCAAACTGAAAAGGAGAAGAAAAAGATTTAGAAATTCCATGTTATGCATTAACATGCTTTGTTGCACTAGCACCTTTCGAGATGTTCATGTTCCGGTCAGCATACTAATGAGAAGATGTAAAATAATCAGAAATAATAGGAGCGAAAAACTGAATATAAGTAAGCACTCTAACTATCTGTTTTTACGCACATGTTTCACCCGCTGAATCCTTAGTGTGGTGTCTACACTAATTTCTACTTATGTTTTGTTTTCTAAACAAGTAAGCACTCTATGTTTCCTACACAATCAGGCTGTACTTATCATTTGTTTCTACACAAGCTCTATATGTTTCTGCATGGCTGTTTGGTATTTATTAATTGTTTTTATTGATATAGCCATGTTTGTTTTAGCCTTGTGCTCCCACGCTTGATTGTTTCTGCCCATGGATAAATTGCCAAAACAATTATGTTCCAAAAATAGGTAATGAACGCATATTTAGTTTTTATAATCAGTACTGAATATCTTATTAATTAGCTTGGGCATTATCACCAGTGTCATCGTGTTCGTCTTCATCCTCTTCCTCGTCACTATCAGACATCGGTCAAGCCTTCTTCACCATTACAAGATAAAGGTTGCAAATCAGATGATTCAGCATCTTTATGTGTAGTATTCTCATGTTCCTCGGCCATGTATTCATCATTGTTTTGAACAACATGTAATTTCCTGCGTGACATATCTGCTCCAGGAGGAAAACCAAAATATTAAATGAAAACCATTGCTCTCAGTTTAGGTAATGTTGCTGAAAATAAAAATAAAGAAATGTCCTAGTATTTCTGTACTCAAACATGGACACATCAGACTGATGACTGAATAGTACTATGTACATCTTAACTGAAGAAAGCTAGCCTAAGCACTCTGTACATCCTAGCAATATACATAGGGTTAACAAATTAAGTACGATTCTTTTAGCAGAGCAGTATTAATATATGCAGCTAGCTGCAACCTGTCGAGCACACTACAAATCAGGAGATGCGGCCTCATCCAACTAGCAATCCAGAGGCAAATCAATAGCGTATGCAATATGAATGAGCAGTTTGGAGTCACTAGACAATAAACATACAGAGGGAAGACACGAGAAGAATTGGGACGGAGGCAAATTATATGCAGCTAGCTGCAGCCTGCAGAGCACACTACAGATCGAGAGATGTAGCCTCATCCAACTAGCACTCCAGAGGCAAATAAATACCATATACAATATAAATAAGTATGCATTTGTATTGTTTGAGAATTACAAAAAAAAATCTGTCCCAGGCGATTCAAATGATTTCATGCCCCGGGTCAGAGGTGGGGATGTGGTGGATTCGGTGCTACCCGGGTCAGAGGTGAGGATGTGGCCATGGTCTAAGATGGCAACGGCGAAGACGGCAAGAAGTACCAAGAGGTCGAGCGGCGATGGAATCGTGGCCTCGCGGGTCTGCGTGAGATGCGGCCGGCGGCGTAACGCATGGTGAGCGACGAACAGAGACGTGATAGACGGATGGATCTTACAGATTCCGATAAAGGAGAGGAGACCTAGGGGAGAGCAGGCACTGACCTGCAATCGAAGAAAATGTGCGCAGAATCGCCTGCCGCCACCAGCCGGCAGAGGTCCGTGGAGATGTTGAAGAAGAGAACCCCACGCCCCACGACTTGTGCTTTTTTTCCTAACAGTAGAATTGCACGTGCAACGCACGTCTGTATAATGTTGGTTTTGTGACATAGTAATTTATAGCTATACTGACTAAATTAAACCAGTATGTGACATTTTTGTGGATAGAAATGGGTTTCTATGTTGATAATATCATTGGTTTTTTATACTACCTCCGATCCATAATAAGTGTCGCAGTTTTGAACTAACCCCTGTTCGAAAACGCGACACTTATTTTGGATCGGAGGGAGTAATTTAATTGCACTTTATCTCCACAAAGGTTTTAATTGTGATACCACATTCAAACTTTAATGTATATATTTTTCAAAAAATCATTGTCAACCTTATTCGTGCATGTGAGCAGGAAAAAAGAGTTAAGCCAATCCATAATAATTTACTCATGTAAAACTCTTGCCCTCATATGTCGAGAGACCATTTTAAACTTCTTCCAAATATTTGTATCTTCGTGTTGGTGTTCACAATCTCACTTATGGAAGTCACCCTTCTAATGTTGGTCCCTCTACTCATGTCAACCCTACCATTACTCGGCAACAATACTAAATGTGAGGCCCAAGTGCTAGCCATTTCAATCGATTATGTAGTATTGATTGTATTCATAACATTTCATAAATCTTGGTAACAACCCTACCATTACTTCACGTCGATCGTCAGGATCTCCTCCACCGTGATTGTTTTCCTGCAAGGTTGCCATTAGCAACGTTCAGTATTTCATTTTCTGCACATAAAAAAAGTTTCTTTATGTCGGCGCCGCCGGTGTAGAAGAACGTCGCGCCTCCAGGCATTCCCGCGGCTGCATCTGCCCCTTGAGCCCCTCCTCGTCGTACTGGTCATACCGTGCGCTTCTACGGGTCGCCCGACATTGCAGGAATAATCCGACGGGCGGCTAGAGGAATTCCGATCTAATTACTCTGCGGATCGGTGAGTTACCTCGTAGGCTCGGAGATCTGCTTGAACTTGTTCTCGTCCAGTCCAGCCCCAGGCCGAGATAATCGCGACATGCACATGGAAGAGAACGATCACACCAGACACCGGAGATTATATTCTTGCAAGCACGCAACACTGCAACAGTTATGTCGATCTCATAGCAGGTCACTTATGATTAGCACAGACATGCATCCGAAAGCAGAGGATCGCAGCAGAATTCTGCGGACAGCGTCAGGGTGATGACTCATGAGCTCGCTCAGACCCAGTTCTTGACGTAGCTGCTGTACCGGTTGACGTTCTGCTCGTCGTTGTAGCGGTCCGCATTGTGATTAGCATGACGCCGCCGTAGTTGTCCGCCTTGTGCACGAGACGCATCACGATCTCGAACACCGCCTTGCGCAGTTGCGCTCCAGCCTCGAGGTAGCACGCCGCCTTGTCCGACGCCGTCAGGCCGAGGTAGATCTTGCTGTCTGGGTACGCCGCCGCCCACTGGTCCCACGAGTACTCGATCCACGCCGTGCCAGTTCGGGTAGTCGTAGAACCTCGCGTGGATGCGCTCGAAGTGCCCCGTCGCGAGCGTCAGCTCCACGCGCTGGTCTGGGAACGCGCACCACGGTGTCGCCGTCAGTCGCACCGGCCTCCCGCCACTGCCACGGGACGTGTGGTTGCGCTTGGCCAGCTCCATGGCCACCACTTCGTACTCGTAGCCGCCGACGCCGCCACGATCGATGAAGAAGTCGCCGCTGTCGAGCTGCACATCGCCGAACGCGCGGGGCACGCCCTCGCGGCTTACGCCGAGGTAGAAGTACCAGAGGTGGTCGGCGAGGTCGAGCGCGCCGCCGCGGCCTGGTCGCTGAGCCTCACGGTGCTGTTCGCCCGGCCGACAGTTGCCGCCGTGGCGCGCGCGAGGAGGCGGTCAGCCTAACCCAGGGAAAGACAAAAATAACGCTTCGGAGATGAGTGGCAATTTAGTAGTATTATGTGATTTGGTGGGAGGGTAAAACGGAAAAAATCGGACATTGTTGAGTTGTCAAACATTGGGACGATCTGGGCTGTTGGATCGGATATTGAACGGTCCAGATTTAAATTATCCCAATAAGTTTGCTCTTTTAATAGTAGTATAGAAGAGAACGACTTGTGCAGGTGTGGATATTGAAGAAATAGGCTTTCGCCCCGCTATATTAATATAGCAACCACCCGAAACAACAAAGAGGCCACAGCTGGGGCAAACAGCACAGTCATGCCCAAAAGAAAAGGAAGAGAAAAAAGAAGAGAAAAACAAGCCGACACCGGCGGATCAACGAAAACAAAAGTGACTCGCAACCGCTGCGTCCTCTCCGGCAAAACCACACCACGAACCTAGCACTCTAAACCGCCGCGTACCAAACAGCACCTCCAAGACGGAAAGCGACGACGTCGACGCTGCTGCCCGGTCTGGACCTAGGGTTTCCCCCGGTACGCTCCGAGGAGTGGGGAAGAGGTACACCCGACGTCCCTCAAGAGGGAAGGGTGACACTCTCAAGCGTCACCGCGTCGGTGCCAATGACAGGGATTTCTCCTGACCCCCAAAAAACCACATCCCGGACAATCTGTAGCGCTCCACCCATCTTGCCACCCACCAACAGACGCCACCACGGTCTTGAAGTCACCATCGTCGTCTCACCATGGCAAACGTAGCAAGGCCGGCCAACCCGAAACGAAGCAGCCGTAGACAAAGACCGACAGTATCACAACCACGCGGGAGGGAACAATTTGAGGCAGTTACCTTTATTTTTTCTTTACAATTTGAGTAACCCAGTTTCGCGGATTAATTTCTATGGGAGGTGGGGTCACTTAACTAATACCATGCCATTCGGAACTTCTCTGCTAAAACGAGAGGAAAACACGGGCGTAACTAGGTAACATAGAAAAGAATTGGAGGGAAATGAAAAAACGGAGGGAATAAATAGAGGGAAAGTGGGGAATAGGGAAATAATGGAGGGAGATGAAAATAGTTTTCGTTCTCCACGATTATGTCGCCTGACTTTGCTCTCATGTTTCTTTTTTCCCAAATTATAAAGAGCAAAGCTTTGCTATTTGACTCATTCGGGCGCACACCCTTCCGCACCGTCCGATGCGAGCGGATGGCTCACGTACGCGCGGCCAAGCCAGCACCTGAAGCGAGCTCACGTGGGTGACGTGGCGCGTGGTTCGTTAGTCGTTCCTCTCGCAATGGTTCCCCATTTTCTCTGCTGCCGTTGTCAAAAGAAGGAGAGAGGTGATTCCGGCGATTCGAGGCTAGGGCCCGCACGAGCGCCGGAGCCTGCCCCAGCCGCCGGCGCGCGCCCGCGCGGCCAGCACCAGCATCGCCGCCCAGCACAGCGCATGCACGGCCGGCAGCAGCAGGTCCTCAGCGGCGGCAAGGCGGGATGCGGCCTTGTAGCCGAGCGCGGCGACCTGCACTAGCAGCATGTAGGCGCAGCAGGCGAGGGCGGCCCCGTACCTTGCGCCCGTGGTGGGTGACGAGGAGGCGGCCGCGGCATCGCGGGCGTCGCGGGTGCGGCGGGGCGGCTTGAGGCAGGAGGCGCAGCGGGCGGCGAGGGTGTGCGCGCCGCAGAGGAGCAGGAGGAGGAGCGCGTCAGCCTATGATTTCCTGACGCGGTTCGCTATTGGAGAGGGATTAGCATGGCGAGCATTCAGCGGCGGCCTGCTAATTTCGTAGCGGTCGGTCGAGGCTCGCGTCGCAGAAGGGTGTGTGGTGTCGATCTCGTCTGCGGCAGAGGAAGGAGGTTGTTGGGGAGGTGAGGCGTGGCCAGAGTGCAGGAGGAGGTCAAGCTGCGGTTGCTACATTGTCTCCGGGTTCCCGGTTGCAGAGAAGGGCGAGGAGCGTGACCTCCGTTCGATCTCGTGCGCGGAGGCGAGCACATAGAGGTTGCAGGAGTGTCGACTCGTCCCAGGTCAGCCTCTAATCCGTCCTCTCGCACGTGTTTCCTCAGGCTAGACGCCATTGTGGTAAGTCCAAGATCGCCTCTTCTACATCTGGGTTGCTGTCGAACCAAATCAGGACATGGTTTTAGTGCTTTCGTGTTATTGCAAAGCCGTATTCATCATTGCTTTCGTGTTATTGCAGGTGTGGTGACGCCGGCCTGTTAATGCTTTCACCATTTGGCTCACCCAATGTTGCAACTATGAGGTGTTAGCTGCTTCTAGTATCATGCAAATTTACATGGGTTTGCAGGATAGTTTAATTTACATGCGAAGCTGCAACTATGAATTAGTTAGTTGCTTCTAACATCATGTAAGTTGCTTTGGGTTTACAGGATTAGTAGACATATGTACATGCTTTTCACTATTAAATCACCGAAGTTGCAACTATGAATGAGTTAGTTGCTTCTAGCATCATGCGAAGTTGCTTGGATTTGCAGGATTTAGTTTAGGCAGATGTAAATGCTAGCTTTTTCACCATTAATTCACCGAAGTTGCAACTATGAATCAGTTGGTTGCATCTAAAATCACGCGAAGTTGCTAGGGTTTACAGGATTGGTTAGCAGTTGTACATGATTTTTTATTTTGGTTATCATGAGTCGCCGAAGATGGTTTGCTTCTTTTCTGCAAGATGCATAGTTGCTACTAAAATCACTATTTAGTTGCTTCCAGTTACATACATACTTACGGGTAGAGCATTTGACCATTTTTTTAGTTTGCTGAAGTTGCATTTGATCTAGTATCATACATAATTAACTGCCAATATTTTTGTAAAATTTGCAATTGTCAGTCATTTTAGTTATATATAGTGGGTTCCTTTATATGTTCACTCAGTATAATTTTTTTAGATCTATATTTTGCTTCTTCGAACCAATTCGAGGTTAAAGTTGCAACACTCCACGAACAATGGATGGCAAACTGGGACTATAAAGGTTGGACATGTTCATGTCTAGTTTACTTCAAAAACTTTTCCCCATTTTAGCTACACTAATCTGAGAAAGATCCAACACTCCACGAACAAACTTGCAAAGTGGGGCTATAAAGTTGCACATGTTCAAATTTAGTTTACTTCACACATTTTCCCTGTTTTAGCTACACTAACTAGTCCCACAAAGTTGCAACACTACACGAACAAACTTGCAAATTGGGTTATAAAAGTTGCACATGTTCAGGTCTAGTTTACTTCACACACTTTTATATGTTTTACCTACACTAGTCCTAGAAAGTTGCAACACTGAGGCTATAAAAGTTTCACTTGTTTCAGATCTACACCAGATTGGCTTCAAAACCTTGGCAGACCTGGTAATGGCGTAGCACCTCCATGGTTTCAGACCTGGTTCTTTAAAAGTAGCAAATTCGGCACAATGTAGGGCAGCTTTAACACTACTTGCACAACATATTTTCTTCAGCAAAGATCTAACATTTTTCATCACAAACTTTGTTCATTTAATAGCAACTTCAACACCCTCGATAGTAACTTTGTGTGCAAACTTACTTGTCTCAACATCAAAGTTGCTTCGAAAGAAAATATTACTACAACATACTCAAATTGGATCTAGATTTGAATATCTCGCTACGAGAAATCTAACAGTGAAAACATATTGTAATTTAGACACTCTAATCAAAAGTTATAGCAATTTATTTTTTAGACACTCTAATCAAAAGTTATAGCAGTTTATTTTTTAAAGAAAATTAATTGCGGAAGTTACAACCATGCATATGCGCTGGACGGTGCCTTCGTTCCCTCCAGCTGGTCAGGATCACATGGCCGGGATCACGTGGGCAGTTACTAATCGCATGCTTTCTGTTTCTGGCGTGCGCGGACACTGATACTTTCCTTATTTGGCCGGCTGCCCAAAACCGAGTACGAGCAAACGTTTGCTCACTAGATGTGCCCTTCTTTTTTATAAAGTTATAAGTAAACCAACTGAAAAAAATTTGGTGTATTATTAGATAAAATGCAATTTTTTAAAAGTTGAATGAAAATTACATATCTACAAAATGCGGGGGCGTCACCACGAGCGCCTTGGCCTCCGTCCTGGGGTTGCTAGCAGGGCGTCCGTAGGGTGATCCGATTACGCATGCCTCACGAGCACCCACCAACACATACAGTGCAACACATGGTATTCGTTGTCGTTTCTTTAGCCGATAACGGATGGACCTACCAACGCAAATATGCGTAGCTACGTCGCTATTTTGCAACACATACTTAAAGTGTTGCAAAGTATGTATTGCTATATGTGGAATCTTGTTGTACTGACTGACCCAAGCATCCTGTTAAATAATGTAGATTCTCCATGGTTACGGCACAATCATAAGCAAGGGACATACGCGAAGAAAAAGTTTTATACCCAACACTTGATGGGGATGTTGGTGATGTGTAATAATGTATTAAACCTTTTATGTAACTGTGTTCTGAAAACTCAGAAAAAAACTCTAAACACGGATTTTTGGTTCTCGTTCTATGAGACAGAGGACTCCATTTGCAACCAAGTGCAATAAGAATCACACAAAAATATTGTATGTTCCAAAAGTTGTTGAGAATGTTTTCAAATATAGATATGATTTTTACAAATTTTTAGAAGCTAATTTGACTTGATTTGGACAATTAAATCAATAGATATAAAAGAAATCAGAAAAAAGAAAAAAGAAAAAGGAACGAGAATAAAAAAAACCTATTCCAAAAGCCCATTTATATCCGGTTGGAAATGCCAACCGGGACTAAAGGTCTAGTTTTGGTGCTGCGGGTCGAATTTCGCGCGCGCAATTTTCGCGGGCGGCCAGAAATACCTTCTGTCCCGGTTGGTGTTTAGAACCGGGACTAAAGGTCCTTTACCCCTTTCTTTCTAGGACTTACAGCGCAACCTTCTATCCCGGTTGGTGGTTAGAACCGGGACTAAAGGTCCTTTACCCCTTTCTTTCTAGGACTTACAGCGCAATCGGCGTCCCATCTTCTTCCCCGACCCTCTTCTTCCCCGTACGCGCTCGTGCTCTCGCCACCCCCGTGCTCGCGTCCGATCGAGGTCCACGACGTCGCCGTCACGCCCGAGGTGTCCGTGCTCGCCGTCGCCTCCCGTCTCGTCGTGCTCGCCGTCGCCTGTCCGTGCTCGCCGCCGCCGTCGCTACCTCACTGCCGCCGTCCCGTTCAACTCGACGCCCCGCCTTCTGCTGGCGCTACCTCGCCTCCTCCACCACCTCAAGGCCTCCTTCCCTTGGTTCATTTCTGACGATTTGGAGGTTCGAATCCATCATGTTCTTTGCTTATTTACTTGCTCTTATTCCATGGATTGATTGGCCATGGATATATACATGTGTGTACGCGTAGTTGTAGTTTAGATTTTCTTGTAGTATCTTTTTCCCAAAAACCCATTGAAATCAAACGGCAGAAGCTACATGGCGATCTGTTCAATCTGATTGTTTTAGTGGCTGTATGTTTTGGTTAGAATTTTTTGATTTTGATTCATCCGGATGTAGATGGTGTTCAATATTTTGTGGAATCAGATTTTGGATGTCACAATAGAAGCAGATTCACATTGGTAGTAATAACATTAGTGCTATGCTAAATGTAGTATTCTTTGTAGCCAAATTTTTGAATCCTAAGTTGGTGTATAGTAGAATGTATGTAAATTTTTAGTGGTAAAAGTAGAAATGTATTTACATATGTTTTCTGTCCGGCCGCCGGCGGGCATCGGCTTCCTCCCCACGACCCTCTCTCCCGCGGTCCCTCATGTCGCTGCACTCTGCATCCCCTCTCATCTTTCTCTCTCTTTTTCCATTGCAGGTTGAGAAAGATTGGATGGAGCCCGGTGGCCGGCACACCTGCATCCCGACCTCCGGCGAGCGGCGACTAGAGGAAGGTTCGTTGCTGCATCATATGTGTCGAGGTTCCATCACAATACCTTGACGATCCGTTATTTAAAAATTATTTTATCTTTCTTCTAGATTAGTTAAGCTATGGATGACCGCGATAGAGACGCTGAACAGGCAATATTCGATATAATAGCCGGTGGAGTAGATATAATAGCGGTGGAGAAGATGATGGCTCACAATTTGTGACAGACTCCGGTGAGGGAATTGACCTAGAACCAAGAGACGAAGGGTAAACAAGCAATGATGGCGAAGAAAATGTTGGACCCTTAACAAAGTCCGGCGAGGTATATTAAGCCTCTGGTGATCACTAGATGCATTAATGATTTGTATATATATATTAACGAATCTTTCTTCTTTTAGCCCTCCGGATCGAGCCAATCTGCTAGAAGGCAACGAGGCCCGACCAAAAAGTTGGCCGATCATCAAAGGTTCACGGTCGACGAAATCGTTGAAGATGGCGAACCGATTTCTCCCAAAGCGAACGTACGTTTATTTATAAGTCAATGCGAAGTTATTGTTAGGGACAACATCCCGATCACCACTCGAGAATGGAATAAGCCAAAGGTAGATGGAGTTAGTTATGTCGACCAAAGATCCAAAGATTTGCTTTGGGATACGCTCTTGTCACATTTCAACCTACCGCCAGATCTCACAGAGAGCAAAAAGTCGAAAGTCAAGGAGTGGGATCTTAAGAAGATGGCCACACAATTCTAGACCTTCAAGGAAAGATTATACAATGACTATATCAAGGAAAAAAACTCCAACATTCACTGTACCACTAGAGAAGATAAAAATCACTGGGACGCATTTGTGGAGTACAAGGATTCGTCTGAAACTCTGGAAAGGTTGGAAAAAATAAGGCAAATGCTGCGAAAAAGAAATATCACCATATTATGGGACAGGTGGCTACAAGAGTGCCGTGCCTAAGTGGCAAGAAACTGAGGCCCGCCTGATTGCTAAAGGGATCACTCTAGCTACAGCGGAATGGCCCGAGAGGTCCAAGCAGTGGTTCTACGGGCATGGGGGATCGTTGGACCCACAGACAGGGCAGATTATTGTAAAGGAACAAATTAAAACAATCTTCAAAGATCTTGTTATAGCAATAACCGATGTTCGAACGGGAACGTTCCAGCCCGAGAGAGAGAACAACGAGCTGACATGCGCCCTCGGGAATGCTGAACACCCAGGACGAACACGAGGCAAAGGCGCCGATGTTCCATGGAAGGCTGGGTTTTCGCAGTGGAATGACAGTTATAGAAGCTGTCAGAGAAAAAAGAAGCAGGAGGCAGACCGGTTTTAGTAGATAGAAAAAAAGAACGAGGATTTGGAACGCATGTTAATGCGGCAGCAGGAGCAACTAGCACAATTAGCCAGCAAAGGGCATCTCAGCGGCAGCAAGATCCTGCATTCGATAGTACCGGCCCATCTCAGTGGAAAAGCAGCGTGGGTTCCACGGGGGTCCGGGCTGATGATGCACTGATGGATGATGCACCGATGGCTTGCTACCCCGTGGATGATATCACGGAGAGGAAAAATTGTGAGCTACATCAGTCAATGAAGAACATATCCATGAAGGTGGCGGTTGGCTTTGCTTTACCTTCTGAACCTGGAGCATCCTTCCATGGCTGTCAGATTCTAGCTGGCTATGTTCGTGTCGGGGTGGATGAAGTTCTGAAGGTATATGATACACTGGAGCTTGACATGCCTGCAGGTGAAGGGGAGATGACACTGGGAGAAGTCACGCATGGTATCATTCTATGGAAAAAGGAATACATCGTGTTTGCAGACTCGGCGCCAAGGCCACTAACTCCTCCGAGTAGCAATCCACCTCTAAGTCCACCCCACCTCGAGAGGGACCCCAGCGCGAGTCCATCTTGATCTCTGGCGCGTCAGCCGACTCTGCCCACTAAGTCCCAGGGGCAAAAGCGGAAGACCACCGCTCCGTCGACTAGTACTAATCGGAAGAAATGTACAAAGAAGAAAGGCAAGGATGAGGCTCCTGCCAAGTTAGCTTACGACATGACTGATGAGGAATGCAGAACGGCCGTGGCTGCCGAAGTGAAAAGGCATTTTGCACCGGTGCAGCCCCAACCAAAGGAGAAAATACCTGCGAAAACCGTTCAGCACTTTGTGGACTTGCTTGAGCGACCATCGTCACATGTGGTTAATATGTGATGGCGTGAATCACACGTTCGTTGGGAGACCCCAAGAGGAAGGTATGATGCAGTTCAGCAGCAAGTTTTCCCTCAGAAAGAAACCAAGGTTATCGAACCAGTAGGAGCAGCAACTCTTCAGAAGGTTGTTGGTGGCTGCACGGCGCAACACGATCACCAACGTGGAATCTGCACACAACACAATCAAACTACTTTGCCCCAACGAAACAGTGAGGTTGTCAATCTCACGGCTTGCTGAAAACAAAGGATTAAACGTATGGTGTGGAAAATGAGTATTAAATTGCAGAGAATGAAAAAGGAACAGTTTGCAGTTTGTGGTTGTTTAATCAGTGTAAAAGAATGGACCGGGGTCCACAGTTCACTAGTGGTGTCTCTCCATAAAAGATAACTAACATGTTGGGTGAACAAATTACAGCTGGGCAATTGACAAATAGTGAGCGCATGACAATGCATATACATGACATGTGACTACTATGATATTTAATTGGGCATTACGACATAATACATAGACCGTTATCCAACAGCATCTATGACTAATAATCCACCGCCGGGTTGTCATCCGAGTCCCCCGTTGGTATTAAGTTGCAAGCAACGGATAATTGCATTAAGTAAAGTGCGTAATGTAAACAAACACATATGCCCGTGGACATAGCATCGTTAGGTTATCCCTAGTGGCAACAGCACATCCACAACCTTAGAACTTTCTGTCACTGTCCCAGGTTAAACGGAGGCATGAACCCACTATCTAGCATAAATACTCTCTCTTGGAGTTACAAGCATCTACTTGGCCAAAGCATCTACGAGTAACGGAAAGCATGCAAGATCTTAAATAACATAGATAGATTGATAATCAACTTGACATATATTCAATATTCATCGGATCCCAGCAAACACAACATGTAGCATTACAATAATATGATCTTGATCATGTAGGGCAGCTCACAAGATCTAAACATGATGGCACAAAGTGGAGAGACAACCATCTAGCTACTGCTATGGACCCGTAGTCCAAGGATGAACTACTCACGCATCACTCCGGAGGCAGGCATGGCGATGTAGAAGCCTCCGGTGACGATTCCCCTCTCCGGCAGGGTGCCGGGAAGAGGTTCTGAACCCTCCCGAGCTAGGGTTGACGGCGGCGGCGTCTCTGGAACTTTTCGTGGATATTTGCTCAGGTACTTAGGGTTTTCGCGTCGGGGGGAATAAGTAGGCGAAAGGGCGGCGGCTGCGACCCCCGAGGGGCCCACACCACCCTAGGGCGCGCAGGGGGGCCCGCGCCCTAGTGGCGTGTGGGGCCCTCCTGGCTCTCCTCTTGCTCCTTTGGTCCGTCAGGTGTGTTCTGGAAAAATAGGGACCCCGTGTAGTTTCGTCCAATTCCGAGAATATTTCCAGACTAGCTTTTCTGGAATACAAAAACAGCAGAAAACAGGAACTGGCACTTCGGCATCTTGTTAATAGGTTAGTCCCAAAAAATGTATAAAAGTGATATAAAGTAGATGCAAAACATGTAGCAATTGGTATAAAACAAGCATGGAACATCAAAAATTATAGATACGTTTGAGACGTATCAGCATCCCCAAGCTTAGTTCCTACTCGTCCTCGAGTAGGTAAACGATAAAAACAAAATAATTTTTGAGGTGACATGCTACCATCATAATCTTGATCATATAATATTGCAAGGCACATGTAAATGAATGAAGTGATCCAAGTCAATGGTCTATAATTTGCTACCAAATAGATAATGAGTAAACAATGAATCACACAAGCTAAACGTTTTCATGAATAGTACTTTCGAGACAAGCATCAAACAGTTTTGCATAAGTGTTAACTCATAAAGCAATAGTTTCTAATAAAAGGTATTTAATCAACACAAAGGAAGAATTAGTTTCAGCATTTGCTTCAACTTTCAACATATTTATCTCATGGATATTGTCAACACAAAGTAGTATAACAAGTCCAATACATTGCATATAACGCATGTTGTAACAAAGTTGACACTAGTGTTTGCTTGTGGAAGACAGAAAGAATAGGAAAACTGACTCAACATAAAAGTAAAAGAAAGGCCCTTCGCAGAGGGAAGCAGGGATTAAATCATGTGCTAGAGCTTTTAGGTTTTTGAAAGCATATAGAGATTGCATAAAATATTTGATACTCCTCCCAACCTTGCTAACACAAGCCATGGCTAACCGAATCCTCGGGTGCCTTCCATCAATCACATACCATGGAGGAGTATCTATTTTTGAGAGGTGTTTGTTAATTGTCAACGAATGGTAGCGGGTGAGAACAGTATTCTACCTGTCAAACGGACTTTTAAGAGCGGCTCCCATGAAGGACGTTATTTCTACCAGCAAGGCAGATCATCCCTCTTTCTCTTTGGTTTACACACATTCAGGTATTTCACTGTTTGTCATTGCTTACTGATGAATCAGGGCAAAAGTGTGAAGAGAATTAATTGGTTAAAGTTGTAATTAATTGGGACTGGGCACCCCGTTGCCAGCTCTTTTTGCAAATTGGATAAGCGGATGTATATGCCACTAGTCCAGGTGTAAAAGTCCATTGACAAATAGAATAAAGAATAACCACACTAATTCCTCATGAGCTAGTAAACATTGACACAAAAAGGGAATAATAACATTTTGAATAATTTAAAGGTAGCACATGAAAAATTTACTTGGAGTGGCAAGGAAATACCACATATAGGTAGTTATGGTGGACACAAATGGCATGGATTTTGGCTCAAGGATTTGGATGCACGAGAAGCATTCCCTCTCAGTACAGAGTTTAGGCTAGCAAGGTTATGTAAGCAAACAAGAATATCAACCCGTACACCAAGTTTTATATGACAAACATATTGCAAACGTTATAAGACTTCATACCGTCTTCCTTGTTAACCAAACCCTGTTATTAGAAAATATCTAGACCTTAGAGATACCACCGATGCAAACCAAATTTTCAACAAGCTTTACGGTAGTTCTTCACTAATAGGCTTAACTCATGTGATGCACAATTTAATCATGATCTACTTGTTAACTCAAAACAATTGACAAGCATCAAGTTATCCATTAGTGATCTACAAGATTAAGCAAGTTTTTCCTTATACCAATTACCACATGCAACATTTTCTGAACCAACCAAACACCAATCAATTTATTTCATCAACTCTCCAAACAAATATAAGTGAAGCAAGAGAGTACTTTCTACAAAAGAAAGCTAATAGCTCTGACAAGAGATACATGAAAACAAGAGCTAAAAGCTGAACAGCGCTAGATATGAATACTCAACAAATATAAGTGAAGAATAGGAGTATTCTCATGAAAAAGCGGAGCGTGTCTCTCTCCCAATCAAGAATGCTAGGGTCCAGTCAAGCTTTATTGAAAATAAAAGTGCAATACTGAAAATAAAAGCACACAGACGCTCCAAGAAAAGCACATATGATGTGAAAGAATTAAAATATAGTTTCACTAGAGATGACCTGATAATTTTGACGATGAAGAAGGGGATGCCTTGGGCATCCCCAAGCTTAGACGCTTGAGTCTTCTTGAAATATGCTGGGGAGATCCATGGGAGCCTCCCCAAGCTTAAGCTCTTCACTCTTCTTGATCCTATTATATCATCCTTCTCTCTTGACCCTTGAAAACTTCCGTCACACCAAACTCAAAGTAGATCTCATTAGAGGGTTAGTGCATAATCAAAAATTCACATGTTCTATAAAGACGCAATATGATTTGTTACTTTAAACATTAGCTACAGCCACTGATGTTATGTGAAGCTCTTCCACCCAAAAAAGAATTTCACTCAACACTAGTAAAAGAGAGAATGCAAAATAAAAAGGCATAATCTGTCTAAAACAGAACAGTCCGCAAAGACGAATTTTTTCGAGGCACTTACGACGCTCAGATCGAAAAACTTGAACTAATGAAAGATTCAGACATTCATAAAGATTACGCACAAAAATTTCAGATTTAATTAACAATCTGGTGATTTTAGGAATTTCGTACAGTGAACAGCAAAAATCTGTTTCTGCGCAGCAATCAAAATTAAGCATCATCTTAACATTAGAGGCTACTCTTGGCACAACAATGCGAGAAAATAAAGATACAAAGGAGTTGCTACAGAAGTAAACAAACTCCTTGACTCAATAAAAAAAATTGCAGAAATAAAAATAATGGGTTGCCTCCCATAAGCGCTTTTCTTTAATGACTTTTAGCTCGGCACAATGATTTTGAAGATGCTCTCATAAGAATAAGAGTTGAAAAAGAGAGCATCAAGGAGAAAATATGAAACATATTTAAGTCTAACCCACTTCCTATGAAAAGGAATCTTGCAAACAAATAAATTCTTGAAGAACATAGTGACAAGCATAGGAAGGTAAAACAAGAACAAATTCAACACTTTCAACATAAAGAGAGGTGTTTTAGTAACATGAAAATTTCTACAACCATATTTCCCTCTCTCATAATAATTTTCAGCAGCATCATGAACAAACTCAACAATATAACTATCACATAGAGCATGCTTTTCAAGGTCTACAAACACATAATTTTTATCAAGCTCCAAAATAGTGGGATCAAAATTAATTAAAGTCATGACCTCTCCAAACCCACTTTTAACAACATTATAGTAATATGATTGATCACTCTCAAAAGGTATGGGACTCCTTCTAGCTAAAGTTAGCACCTCTCCAATCCCATTTTCAATAATAGTAGAATTAATATCATGAAGCAACATAGGACCATCATCTAGAGCTTTATCATAAACATTTTCTAAGCAAGACTCCTCATTAACATGAATTTTGATAATAGGCATAAATAGAGGATTATCATAAGACTTATCAAAATAGCATGGATTATCATAAATAACAGTAGCATAATTATTTCCACAAGTTTCATTCATAGGGGCATCATGGCCATAAGCACAACAAGCTTCGGTTTCATCAAAAAGGGGTTTTTCAAGTGAATCCATAGGAACATAGCATTCATCCTCATTTGATAAGTATGGAGGGTAATCATATAATGTAAGAGTTAAAGAGTTACTATCATTAGAAGGTAGATCCTCCTTTCGTCCTTCACTCTCCTCCTCTTTTTCATCCAATGAGATTTCAGTTTCATCAATTTCTTCTTCCATAGATTCTTCATTCTCTTCTTCATTTATTTCCTTATCTTGAGTTATACTTCCGTATCCTTCTTCCTGCAAAATGTGGGTACCCTCTTGTGCATCAAGGAGTCTCTCTTTATAATCAATGATATAAACATTATCACTGAAATTTTCTAGGCAGTGATTAAGGATAAAAGAACTTGTTTCTTTAAGAATTTTAGAAGCAATACAGGTTTCATAGTTTTTAGCCATGAAGGAATCTATCTCAGAAGCTGCCACAAATGTAACAAATTGTTCTACTTGTTCAGCTCCCAGAAAAGCATAGTTATTCCAATAATAATTTGTAAGTAAAGGTTCTTTACTAAAACGACATTGGAATTTAAAATGTTTATTATGTTGTTCAGAGCAACAATTTATATCATGATAAGAAAGCAAAGCTTCAGCAACATCATTTAACTTTTTCAACATGCCTCTCAAGATTTTACCCTCTCTTGATTTGCTATACTTTATATATAATTCTCTAGCTTCCATCAACATAGAGGTTCTAGTAAATTCTTCCATAGCAAAAGTTTTTATAGGATTTTCAGTTTTATAATTTTTATGGGTTTTCAAGTAAACAAGCAAAACATAACTAGATAAAAGTAAACTAAGCAAGACAAAAACAAAGTAAAGAGATTGGAAGCGTGAAACTCCCCTTGCAGAAATGCTTCTACTCCCCGGCAACGGCGCCAGAAAAAGAGCTTGATGGCGTGAATCACACGTTCGTTGGGAGACCCCATAAGGAAGGTATGATGCAGTTCAGCAGCAAGTTTTCCCTCAGAAAGAAACCAAGGTTATCGAACCAGTAGGAGCAGCAACTCTTCAGAAGGTTGTTGGTGGCTCGCACGACGCAACACGATCACCAACGTGGAATCTGCACACAACACAATCAAACTACTTTGCCCCAACGAAACAGTGAGGTTGTCAATCTTACCGGCTTGCTGAAAACAAAGGATTAAACGTATGGTGTGGAAAATGAGTATTAAATTGCAGAGAATGAAAAAGGAACAGTTTGCAGTTTGTGGTAGTTTAATCAGAGTAAAAGGATGGACCGGGGTCCACAGTTCACTAGTGGTGTCTCTCCATAAAAGATAACTAACATGTTGGGCGAACAAATTACAGCTGGGCAATTGACAAATAGTGAGCGCATGACAATGCATATATATGACATGATGATTACTATGATATTTAATTGGGCATTACGACATAATACATAAACCGTCATCCAACAACGTCTATGACTAATAATCCACCGCCGGGTTGTCATCCGAGCCCCCCGTTGGTATTAAGTTTCAAGCAACGGATAATTGCATTGAGTAAAGTGCGTAATGTAAACAAATACATATGACCGTGAACATAGCATTGTTAGGTTATCCCTAGTGGCAACAGCACATCCGCAACCTTATAAGTTGTTGTCACTCTCCCAGATTACCGGAGGCATGAACCCACTATCTAGCATAAATACTCTCTCTTGGAGTTCCAAGCATCTATTTGGCCAAAGCATCTGCGAGTAACGGAAAGCATGCAAGATCTTAAATAACATAGGGCATAGATTGATAATCAACTTGACATAGTATTCAATATTCATCGGATCCCAGCAAACACAACATGTAGCATTACAATAATATGATCTTGATCATGTAGGGGAGCTCACAAGATCTAAACATGATGGCACAAATTGGAGAGACAACCATCTAGCTACTGCTATGGACCCGTAGTCCAAGGATGAACTACTCACGCATCACTCCGGAGGCAGGCATGGCGATGTAGAATCCTCCGGTGACGATTCCCCTCTCCGGCAGGGTGCCGGGAAGAGGTTCTGGACCCTCCCGAGCTAGGGTTGACGGCGGCGGCGTCTCTGGAACTTTTCGTGGATAATGGCTCAGGCACTTAGGGTTTTCGCGTCGGGGGGAATAAGTAGGCGAAAGGGCGGCGGCTGACGACCCCCGAGGGGCCCACACCACCCTAGGGCGCGCCAGGGGGACCCGCGCCCTAGTGGCGTGTGGGGCCCTCCTGGCTCTCCTCTGTTGCTCCTTTGGTCCTTCAGGTGTGTTCTGATAAAATAGGGATCCCCGTGAAGTTTCGTCCAATTCCGAGAATATTTCCAGACTAGCTTTTCTGAAATACAAAAACAGCAGAAAACAGGAACTGGCACTTCGGCAACTTGTTAATAGGTTAGTCCCAAAAAATGTATAAAAGTGATATAAACTAGATGCAAAACATGTAGCAATTGGTATAAAACAAGCATGGAACATCAAAAATTATAGATACGTTTGAGACGTATCAATATGCCATCAGACTACGACCGCTGTATTAAGAAGTCATATAACGAATAGATGCAGCACACGAGAAGTAGTGCAAGCGGGAAAAATGTTCCCCAGCTCGGAGAACAGGAAATACAATCGATCCCCCCGCTCAAGGTGTTTCCCGATAAGGACATATACAACGACATTGCTAGCAACATTGGTATCAGTGTTGATCAATTAATAAGCGACACAGATATCCCCAAGGCTGATCTAGCATGGAAATTTGTCCCCGGGAAGCCTCTGGTCAGACCTGAGCAGGTCCGGCATCTACCAACACAAATGCGAAGATTGCATGAGTGGAACATGGAAGTCATAAAGGAAGAGCGAACCATGCTCAGGGTGGCAGTTAAGAAAGAGCATTACTTCGTTGAAAACGAGATATGTATTGAGGTTGAAGAATTGTTTCAGTTATACAATCAAGACGCCCTCGACAAATCTAGCGTCAGTTGCTACTGTCTGTAAGTGATTTATTTCTGTAATTTAAGTCTCTAGCTCAGCTCGTTCATTGGCTGTAATTATCCTCACTATATTCTTTTGTACGCTATTATGCAGAATGAAGATTCTCGAATGCAAAAGAGGGAGAATCTATGACATTGGGTTCATTGACCCATATACCGTTAATTTTGTTACGATACAAAAGCACGCCAAGGACACAGAGGCGAACTTGCTAAGGTTTTTAAAGGAACAAAATTCCAGAACATAAATACTATTTCCTTACAATTTCAAGTGAGTGTTGCTGTCTTGTACATATTCTATTTGTCCTTACTCGATGTTTAGTGTAATTGATGAGTTTTGCATGCCTGCGTATATAAACGTGCGCTGGTTCCACTGGATTCTGCTAATCATTAAAGTTGACGCTAGAGAAGTTGAAATCATGTACTCATTACATAAACACCCTGAAGAATACAGCAGCCTAGTTTTAATGCTCCAGAAGTAATTTCAATCATTATCGCACTATATCGGTCTCTTTCGTTCATTTCCTGATATCAAGTAATTAATAACTCTTTTATTCATTTTCTTTGCCGGGCAGGTGTTGGAAACGGTTCACCAAGGATATTGTCTGTGAATGGAAACAGGAGCTGCGTTTTCGACGGATCCCGATAAGTAGTACTAGCTAGATCCGCGCATCTCTTTAATTCTAGTTTCAATACCATTATCATGCTTGATTATTATTTGATTGAATTCTATTCTCATAAAGGGCATGAGGCAGGAACAGGGGACTAATTTATGTGCATACTACGTTTACGAGTTCATTCACATGACGACCAGTGAGCGGCGCAGAGATGTAAGACAAATTGAAGTACGTAAACACTATTCACAATTTTATTTTATTACCATCAATTGTGTTGAGTTTCATTCATAATTTGTTTTATGATGATTTGATATATATACACATAACTCATATATTCATATTGATCTCCTTCTTTAAAGATCGAAAGGATGCGGGAGCAGCTCCTACCAAAGAACCGCCTACGACCAATTCAAGAGGAATTGGCGGGATTTTTGCTTACGGAGGTCATACCTAAAACCGGAGAATACCAATGCCGCTAATGCCTCCATGTAATTTAATGATCTCCATGTAATTAAATAGATATATATATATACCAAATTGTATATATATGTATGCTCGTAAGAGAAATTATATTATATATATGCATCAACGTGTACAGTATGTAGTAGCGTAGAATATGTGTATACGAAAACTTGTTTGAAATGAAAAAGAATTGAATGGAAAACACAAAATGAAAAATAATTGAATGGAAAACACAAAATGAAAAAGAATTGAATGGAAAACACAAAATCTTTAGTCCCGGTTGGTAACACCAACCGGCCCCCAGCGCACGATTCCGACCACGTGGAGGGACTTTAGTCCCGGTTTGTGGCTAGCCGGGACTAAAGGACGGGGCCTTTAGTCCCGATTTGGTAGTTCCGGTTGGATAACCGGGACTAGAGGTCGTTCCCAACCGGGACAAGAGGCCTTTTTTCTACTAGTGTATCTCTCCCGGCTATGAATTTCTCTGTCGACAGGCAAACATGCAGATACTCCTTGCAGCAAAAGCACACAAAGCTAGGTGCTTAAAGATTATCACAAATTGCCCGCAAATCTCTAGATGAGGAGTGCGACAAGCTGGTTGATGCATTCACCAGAATCACCGTTCCCAACTCGACCCGTACACCGGCCAAAAGCCCGGCGCCGCTCACTGACACAGCAATTGAGATAGTTCAATCACCCGGAGAACCATTCACGCTGATCCCCTCGGCCGCGGCGCCGCCCTCGTAGTGCGCGATTGTGCCCGCCCAACGCCTGCCATGACGGGAATGTGCGGTCGAAGAGCGAGCAACGGTGCACCTTCGCCTCCACGACGACGGACGACGCCTCGTCGGCGACTGCCGATACTGCCTTCGCCTTGGCAGCCTCCTTGTCCTTGCCGCTGATCTCCTCGGCCACGGCACCGCCCTCGTAGTTCAGACGCTTGTGCCCGCCCAGCGCCTGCCCCGATGGGAACGTCTGGTCACAGAGAGAGCAACGGTGCACCTTCGCCTCCACGACGACGGAGGACGCCTCGTCGGCGCCTGCCGACGACGCAGCTAGCGCCGGCGGCGTGGGCGGCTTCCGATGGCTCCTCTTGTGCCCGCCCAGCGCCTGGTAGGACGCGTAAACCTTCCTGCACACGGAGCACCCGTACCCCTGCGCCTTCGTCGGCGCCGCCACAGCAGCAACGCCCACGCCCTCAGCCTCGCCGCGGACGCCACGCTCCAGCATTATGAGGCAGAGCGCCATGTACTCGTCCTCGGACTCCGCTCCGCCGCCGAAGGTGCCGCTGCCACTCCCGCCGCCGACACGGCGCCTATAGCGGCGCCCTCCTCGAGCCCACGATTCCCTTGCTATCGATTTATCTATTAATCGTTTTGATGCCGCCAGGACACACATGCAGACCCGATATTCGTAGGTTACACATTACTCGGGTATGGACTCCACCGACGACATGATCCCCTCAAAAGAGTTAATCGCGTCTGTGAAAACTAACATATATGCATTCCTCCACCTCGCATGCTTGTTGGTTTGTATAACGTCGCACGGACAGATAACAGAAAGGCCTGCATGTAACGGGGAGACGGAGACGGCGTCTACTTCTCGAGGACGCTATCCAGGACAGCCCAGCCAGAGGTGATCTCATACTATCTGTTAGAATTTGGGCCCAATATGGGGCAGCCCAAATAGACAAATTCTGAAATCTCAAATGTCCCATGTGCATGGCAAGTGGTGGGAGGTGCTAAAGTTTAGTCCCACATGGAAAGTTGAAGGAGAGTTGCACCACCTTATAAGGTGGAGTGTTGTGCTATTTGGTGTGCTTGTGAGAACAGAAGGCTCTCTCTCGTGCACTCCTCCTTCGCCGCCGCTCGCTCGCCTCGTCACGACGCGCCACGCCGATGTCTATATTTTTGCTGTTCGGGAAAAACGACGAGTCGTTAGCGTACGCGTACAGTTTTGCCAGTTCGGGTCGCTCCTGGATCGTGGGCTGCTGTATCCGACTCGAACGTGTGCGACGTTGTCAGCCCACGATGTATCTGTTAGGGTTTCCCCGAGCCGCACTATATATGGCCGTGCACTGCGTGCGCCTTCACACACCGAGCCAATTTAGGTTTTGCCAACCCTTGTGCCTTGCGCCGCCACCGTAGTCTACTCCATCCCGAACACCGGCGTGCACCGGAGGTTGGGAGAGCAGGTCGCCGGAACCAGTCGCCATTGTGATCCTGTACGGGAGAGGGCGAATTAAGTTTTTGGGAAGCGCCTCGCGTGACTGCTCTCCGCTTCCACCACGGGTTATCTACCGGCCGGAGCTGCGGATCGTCTCCGCAGACGTCGTCTTCTTCGACCCGTCTTCACCAACGTCATCGTCAACAACATCACTGCTGCTTTGGGCGCGGTGAACCTGTCTGCATCGACAACTGCTTCCACTACAAACGTTCGGTACGTGCGACGTATTCCGAACTGCGTGTTTACTATGGATATGTTGGCATATATGTTGTTGTTACTGTTCATGTTGATTAGTACGTCTAGTGTGTTCGTATTTCATATGTTAGTAGCTGTTGTTGTCATGTTTAATATTCTGGAATTAATCATGGAATTATTGCCTAATTATCCAACAATCCAAAAACCTAATTGTAGGCAATTTCGTGATTTAACTATGGCTGGTTATACCGATGCAATGAAACCGGAGAAGTTCACCGGTGGTATGGGCTTTAAGAGATGGCGGATCAATTGCCAGCTCTGGCTCGAGGCCATGCAAGTGTGGGAAGTTAGTAATGGTCTTCCTGAAGGAACTATATCTGAGGAAGCTCGGAATAAGTTCAAGAAAGACACTACTATCTTCCGAGGCTGCATTCTGAGTGTTCTTGATGGTCGTCTGTATGATGTGTATATGCACATAACAGACGGCAAAGAGCTCTGGGATGCACTGAATGCTAAATTCGGTGCAACCGATGCAGACAGTGAACTGTATATCATGGAGAGGTTTCACGACTACAAAATGGTGAATAACCGTGGAGTGGTCGAACAGGCTCATGAGATACAGTGCACTGCGAGGGAGCTCGAACTCCTCAAGTGTGCCCTACCTGATACGTTTGTGGTTGGATGCATTATTGCAAAGTTGCCTTCTTCATGGAGGAACTTTGCCACAGCTCTCAACCACAAGAGACAGGAGATATCGGTTGAAAGCCTGATAGCGTCTCTTGATGTTGAGGAGAAAGCTCGGGCTAAGGACACCAATGAGAGAGGTGGTGAAGGTCAGTCTAGTGCCAACATGGTGCAGAAAAACCATCACCACGGAAAGAGCAAAGGGAAGAGCAAGCATGCTTTCAATATGCCTTCCAAGACTACTTCCTTCAAGAATAAGAAGAAGCTGAACAAATCTGAGCTAGGTTGCTATACCTGTGGAGAGCTCGGTCACTTCTCTGTGGACTGCCTAGATCGTGCAGACAAGAAAGGGAAGAAGGCCAAGACTGTCAACGTCGTGACTACTAGCAATACTGATGGGTATGGTAATTTACCGTTTGTGCTTTCAGTATTTCAATCTCCATGTTGGTCGGTTGATACGGGTGCTAATGTTCATGTGTGTGCTGACATTTCTATGTTCACGTCTTATCAAGTCGCCTGGGATTCTTCCGTCCTAATGGGGAACGGGTCGCATGCTACTGTTCGTGGTGTTGGCACGGTAGATCTGAAGTTTACTTCGGGGAAGATCGTGCAGCTGAGGAATGTGCAGCATGTCCCTACTATGAACAAGAATCTCGTTAGCGGCTCTCTTCTTTGCGGAGATGGATTTAAGTTAGTTTTGGAGTCCAACAAAGTAGTAGTGTCAAAGTTTGGACAATTTATTGGTAAAGGCTATGAGTGCGGAGGCTTGTTCCGCTTTTCATTATCAGATTTTTCTAATAAGTCTGTAAACTATATTTGTGGCAGTGTGGATTCGGATGCCAATGTGTGGCACTCTCGTTTATGTCATGTTAATTTTGGTTTAATGAGTAGTCTTTCCAGCATGAGTTTAATTGCTACTTTCGCCATTGCCAAAGGTTCTAAGTGCCATAGTTGTGTGCAATCTAAGCAACCTCAGAAGCCTTACACGGCGGCCGAGGAGAGACATCTGGCACCTCTAGAACTCGTACATTCTGATCTGTGTGAGATGAATGGCGTCTTGACAAAAGGTGGAAAGAAATATTTCATGAATTTAATCGATGATGCTACCAGGTTCTGTTATATATATTTGTTGCAAACTGAAGATGAGGCCTTAGACTAATTTAAAATCTATAAAGCGGAAGTAGAAAATCTATTATATAATTAAAACAACAAACATTTAACGGTGAAGATTTACCGCTCTAAAGTAAATACGTCTCAATGGCTGAGATTCACCCCCATCCCACGTCACGTTATGTCTTAGATTCACCGTCATCCACCTCGCTTCCGTAGCATATCGATTTTCTTTAACAAAAGCCCTACCGCCTCCGTATTTCCGCCTCCGTATTTGCTCCCGCCGTCGGCTGCTGATTTCACCAAACAGAGACGGAAAGACGGCGATCTCTTGGTGCAACAGCTAATTTGTCTTCCTGGCGTCACAAGTATTCCGTCCGTCCGGCCGTCCTGGTGTTCATACAATACAAAGGTACGATCTCATCTGCTAGCATGTCAAGCATCAACTATTCCGTCCGTCCGTCCGGCCGGCCGTCCTGGAGTTGATACAATACAAAGGTATGATCTCATCTTCTAGCATGTCCAGATTTTCTGATCGTGTTACCCTACCGCATAGGTGAAATTACGCATCGTCAAGTATTCCGTCGTTCCGGCCGGCCGTCCTGGAGTTGATACAATAGAAAGGTACGATCTCATCTACTAAGCATGTGTAGATCTACTGATCGTGTTCCCCTACCGCACAGGCTGAATTTTTATTTCCAAGTTCTGGCCGTGCAGCAGTCCAATACGTATATTCCAATACAGATTTCATAGCACGACTGTTGATTTCGATGAGGAGAACGCGTAGGGGCTCCTGTGAGACTGCTGTTCAGTTCCTCCGCTTGGTCGAACTTGCTACAAGCAATCATCAGGCAGGAATCTCTGTAACTCTTAAGTTCTATGCCCTAGGTATAACTTTACCTGCACGGGTGAATCCAGAAGCTATAATGGTGTTGGACTGGTGTCATGCGTTTCACTTCCTAATTAAGATGGATCATAGATGTCAGCAAAATATTTCCGAAACATGTTTTTCACTCGGCAAAATTCTGCATAGAGGTATGTTGTCATTGCTTCAGTTTTCTCTATTGTTGGTGTATTGGGATCAACTAGCTAACACAGGTTGTATCTTACGAGGTAATATTTCTTAGTCCCTTACTTATTTCTAGCTGTATATATTAGCCTAAAGCCCTTTAAATATTATAGCATTATTTTTATATTTTTTGTTTGCAACTACATTTTACTTATATCAAGGATTTGTTCAGTTGTGACTTTTCTGTTCGGAATGTAGATTTTTGCATGCGGGCTAAGGAATTTCCATCTCAAGCATGAAATAAGATATGGTATGTGCCTTATTTCTTGGTTAAATAGATATATCCTTTCTTCTTTCATCAACTATATGTGCTATGAATTTTTCGTATGCTGGATTATATGTGTCGAATCACTCCAGTCTCATACTTTCATAGATCAACATTATTATTGTGACAGTTGTGCGCATGGCTGAGAGCCTTTCCAATGTTTTTTACACAAAAATATGTCTTCAATTATATAGCAACCAGTTGGTGAGAACTGAAGAAGAGGAAGGTTAAAAAATCAATACTAATGTGCTGGATCAGGAATATTAGAGAACAAAAATTGAAGGGTCAATGTAGAGCCCATGTATTACATGTCAATAAATTTCCGTTTATTTGTTGGACTAAATAGTATTAAAGGATTACCTTGAAATTAATTTAGTGGTATTACACTCATACAGCTTTGGGATGATCGTCCTATTAATCAAGCGCATACATCATACATCACCTTTCCTATCGGTGCCTCCGTATTCATACTTTTAACTCCCAAAGAAAAGGAGGATCATATAGGGTACCTTATATTAGTTGTGCTCCAAGCCATACTATTGGGTTATTTTTTGTAGTAATCGGAATCTTAATTATATTGATGTGAATTCTTTTGATTTACCACATGATAATGAATTAGGTTGTCACATCCGGCCAGGATGTAACTTAAACAGTTCAACTTGGAAAAAATCTTAAACGCCCTGGAGATGTATGCTATATTTTGATTATTAGAGTATGATTGAATAATAGTTAGGCAGACACCCGGTGAGTAAGTTTTTCTAAAAGGTAAGCTCTGAACCATGTGATCGAGTGACTCTGATATGGCCTAAGGCACGATAATTGATACAATCTTTTTCTTCGGGATATTGAAGGAATAAGTTAAGACAATGCTTTAAAGCTTTTTTAACTTTCTAACCTGCTGCTATTCGATCAATTGTCCCTATTTACACTTATGTTCAGGTTGCCGGACTATCTATAAGATTTATTAAAAAGTAATACGGCTGTGGATGAATTTTAATGTTGGTCTTTTTGATGTCAACGACGCCATGGGATAGCGATTCCCAAACAGATGTAATTTCCAGGATAAGTGTACGTTTATCATCCACAATTTTTAACTTCTGTCCTATTTTTATTGTGTTTGTTATTGGTTTGATAATGCCAATCTAAAATGAGCATGCGTGTTTTGAGGTATCTTTTATTTTCTTTCATAGTGATTCTCATTTATAATCAGTAACCATCCATATTTGCAATGAATTATGAAAAGTACCAAGATTGTGGGTTGCCTTATTTTTTAAACCTATTTGAAATCAAAAGATCATACATGAGATTTTTTCATGAACGGTTTAGCTTCAACATCCACGATCCCACCCCACAGTAATGCGCTATAGTATCCATTGCCTACATACTAATAAATGCATCGTTTATAATTTATGCCAACTTGCAAACCAACTAGCTGGGTGGCCCGCGCATTTGCGCGGCTAGATTTAGTACATATTATCATATTTGGTCCTTGTTTCTCTCCATAGTGTTTTCTCCGTGAGCAACTTTTATGCGATTTTATTCGCGGTTATATTATATTCACATATCAATCATATTAAAATGTATTGTGAGCAATATTACTTCTTAAGGAAACTTGGTTATATTGTTGTAAATTCTTTCCATCAAACATTTTTGTCAGCTGGTAATACTTTTGTGCTGCGAGCGGTGACAGATGACCGAGGAAATTTATCCATGGTTGGCTGTGCAATACCATATAGTCTTTATTTCATTGATCTTCCGATTTACCCAATGTCATGCCTCCAAAGATTCCATGCTAGCTCATTTGAGTGTCACATTGTATGTCGCTTGATCATTGGTCTAAGCTATTACATCTATCGGTATATGTTAGCGAAAGCTACCGAAATATTATGTCTCTCATGTTCGGAGGATGTTTTTTGTAGTGTCTGTTAGTTTTAGTTGGCCTACATGCGTTTAGCACCCAAAAAATCTTATTAAAGACATTACATGATTTCTCTCCTTTTTATTGTTAAAACACCATCTCTCAATCGCCTTTTTGTCTATCTAATTTTATTTTGCTAATCATCTCTCTGCCACTATCATTATATATTTTTTCCTTATTGTACTCATGTTATTTTCCTAACTCGAATTCGATCTATAGAATGTGCAACCTCGTCGCCGAGCTCAAATCTGGATTCTCCATGTTCTGGAGCCTCTCGTAGGCATTATACGCATTGAAAATTCAGAACATGCATGTTCCCTTCACTCCCAGTCATAGCTTGTTCTCCATGATCGTACCTAGCTATGTTGTTTTTCACGCTTATATTCTAGTGCAACGTGAGCTACGTATGTATACTTGACATACTGTTTCTAATATCTAATATTGTACGTAGGAGTGGAGATTTCATACCCCCGACTTCTTGTGCTCCCTCCATTAAAGAAAATTCAAAATCATATTTCTGTGTTCCGAAACATTCGGAAAAAATAAGGATGTAAACAATGGTATATCTCACAAACATGCTAAATATCAACTTCAAATATTTTGTATTCTGAGCTACAGAAAAATTAAAAATTAAAAAAGTGAATGATTTTAGATTTTTTTAATGGAGGCAGCACTGGATCTCCGGAGATGTCACAACATCATCTTGCTCCCCCCACACGTTGATTTGGAACGATATTTTTTTTTCTCTTAGTCCATGACATGCATGCATTGAACACGATTCTCGTATATGCATACATTTTGAATTTTTTAACCGCTAGCTAGGTTTTTTGACGCACCTATTGATTTCTAGATGTCGTGCTTTAATAGGGAACATGTAAAAGACTCCAGGTATAATATAACTTGGTCTGCGCAAGCCAAAACAATCATGGATGTCTTGCTCAGATCACGTTACGCACATGGATAGGACTTCAGGTATCTAAAAAAAGTACTGACGTGATTTTTTTTTAAAGAAAGTACTGACGTGATTGATTATGACATGTACCGATTATGGACTTTCTTTTCAGCCCTCGGTCAATAAACTCTATGTGCGTGAATCGTTTTTGTGGTAATCTGAGCCGTTCTTTTTATGTTGGTAGATGTTGAATTAATCCTAACCGTTATTTGTCTTGTGTTTTAATTATATAATAGATTTGGAACGATATTGACATGTTGTTGCTAGCTCTCATTGTACTCATTTTGTTTACAATCGACTTATATTTTATGCATACTTGAATAAGTGAATCCAGACTGCTCATATTCTCCTACCTCTTGTTCTTTCTTGTTTCAAATACCATAGATAAAATGTGTTTTTATCCACCTATTATGAATTTTATATCCTACAACTTCCTATGTACATCTATAATAGTTCTTAAAAAACATGATTTTGTATTACTATGGATTTTGATAAAAGATTTGACACATCCACCCCCATTATAATCTATACCACTATTAGTGTTGAAGATATTTCATCCTATGTCGAGGAGGGTGACGAATCACTTTGAACCGTGTAATAATAATGTACTTTCTTCAAAATATCAGTTTGTCTAGATTGTTATCATTTGGATCGACCTGAAATATAATTTTTTATCCTGTCGGGATGTGTTGCCTTCTTTGCTATCAGTATATTATAACGACTGGTGGACAGATTTATGTAAGAAGGGTTGCTATATCCATATATCTTATTGTGGAATAGGCGTATGTGATGTAAGTCCTTACATAAGTTTATTTATTGCCTTATATTAGATCATATCACACCACTGGGTATGCATATTATTGTTAGGCGTTCTCAAATGTGGTGCCTTTTTTTCATATGAACAACTGATGGATGTAATCATGTAATCAGGTGTGATTCTTTTTCCTATGGACCATGGGTTGACTTATTACCTGGAACTAATTACTATGTCTTCCATACATGAATCTACAACCTCTTGCAAATAGTATGCCTTCAGCCTTCGTCTAATCATCCTGATGCAAATGCATGAGGAGAGGTCATAACCTGTTTGAATCATTGGAAAATAAAAATCAAACCCAGCTGATGCAAATTCTATGCCAGGTCACCAAATCATGTACTGTCGTCCGGCGCGGCAACACTATTTTGTCCTTGCAGCCGGCAGGTCGCCACCGATTCAAACAGCTGTATGGACTTCAGAGTTCAGACATCGTCGCTTCTCGCTAGATGGACTCCGGGGAACGCGATGCGGTCGTCGCGTCGGTGCAATATCGCTGTTGTCGCCTTGAGCTTATCGAAGGTCTTTTGCTGGTCCGGGGACGCTGCAATATGAAATCGGACCGATCGACCGTCAACATCTTCATACTACTCCATCCTGCGCAACTTACATTGAAATTTAGCGTTTTGCGAAGCAGCACCGATCATATATGAAAGCATAGTTATCATCCTGATAGGTGTTGTGTCTGCCGTGGGCTTCTAAACATGATATTTTACTCCAGGACACTGATATGATGCTTTCCTCCTCATCTCGGTCATGTCCACAATTGTGCCGGCTGAGCTGATTAGTTGAATCTCATGATTAAGTGGGGGCTACAATGGTACTTTCAATTACGAAAGCAACATCCATAAGAACGATGCCAACCAAACAAATTGATGAAAAGCAGTCGTTCTGGACTGCATCTGCTAGCTAAGTATAATAGCAGAGCTAGCCTTACGTGCAGGGATTTTTGGGGGGCGGTCACGCACATGCTGTCAGTTGAACACAACAGAATGTCGCCAACATGGGAGAGACGCCCCGTGAGATACCTGAGTGGCGCCAGCCTTGGATGAGTAGAGGACATCACAGCCGAATTTTCTTCCGAACCATGCGAGAACAGGACATGGAGGCGGCAAAGACAATTCATCACAGCCGAATTTTCCCCTGGACCAATGGACCATGCGAGAGCAGGACATGTAGGCGGCCTGCACGATTGTGCTCCTGTATGTTTCCAATTTGTAGAGTGGAGTCAGCTCCGCTAGGGACAGCAGGCTAACGTCGCCGCGCGCCGCATGCAAGCTACGCCGGCATGATCGCTAAGCCTGCATAAGGATGGTGACTGCCAGGATTTTGCGTGGCTGCGTGAAGTTAGAAACCTGGAGTATGCCCGCCAGACAGAAATCGATATCTCTTTTCTTTCTTTGATTTGAAGATGATCGGTGTCCTTTTTATTGAAGGGCTCGACCTTTGTTGTTGCGAGTTTCGGTGGTGTGGTTCCTTCGGGCCTTCAGCTGTTCAGCACCTGTATACTATGGCCGGGAGTCTGCATGCATGGAGTTTGAGGTTTGAGCGCCGTCGCCTATCGCCAGATCGATAGCGCCATGTCCGACTTGTCGTAGACATTGCCAGACTTAGAGGCATTAATGTTTTTGAAGCTTCGGCAGCGCGAGATCGCCTAAGGCCTTGTTGTCGTCGGCCGGCACTCATAGGAGATTGTCCAGGGGTGGCTTGTTGTCGTCGCCCGTAACTCATCGGAGATTGTCCAAGGCGCCGCCGGAGTATGTACGCGATGTTTTGTCGTCGGGCGAAGAGCCTAATAAAGCACCGCTAGCTAGGTTTTTTGACGCACCTATTGATTTCTAGATGTCGTGCTTTAATAGGGAACATGTAAAAGACTCCAGGTATAATATAACTTGGTCTGCGCAAGCCAATACAATCATGGATGTCTTGCTCAGATCACGTTACGCACATGGATAGGACTTCTGGTATCTAAAAAAAAGTACCGACGTAATTTTTTTTTAAAGAAAGTACTGACGTGATTGATTATGGCATGTACCGATTATGGACTTTCTTTTCAGCCCTCGGTCAATAAACTCTATGTGCGTGAATCGTTTTTGTGGTAATCTGAGCCGTTCTTTTTATGTTGGTAGATGTTGAATTAATCCTAACCGTTATTTGTCTTGTGTTTTAATTATATAATAGATGTCATTTTTTTCTTCCAAAACATGATTATTTGAACCATTTCCAATCTGTCATTTGATTTTGTAGACAATTGGTTTCCAAATTTTATTAGTCTCAACCATATAAATTTCAAAACTATCTATGCTCTTCACATACATTGTTTTTGGAAAGGAGGATAATCGTTAGCTTCAGCTTTGAGTGATGCACACTGCCTATATTGTTTTTCACAATCTCTAATAGTACACGGACTCCTCACAAGTACTCCATCCCAAAATAATTAAGTGTCATAGATTTGCCTCCAAATTTTGTTGGCCGCGTGTTGAAGAAGATGCTTAATTAATTACGGAGAAGAAGTCGTTTTTGTCCCTATGCCTAAAACTGGCTCAAATAATTTTAGCCATCGGATGAGGCATATACTACACCCAAAAATATTTAGTACGATGCACACGGCCCTGAACTTACAAGGAGCCATGAGTCGGGAGTGCGCGACGAGTCTGCATGGCGACATTTATCTGGCGAGAAGCAATGTCGTTGAAGCCATGGACGCCCCCTGCAATACCCCAGCATAAAACCTCCATGAGCTCAAGGTAGGGACAGAAATCTCAAGACAACAAATTCGGCGACGGTGATCTCACGCCAGCGATCTTGACAGACATATAAGGAGCCGGGTCTACAACAAGTCTGTATGGGACAATTATCTGGCGAGAAGCAACGTCGTTGGAAGGCCATGGACGATTTGGAATTTTGGATTGATGCTAACCAAAAAAATTGTTCGAACTGACCGCAATGCATCAGGTCGATTCAAATAGATTTCTCTTCATGCATTTGCAACCAAATGACTGGATGGTGACCGTAGAGAGTTTGTATAGGTCGATGTGATAGCGCGCGCCTTCAGTGCGTAGCCCCTGCCGGCGGCCGCTGTGCATGCTCTTCACCGGATGGTCTACACTGCTCTACGACGACCAATTAGGTTATTTGAAGAAGCCGCGTGGCCGGCTAGCGTGCCTGCCATGATCTTGCCGACAAGCCCACTACTAGGAGAAGGGTTATCAGTGGCGCACCAAATAATGATTCTGTGGCGCACCCCCAGAATTGCTGGGTGCGCCACAGAATTCGCCACTAAATTATTATTTCTGTGGCGCACCATCGGCATGCGCCACAGAAACCAACTTTCTGTGGCGCACCGAGGCCGTGCGCCACAGAAATAGTCGGTAGGCCACATAGCAAAGGAATTCTGTGGCGCACCCACGCCTGGTGCGCCACAGAAAGTGGTGCGCCACAAAAAAAAAAGCGTGCGCCACAGAAATATGAAACAGTAGTACAGGTATTTTTTTCATTTTGCTGTATAAATACAGGTATATACAGGATTTATACAGGATTTATCCAGAAATACAGATATATTTGACAGGTATATAAACAGACACACATTAATCACTATTTCATCACACATATTACTTAGTGTGCCCGAGATACATACACATAGTCACAAAAGTGCCGAATGTTAATTTACACAATATATTAGTTATGATAGAAACAAAAGTTCATCATTTCACACTACACATTACAAATAAAGTGTTCACCGCCTAACTAGGATCAAATGTAGTACACATCGGCGATGATGGTGAGCAAGAGCGCGCGGGAGCATGCATGCATGATCATGGCTTCCTCTTCTTGAGCGGCGCCGGGAACGGTAGAATGCCCCCTTTCGTCCTCCACTCCCTGGTGTCATTCTGCGCCGCTAGTCGTTCTTCCATTTCCTCTGAGACAACGCTGAAGATGGATTGGGATATATATTGGTTAGTGATATACATAGAGTATAATTTGTTCATCTAAGTATAGAGGCAAGACGATCAATCAATGTTGTCATGGTTGGAAATCATATGGCTATCCTATTTGGGTTTCATAGCATAGCATATATATAATATATAACCCTACACATGCACTTCTACAAAAAAGTACACACTAGCTAGTAATGCTTAGCAAGGCTATCTTTTATAATACATCCTACGTACCGAAGCGGAAGTGGAAGGACCCTGAGGCGTGCATGACATCGTCGAGGATGATATTTGTTAACTGCAGCCGGATGCGATGGAAGTCTTGTCTATAATCAGCATCGGTGAGACCTTCCGCCATTTTGGTGTATTCTGCGAGATTAGATGCAATCTTCGTTTTCTCGCAATCCCGGACAATCGTTTTAAGGTGACGGAGGGCATAGTAGGCCTCCATCACACTGCCATCCAGTTGCTTGACGCAATGGAATCCGGTCCCATGCAAGAACTTGTGTGTGTTGTCGTCCTCCGTGAAAAATTCCGACTTCTTATGGAAGGGGCCGCCCTTTTTGGCATAGGCCTCGAGAGCGTCATCGAGAACACCCTTTTTCTGTTGTATGATCTCGGCTGGGATTTATTCCCCGAGTCCAAATAAGTGGCAACGGACCACCTCGGGGATACGTGGATGAGTGCGCAGTACTTGTCCCTGCTCAACACAATTGAAGCAGAATGTTGGACAAAGGATCAGCGATGGAAGAAATGTACAAGAAGGCATAAGATAGGACGGTGGCGAGCAGATGTGTACTTACTCGAAAAAGTAAGGCAGAAGAAGGGCGGTCTTCTCCTTGTTGGCCAGGAAGACCCTAACGAGGTACTCCTTGGCCGTTTCCCGTGTTGTTGATCCTTCCACCAGATGGCTGTCGCGCATGTAGTAGGGATCCACTATCGCGATGTACGGGGTATCATCTCTCCTGATCTTCATCGCCGCATCGAGCGCATATAGGCGGACCATGTTATAGTCCAGCCGTTTGGAGTGATACAGGTTGAAGATGTCCTCGTACGCTATGAAGAACACATCTGCGGGGTCTTCCTGGACGAAGTCCACCAACTCTTTTGGCACCTTGACCGAGAACGCCGGGTAACCTGGGTTCTTCTCTTTAAGAAGGGTCTCCTCTAGATACAAGATATTATTCTGCAAAGTAATCATGGGTCCTTCTGCAAGGCGGAGCATGTCCCCGGACAAGATAGATTTACCAGCTTCATGAACTCTGGAGTAGCCTTGTGGATTCGTGTCTTCAGGACCCCGGATCTTAGGATCTTGCTGGCTCGCAGAGGATGCTTTTCTCTTCCTTTGATGACTCTTCTTTTTCTTCTTCTCTGGGGATTGTGGGGGTGCAGTGAACCCCGCTTTAACTGTTTCTTTCAGTGTGGTAGGGCTGAAAATGTTACCCGGTTGAGCTTGATGATCGCCGGCATCCGGAGGCGTGTCGGTGAAGGCCAGGCGCTGTGTGCATGAAGTGGGACGAGCAGGTTGAATGTGGTGGTCGCGGAAGGGTTCTTCATCCATAAGAGGCATGAACATATCATCCGCGGCGGCGCCAGTGTTGATGTAGTCATCGACGTTTACATCATTATCATCATCCTCCTCAACATTGTCGTCGTTGCCACCAAGTTGAGGTGCAACGGCTTTGTCCTAAACATAAACAATAGCACATCCGTTAGTCGGGAAAGTCGGAAAGTCGGGGAATTCGGAAAGTCAGAACTAACCTTGGACGGTTGCGGGGAAGACGTTCCCAACAACTGTTTGTGGCGGTTGGTGGCGGCGATGACCGGCGGCGGTAGCTTCCGGCCGGCGGTGGGGGCGACCGGCGGTAGCTTCCGGCCGGCGGTGGCGGCGACCGGCGGTTCCGTCTGGGTGGTGGTGACGGCTGCTTGTGGCGCCGGTTCATCCGCAGCATCTTTTTTTGTCCGCCTCGGCGGGGGCCGAACGATCGGGGCTCGGGGCCTCGAGGTGGCGCCGCCGGTGCGCCTGGCCCCATGAAGAACATCCCCAAGACGAATTTGGGTCTTCGGCCATTCCAGCATCCACTGCCCGCATTCGCCAAGCTTCATGTGTTTCTCGGCTCCCTGAGGTTGCTTAGGGGGGTCGATGTCACAGAACTCAGGCAGTACCTCCTTCACATTTACTTTCATCACGAGCTCGCTCATTCGGACGTTGTGGATATCGCGGGTCAAAGGTTGTACGGTCGAGGCCCTTGCGACTTCCTTCAACTCGCCGTCGGCCCCCACCCTATGCAGGAGTATGCAAGGCATGTCCTGGGAGTCAACACATAGCGGGCACCATGAGATAAGGCATATATAGTCTCACACACAATGTATCATACATATTCATGATCATACATATATATGTTTCCATTGCCTCACACACACATACTAATTAGTTACCTTGGTGACGGCGTTGAGCTCGGCTAATGTCGAGACAAGGGCGCCGGTGCCGGCGGCCGGCCTATCAATCTCCGGCCGCTCGTGTGCATTATCATTATTCTCCGGCGTTGGTGTATGTTGCTCCACGGCAGGGGGCACCGGTGGGGTCGGCAGGACCGGCGACACGTTATTGCTGGAGGTGCTGCCGGCGAAGCTGGGCACGTGTATCGGCCCCTGTTGACCTCCCGCATGCCAAGCAGTTATCCCCTGCACCAATGCATCGGGTAACAAAGCCCGGAGCTTCTCTTCCACCTTCTCGGCCACTAGCTTGTCCACCACGCTGGAGTCCACCTTCTCGGCCTCTAGTGCGTCCAGCTTCTTCCTTAGCTCGAGAACCTCGGCTCTATCTTTAGCCGGCTTCCTCCTCTCCTTTTTCTTCTCGGTGTCCGTGCTGTAGTACTCGGTGAACTTCATCGCCGTACCAAAGCCGGTCACACGGCCAGCTGACGTCGGCGGCTTTGACTTGTCCCTCCCCTTGTAAACGTTCATCACCCGGTTGAAAGTCGTGTCCCACGGGCCGGCCGGAGGCTCCTGGGACGACGGGCCGGCCTCAGCCTCAATCGCCAACTCAGCCGCCTGCGGACAAAGGAAATAAACGTGAACCCATGTAGAAATCAACGCAAATGGACTTTGAGATATCCGCGGTAATTAAGTTCCTTACCAGCTTTTTCTCGAATTCCAACACATCTTCATAGTCGGTAACGAATTCCCCCGTCCCCGGCTTCAGATAGTAGCGGGACCGAACAAAGTTCCTAACTTGCTCGTCCGTGATTTTATGCCACGGGTTCTCTTTCCCAAGTCTCGCAACCTCGGCATCCTCCTTGTCCCAAACGGGCTTTTTTCCTGCGTAACCGCCGCTTCCCAAATGGTGGTTACCTAAGTTCAGTGCCCGCATGTTCTTCCCCCACTCGGTCCATTTTTCAGCCTCCGGAGATGACAAGGATGCCTTGAATATATCGAACTCGTCTTTCTCGAGGTACGGCTCTTTGGCACTGATCTCCTCCCAGCTAAGACCCTTTTCAAGAATCTTCGCCTTCACCCGGCCTCTCCAGCTTGTCAAGGCGGTGTTCATCTTCGTGATGGCGAAGTTGTCCACCTTTTTGTTTCATCAGCCGGGAAAATATATCGTTTGTGAAGCTTCTTGAGGAGGTCATTGCGCAAAGCCTCATTCTCCGGATTCCTGAGGTCATACGTGTTGATCGATGCGTTTTCCCGGAGGATGCACCCTAGTTGCATGCCGTACCCTTTTGCGATGTCCCAGGCTCCAGTGGTTGGCCACTTAAGGAGACCTTAGTGAACGTGTCTGTGATGTTGCCGACCGCTTGCGGTGTCCGGTCCTTCCTCGGCTTCTTAAGCCTCTTAGCAGGCCTCTTAGCAGGCGGGTTACTACCACCACCGCCATCCGTGTGGTCGCCACCCCCGACATCCGTGCTGGTGGGTTCTCCATCGGTGGTGGTGGCTTCGGCAGACTCTAACTGAAAGTCACCATCGCCGTCACGAGCCAGTTCGGCGGCCTCCGCATCCTCCATCTGCGGGTTCAATTCCCAGAACGATATGTTCTTTTGTCTAGCTTGTTCTTCGACGCTCATGTGCTTCTCAGAAGGGCCGGCCTCGGAGGACATGTTTGCACTACATTAAAAAGAGGCAAAATGTTAGTACAACAAATATAACAAAGCATCACTTAATTTAGTACTAAGATACCCCGGCCCATGCATTAGCCGCAATACCCCATATGTCCTATTTTTAGCAAAGTCATGCTAAATTTCACGAAATTTTTTGGCATGACCTTTGCTAAAAATAGGACATATGGAGTACCCGAATTTGCCGGAACGGAAGTTAATCGACGTTCCGGCAATCTCAAGGGCCTCACGGGGTACCTGCAAACATTTCACAAAAAATATCCACATCTCCGGACGGCATCTCCGTCCGGCATCTCCACGACACGATGGTCGGAGCACAAACAACCACGACACGATGGTCGTGGACACATATCCTCATGCACATACATCACCACATCCACATCGAGGGAGAGAGGAACTACCTCGGGTAGGGAAGGGAGGCTCGGGTCCGAGATCGGCGTGGTGGAGGTGCTCCTCGTGGTGCTGCAATAAATTAACAAAACCATGATTTAGCATCTAACAAAAATTATGCGTGTACATGATTTTAGAGCAGGACTAGGTTTTCCCAGATAAATTGACACACCAAACAATTCCACTAATTTGGACTTGTGGCATACAGTAGCTTTGCTAGGCATTGGATTTGTGGCAATTTGGACTGCACACTTGCAAATTTGTGGAAATCATCTTTGGTCTTCACATAGGCATGTTTCAGCAAAAAAAAAGGCCATGCCATGACCTACTACATCTGTTACTTCCTGTATATTTACGAAATGAAATGACTCAGTGTAACCAAAGGGCAGAACCATCTCTAATCTTTTACAGTATGTCAGATAATCAGATCTACACTTATGACATGGATGCTCACTTGAGAAATGCATCAGAACCATCTCTAATATTCAAACCCCATGTTGTGCTAAGAAATGCATGGATGCTCACTTGAGAAAACTGATAGGACAACTGACCACCATGCCATGGTAAGAAATGGAAACGTGCTACACTTATGACACAATCTACTCCTGGTGACCCGAATTGAGTTAGACACTATTTTGTTATTTATCATTTTTAGCCGATTTATTCAGCATCGATGTCTGGCTTTGCTTGATATTACTGAATAATTAATAATATATGGTTGCGTGCATCCAATGGCCAGGGATCATCTCCTTTTCAAGAAAGAAAAAAGAGAAAAGGATAGCACCTATACCAAACAGAGGACAGTAAAGGCCAACTTGGATCAAGCATCTGAAAGAAAGAATGCAGTATTGCAACATGATTTTCATTCCATCAGTCAGAGCAATCCAAAGTTTGACACAGACAACCCGAAATAGTAGAATTAGGACAATCATCCCAAAAAAAATGGACCCTAATTCCATCCAGCCAGAGATATCGCAGCAATACTTCTGATCCCACCATTGCCACACCTAATTCTGATCAGCATCTGCAACGTCGAACAGACAAACAAGAAGAGTCCATCGGTGCTATGTGTGCAGTCCTAGCTAGGAATTGTGTCGAACACGTTGAGGGCAGGTTCGGTAGGGGAGGGAGGAGGGAGAGAGGGGGGGAAGCATACCTCGGGGAGGGGGGAGGTCGAGGACGGCCGGGGCGCAGGGAGAGAGGGGGGGAAGCCGGAGCGAGGTCCTCCGCTGCGTCGAGCACGGGCGGCGCCGGTGCGGGTGGCGGTGGTGGTCCGTGGGCACGGGCACGGCGAGGCGACCACGGGTGCGTCGAGCACGAGCGAGGCGACCACGGGAGCGTCGGGCACGGGCGGCGGTGGAGGTCCTCCTGGCCGTCGGTGGCGGGCGGGTCGAGCACGGTGGGCTGCCGGCGGCGAGGGGTCGAGCACGGGCGCGGGAAGTTAGGATCGAGGACTTGTGAAATTTTTGGGTCGAGCACGGGCAGCGCAGGGTGGCCCCACCTGTAAGTGCAGGCGCAAGAATTCTGTGGCGCACCATCCAGGCGATGCGCCACAGAAAGTGTGGATTCTGTGGCGCATGCTCTCGGAGGTGCGCCACAAATTATCTGTCCTAACAGGGGGCGGCCCCACATGTAAGTAGAGGCCCGATAATTCTGTGGCGCACCTACGGAGTGATGCGCCACAGAAAGTTAAGATTCTGTGGCGCATCAGCTAGGTGGTGCGCCACAGAATTTCCTGGGCTAACTTTTTTTTGCTGAATCCTGGCTGTCTCAATTTTTGCTGAACTTTTTTTCTTACAAATATTTTTGGTTAAATTTGGTTCAAAAAATACACACAATATGTCTCATACATATTTAGTTCATTGAATACATAACTCTTGCATTGTCTCACACACAATGTCATACATATTTAGTTCATTGAATACATAACTCTTGCATTGTCTCACACACACACACATACAAATTAAATACACCAAAAAAGTGTCTTCTTCGTCTCGGTTCCGTGAGCTAGTTTCTCTTCTTTCCCTTCTTCGCGGTTGAAAACTTTAGGCCGGTGACCTTGAGATTTCTTCGCGATAACGGACAACTTTGGTAGGTAGGGAGGTCTTCCTTCTTTGTGTACTTGTAGTAGGCATGTCGAAGAACTTGTCGAATTCCTCCTCGATCTTTGGCTCGTTGTCCAATTCTTGCTCGGTGGCGCCTCCTTCCATTCCGACGATGCTCCTCTTGCCCCTCCTCACGACAACACGGCTAGGCTTTGACGGGTCGGTAATGAAGAAGCATTGCTCAACTTGGCTAGCGAGTACCCATGGCTCATTTTTCGCGGAGGCGTTCTTCGATTTGGCATCGGGTATTACCATGGTGGTGAAATACCGGCCTTCTTTGACGACGTCCTTGGCCCATCTTACACGGAACATTGGCACCACCTATCCACAGTAGTTGAGCTCCCATATGTCCTCAATCCTTCCGAATTATCTTTCCTTGACAGTAGCATCCTCATCGCCGTAGGATAGCATAGTTACTCCAGAGTTTTGATATTCCGACTTCTTGTCCTTTTCCTCGGTGTAGAATCTGTAGCCGTTGATGTCGTACGCCTGATAGGTCTTTACGTTGTGCGAGGGACCCCGTGATAAGGAGAATATGAGGTTTTCATCTCCAGTAGATGGCGGTTTCCTCTTTGCTAGCTCCAGTTGCTTTTGCTTGAACCAACGCGTGAAGCTGGAGTTGTGCTCTCTGGTTACGTCTCCCTTCTTCCTCGGCCGGCCCAGTTTGCTGTAATATTTCTCGAGTAAGCATTTGTGCTGTTCCACCCAAGTTTCGATCAGCTGTAAGTGTTGTAGCGCGACCGGTGAGCCCTTTCGAAGTCGTCCTTTCGACCCTGCATGCTGACAAAGATTGAGCTGGCGCCCTCTCGGTGACCATATCCATTGATCCTGTCGAAGTGTTTCCTCGTGGGCAGACCTACATCCTGGTTCTCGGTGCTTAGATAATTCTGGCAGAAGGAGATGCACTCGTAGGTTAGAAAGCCCTTGGCCATGCTTGCGTCTGGACGGGCCCTGTTCGAACGTATCCTTTCATGACACCGTTCATCCTTTCGAACGGCATCATGTAGTGCATGAACGTTGGCCCTAGCTGCCTGATGTCATCAACGACATGGGGAAGGAGATGCACGCATATATCAAAGAATGCTGGCGGGAAGTAAATCTCGAGCTCGCATAGTACCAGCTCGATCTCTTCTTGTAGCCTGTCGAGCTGCTTCACCCCGATCGACTTCCTGTTGATGACGTCGACAAAGTTGCAAAGGGCAAGCAGCGTATCACGGACGTGCTCGTCCATTATCCCTCGAATCGCAACGGGAAGTACCTGCGTCAACAGCACGTGACAGTCGTGAGACTTCATCCCGCTAAACCTCTTCTTCGTACCGACCATATATCTGCTTATCTGCCCCGCGTAACCATTCGGAAATTTGACTCCTAGAAGACACCTGTAGAATTGCTCGAGCTCCTCCGGACTCATAGTGAAGCACGTAGCAGGAAGCACCACAGTGTTCTTCTTTACCTTTTGCGGCGACCTTGAGTCCCTTCCGTCTGATCATCATCATCATCATCGTCATCGCTATCGGGGGCCTGAAGATCTTTCCTGACACCAAGTCATTTCAGATCGTATCTTGCTTTCGTCCCATCCTTGGTCTTTTCCGGCATGTTGGAAAGAGTGCCAAGAAGACTCTCGGTGACATTCTTCGTAATGTGCATCATATCGAGGCTATGTGGCGTCTTGAGGACCTTCCAGTAGGGCAAGTTGTGGAAAACAGACCTCGCTTTCCATACACCCAGCAGCGGATCTACCTTCGGTCGTTTCTTTCCTGGCGCGGGGCACTCCTTCCAATTATTCAATAGCTCGTCGATTTCTGTGCCGCTCCTCGGGATCGGGGGTCCTTCGGGCTCGTCCTTACCATTAAACAGGTCACCGCGTTTCCTCCACGGGTGATCCATGCGAAGCCACCTTCGAGCCCCAGGGTACACGGTTTTCGAAGACCCTGGATTCCTTGGTAGCTGGAGATGCGGGGTTGAGTCCATGCACCTGACACATGCGCAGAATCCATGGCTTACCTGGGCCGATACATATGAGCAACCAGGATTGTCCTGCACCGTCGTGAGCACCGCGGCTCTCATGGGGAAATAATCTCCAGTGTAGGCATCCCACGTACGTGTTGGGGTCGCCCACAACGTGGCTAACTCCTCTTCCAACAGCGCGAGATACGTATGTATGTGGACACCTGCTTGTTTCGGCCCCTGAATGAGAAGACTCATGTGTATATACCTTTGCTTCGTGCACAACCACGGGGGAAGGTTGTCAGGCCATACAAACACGGGCCAGGTGCTATGCGTGCTACTCTGGTTGCCGAACGGATTGAGTCCATCGGTGCTCATACCGAGCCTGACGTTCCTTGCGTCGCCTCCAAAATTTCCGACGGCGTCCAACTCTTGCCACTGGCTAGCGTCTGAAGGGTGTGTAAGGATCATGCCCTTCTCCGGATCTTCTTCAGGCTTCTCCCTTTCCGCGTGCCATTGCATGAGCTTTACACTAGTAGGAAAACCCAATTCTATGGAAGCTTATTCTGTGGCGCACCTTATAGCCGTGCGCCACAGAATAAGCTTCTGTGGCGCACCTGTGCAGATGCGCCACAGAATACGCTTATTCTGTGGCGCATTATTTACTTGTGCGCCACAGAATAAGATTATTCTGTGGCGCACTGGAAGAGGTGCGCCACAGAATATGCGCGGGCCCCACACCCACGCGAGGGACAGTCACTTTGGGCTTTATTCTGTGGCGCAGCCATGCCCATGCGCCACAGAATAAGCTTATTCTGTGGCGCAGCAGGGCCCATGCGCCACAGAATAAGCTTATTCTGTGGCGCACCAGGGCGCATGCGCCACAGAATACGCGTATTCTGTAGCGCACCAGCTAGGTGCGCCACAGAAGTTTTTGACTTAGACAAATTTCGCACGGCCGCGCCCGGCCGTCTCCTTCCTCTCTATTCCTCTCTCTTTCTCCACGCGCACGAAACCGCCCCCGCCGTCGCCGAACTCGCCCTCGCCGGCCGCCCCCTCCCAACCCTGCGCGTGACCTCGCCGCCGGCAGCCCGCGACCTCCCCTACGCCGCCCAACTCCCCGCCGTCGCCGAACTCGCCTCTCCGCCCCCACCTCGACGCCTCGACGCCGACCGCCCCCACCTCGACGCCGCCGTCTGGACACGGCGCAACGCCCTCGACACCGCCGCCGTCTACACCGCCGCCGTCGCACCAAAGGTGACCCCTCCTCCTCCCTGGTCTCCTTCTTCCTTCCCTCTCCCTCCCTCCCCTTCACACCTGCAAGGTGTTTGTGAAAATGCCCGAGGTGCTCGGTTTTGTGTTTTGCCCGAGGAAGGCCGGCTTGGTCGGCGGGGATGGCCGGCAAAGTGTGCATAGCTCCGGCATTGTCCTTTTCTACTACACCGACATCGACTACATGTACTGCACTTTTCTCTTTTCCTCCTCATGAACCCTAAAAAACATCACTCTTAACATACTCTTTCCAGTGACATTTTTTTCTCCTCTGATAAAATAATTCAAATAATATTTTTGCATGTAGTTACTTACAATTATTCTTATATTCTTGCATATTTTTGCTCTTAACAACATATCATGCATTATACTGAAAAAACAACAACACAAGGCAATAAATTTTTAGCCTCAGTTTGCTTTAGGTATGATTTATCATCATATATGAAAGCAAACAAAATTTCAGAGATTGAGGTAGTAGAGTTTTGATTGTATTAAAAACGGATAAATAAGAGGTTATTTAGGTCATCTACAGGTTATCGATGCATGTTGCATGTCTTGACACTGGCTTTTACTGCACCTTTCATTCTATTAAATCTTACTATTCATTTTTTTATCACACAAAATTGATCATCCTTTGAGAAAGATCCAACTGAAAATCTGACTGTCCTAAGATTGCCTAATTTAGTGTTTGAACCTTTATGGAGTAGGACTTGCATACGAATGTGCAGGGGTACATATTAAACAGGGTCATTTCTCTTTCTTTGTTTTCCAATCAGCCAACTTCTTATTTTGGTTGAGTTTCTCTTTAGTGATGCATGTGAATTCTAACCTGTAGATGACATTATTAATGTTGAAGATGGATTGAAGAAAATAAAACATTGAACCATTTGAATGCTTATAGAATGTGAAATCAGAACGTCAAATGACACTATGTTTGTAAGTGGTCAATATTCCTTGTTATAATAACAGCTGTGTAGACTTTTTCCTAGTTGCAGAAGATTAAATTAGGAATTAACGGTTCAGTTTAAGGACTCAGCTTTATATGTATGGTTGCAACGATTTTGAGCTCGATGACCTATGTAGGATTCTATAATTTGGTACAGTATAATATTTCTAGGCGTCCATGATTATTACAACCACGTAGAATGGCATTATTAGGTGATGGATGATAGAAAGCTGCATTGACTCATTGAGGCATTATTAATGTACTTCGATGTCGCTGATCTTCTCCCCTGTTATATATGATTTCCGTCTTTTTTGAATTGATTGCAAAATAAGATAGTATCACCAAAAAAGAGTACATTTTCCTGATTATTTTGGCTTGCTGCATATGTCCATGTCCTTGAACAGATCTCTGTTTTAATAAGTCTTTCTCATTTCCTAGCCAAATGGTTTCAGATACTTCATCCATCCATTATGTACATTGGTAAATTTTTACTGCACCTTGCTGCATATGTGTAAACTATTACCTCACCTTGCTGTTTACCATATGTGGACTAACTGTTTTACACCGACAATGCAGTGCATCAACCACTACGGAAGCTACATCCGTCGGCGGGAATTAGATCAAGGTGACAATGAGTAGTTGTACACAGCAATATGGCTGAAAGTCTTTTTTTCTGAATTCTGAAGAAGTATAAGTTCGTATTGTGGTATTTGAGGAAGGCCGGCTTGGTCGGCGGGGAATTTTGTGAATTCTGAAGAAGTATAAGTTCGTATTGTGTTCTCTTTCTTTTTGAGGTGAGATGCGAAAAAGAGCTCCGACCATCGTGTCGTGGAGTTGTGTTTTTTTTAAATTTGGAAATGGTTGCAGGTACCCCCGAGAGGCCCTTGAGATTGCCGGAACGTCGATTAACTTCCGTTCCGGCAATTTCGGGTACTCCATATGTCCCTTTTTTAGCAAAGGTCATGCCGAATTTTTTCGTGAAATTTGGCATGACTTTGCTAAAAATAGGACATATGGGGTATTGCGACTAATGCATGGGCCGGGGTATCTTAGTACTTAGTTAGGTGTTTTTTTTTCTCTTATATTTGTCATACTAACTTTTTGCCTCTTTTTAATGCAGTTCAAACATGTCGGGCGACGCAGCTAAGCGCATGAGCATCGAAGAGCAAGCAAGAGTACAGAACATGGACTTTTGGCCCGACGATATGAGGGACGAAGCCGCGGTCACTAGTGGCGACGAGGCTGAGAGCATCAACGGGAGGTCCGGGATCCCGACCCCGAGTACCACGAAGAAGGTGGTGAGGATGACACCTCAGGAGATGGTGGCGACCACACGACCACTGGCGATGACCGCACCGATGGCGACCACACGGAACCCGGCGACAGCAACCCGGCCGCTAAGAAGAAGAAGCGGAGGGCAAGGACTAAACCGCGTAAAGTGCAGTCGGTGGACAATGTCACGGACGTGATCACGGAGGTCAGTCCAAGTGGCATGCCGTTGGAGCCTAAGCACGTTGCACGAGGGTACAGCATGCAACTAGGGTGCATCCTCCGAGAAGGCGTGTCGATCAACACGTCTGACATTAGAAGCGAAGAGAATGCGGCTTTGCTCGAACACCTGCTCAGGAGGGTTCACCAACGATACACCTTCCCGAACCCTAAACCCAAAAATGTGGATAATTACGCCACCACGAAGATGAGCACCGCCTTGAGCAGCTGGAAATGCCGGGTGAAGGCGAAGATTCATAATAAGAAGAGCTGGGAGGAGATTAGTACAGGCGAGCCTCACATCACCTTAGAAGAGTTCGAGGTATTTAAGGACTTTTTAAATTCTGAGGTGTGTACAAGATGGACCGAGTGGGGGAAGGAAATGCGGAAGAGGAACTTAGGTAACCACCGTTTGGGAAGCGGCGGTTACAAATCCAAACAACCCACTTGGGACAAGGAGGACGCAGAAATAAGAAAACGTGGGCTGGACAACCCATGGGATAAATTCACAGACGAGCAGACCAGGAACTTTGTCCGGTCCCGCTACTATCTCAACTGGGAAACTGGGGAGTTCGTTACCGATCACGACGATGTGAAGCAATTCCAGCAAAATCTGGTAAGTGAATTTAAATACCACAGATATCTCAAAGTCCATTGCGTTGATCTCAAATTTCTAAGTGTGTTCACCTTTGTGTGCAGGAGGACGAGTTGAAGGCTGAGGCTGAGGCCGGCCAGTCGTCGTCCCAGGGTGAGAGGGAAGTGTGGGACACTACTTTCAACCGGGCGATGAACGTTGCAAAGGGAAGGGACAAGTTGGCGCCGCCGACATCAGCTGGCCGTGTGTCAGGCTATGGTACGAGCGTGAAGTTCACGGAGTACTACAGCTCGGACGGCGCCGGCGAGAAGAAAAAGAGGAAGAGGACGTCCAAGAACGAGGATAGAGCCGAGGTTGAGCGGCTGAAGGCGGAGCTGGAGGAGCTGAAGAAGAACACCGTGGACAAGCAGGAGGTGCAAAAGCTAGTCCGAGAAGGCATCCACCAGATCATGCCCCCGCAGATAGTGGAGGGGTTCGCTGCCTGGATGGCGGGAGGTCAACAGGGGCCGATACACGTGCCCAGCTTCTCCGGCAGCAACTCCACCATGAACCGGTCGCCGAGCGACATCATCGTGACCCCGCCGCCCATGGCCCCTTTGGTCACACCGGCGCTGCCTACCGCACCGGGACGCGAGAAGAAAACTCCGGCCGCCGCTGGCACCGGCGCCCGTGTCTCGACGGAAGCCGAGCTGGACGCGTCACCAAGGTTACTAATTAATTAGTCTGCGTCGTCTTCTGTATAACTATGTCTGCTTCGATCGATGACTGTATTAATCACACAAATGCATATGTTGCTTAATTTCATTATAGGAAACGCCTTGCATGCTCCTGCATAGGGTAGGCGACGAGTTGAAGGAAGTTGCTACGGGCCTTATCCTAAAAACAGGCAGCGAACTAATGCACCACGCTCCAGTGGACAAGGGTTTTATGAAGGTCAAGGTAGTCACGGTGCCGAAAGTGTATCACAACATGGACCCCCCCGTTCAACCTCAAGGAGCCGATGAACACGTGGTCCTTGGAAAGTGCCCCGAATGGGTCTCGCTATGGCCGAAGACCCAGATTCGTCTTGGGGGGGGGGTATTATTGATGAGGGCCCAAGACGCAACACCGGCGCCACCTCAAAGTTCCGGCGGGACGCTCCGATCCGTCCCCCGAAGAAGCCTGCAGCCGTCGCCACCACCACCAACCGCCAGAAGCAACTGTTGGTAGGCTCTCAACCACAACCGGTGCAATTGGGCTCCGAACCACAACCGGTGCAATTAGCAGGCAACGCCTCTGCACCTCAACGTATTGGTGGCAACGACGACGACGACGATGATGATCTTATCGACGTCGATGGCTTCCTCAACACTGGCGCCGAAGACGCCGACGGATTCATGCGTCCTGTGGATCTCGAACCACCCTTCCGTGCCCACGCCGATCAACCTGCTCGTCTCAATGCAGTCACGCAGCGCCTGGACTTCCAGGGTTTATCTCAAGAGACACCTCCAGCAGCCGGCGTTGCAGCTCAAGACAAACCGGCTACCGGCGTTTTCTCCCCTGGCACGATTGCGAAATCGGTTGCAGAGGGGCTTCGTGGGCAGCCATGGAGCAATAAGCCCAGGAGGCCCCCAAGAGAGATGCCAAAGGGATCAAAGGGCGCCTCTGCGAGCCAGCCAACTCCTATGATTATCCAGGGTCGTGAAGACACCATACCACCCCCTCCGGACAAATCGGCGCACATGGTTCATGAAGCTGGAAAACCGATAGTGCCTCCGGAGATGACCCACCTCGCAACTCCATCAATGATCTCTTTGAGCGCTTCTATCTCTATGCTAGAGGGCTTTCTTCTAAAAGACAGGGATCCAAATTACCCGGCGTTCACTGTCCAAGTGCCAAAGGAAGAAGGCGGGTTGGTGGTCGTCGGTGAACACCCCGCGGATCTGTTCTTAGTAGCATACGAGGACGTGTTCAATCTATTTAACCAGCAGCGGCTCAACTATAACTTGGTCCGCCTATACGCGCTCAATGAGGCCATGACTATCCACAGAGATAATCTCTCGCACGTCGCGGTAGCGGATCCCTACTACATGCGTGACAGCCAGCTGGTGCAAGGATCTGTGACACGGACCAGCGCAGTTGAGTACCTCGAGAGGTTCATGTTGCAAAACCAGCAAAAGAATTGCCTTCTTGTGCCTTTCTTTCCCGAGTAAGTACACATCCGCTCGCCGCCGTATCTTGTGCCTTTCTGAGTTCAATGCATGCATTTTCTGATCATCATCATTTAAATTGTGTTGAGCAGGGACAAGTACTGCGTCCTCATCATCCTACACCCGAGCCATTACCATGCCACTTATTTTGACTCAGGTAGTAGTACTACTACGAAAAGGTATGCCAACATAATTGCTGTCCTCAATCAAGCTCTTCACGGCTACCACCAAAAGGGAGGCGTCTTCGAAAGCACCGTGCAACCACAATTAATTGATAATAAGTTGCGCCGGTTCAAGCATATCACCGAGTTCTCTTGCCTCAAGGAGCAGTCGGGCAGCGAGATGGATGCCTTCTACGCCCTCCGTCATATTAACATGATTATCCGAGATGGAGCGCAATGTGGTTTGCCATCTGCTTTACAAACATGGGTCGAATATGACAGACGCAAGTCCGATATGGATCTTAGAAAAGACTTCCAATGCATCAAGACCAAGTTATCGGAAGTCATCGTCGGAAATGTTATCACAGCAGGGGGGACCTTCCATTGCTCCCGACGAGGTAGATAGGATGTATTATAAAAGAAAACCTTACACATGCACACATACATACTCTATTTTATCCACTTAGATGAATAAATCATGCATGCATACTCTATTGATATTATTAACCAATATATATATCTATCTCCATCTACAGGGTTGCATCAGAGAGAAATCGAAGAACGCCTAAAGTTGCAGAAGGACAACAGGGCGTGGATGACGAAGAAAGACGGCAAACCATTCCCGGCGCCGCTCGCACCGCTCGCTACATGAGATCGTCGTGCTCCCGCTTTTGCTCACCGTCAACGCCGAGATGTAATCTATTCGATCCTAGTGTAGGCGGTGAACACTTCATTTGTAACGTGTGCAACGATCGATTAACTTTTGTATATATCTCAACACTTGTGTAAAACTTCGGCACTTTTGATGAGACATATATTAGTAATGTGTTTGTTTTGATATATGTATCTGTGAAAATATATCCCTGTTTCTGTTATATCTGTGTAAATATGAAATATACATGTATTCTGGTATTATACTGGTATTTGTATTCTGGTAATATACGGGTACAATACGGCACAGTAATTCTGTGGCGCACCCTATTCTGTGGCGCATGGTGAGTGGGGTGCGCCACAGAATAGTTATTCTGTGGCGCACCAGGCTGGGTGCGCCACAGAATAGCCACTATTCTGTGGCGCACCTGGTGGTGCGCCACAGAATAGCTTATTTAGTGGCGACTATTCTGTGGCGCACCACCCATGCGCCACAGAATAGAAAAATGGTGCGCCACAGAATAGCTTTTCTGTACTAGTGTTACTTCCTTAGGGTCCACGAAGTACCGCTGCAGACGGGGAGTGATAGGAAAGTACCATACCACTTTGTGAGGACATTTCTTCCCACGGCTCTTGTACCGTCCTTGGCCGCACACCGGACATGTGGTTCTGTCCTCGTACTCGCCCCGATAAATTGCGCAATCATTGATGCAGGCGTGGTATTTAACGTGCGGTAGGTCAAGAGGGCACACGACTTTCTTGGCCTCCTCGATACTAGTTGGCAATGTGTTCCCCTCGGGAAGACGCTCGTGGAAGAATTTCATGTTCTTGTTGAAGCTCACGTCGGTCCATTTGTTTCCCGACTTCATCTAAAGAGCATCAAGCGTTACTTGCAAGCGCGTATCCTGTGGCCGGCACCCTGGATACAACGGAGTCTTCCCGTCTTTCTCCATTTGCGCCAGCTTGGCTTTCTCTCTAACGGTCCTCGCCTCCTTGAGGAGCAGTTCTTGAACATGAGACTCCATCAAGGCCGACATTAGCGAGCTCTGCGGCATGTTCACGTCTTCTCCACCACCATCTACTCCTTCATCATGATCATGTCCGTCGGCATCTCCTTCGTCACGATCATCTTGCCCGCCCTCGTCTTCAGGCGCAACATTTGCTGTCGGCGCAACATTTGCTGTCGGCGCTTCATTGAAGCCTTCCATGAAACCGCGCCTGAGCAGGTGTTTCTCCAATTGTCCGGAATCAGGGTCGATCCATCTCACAAATTTGCAACTTCTACACGGACATCGTATGTGGCGCCTGTTGCACCGATTCATTTCCGCCTTCGCTTCTTCCTTGTAGTTGTTGATTCGACTGGAGCTCATCTTCATGACCATGGTCGCCTACGCGGTATACATATAGAGTATGTGTTATTAAGTCGGAAATGTTGAAAAAATTCGGCATGACTTCCCCTAGAAGTAGGACATATGTGGTGCAAAATTTTACCGAAATGGAAATGAATCAACATTTCGGCAAACATCCATGCACCACGCCGGCGCAAGGAACAACATGCAAAGATTCATGCAAACCACACACACAAGTTTCATGCATAGATCCGTTCAACAAATAGTTTGCTTCATGCAAACCACACACACAATCGCCCGCCGACAAGTTTCTCATGCCTTTAACAAACACCCATCCAACAATACCCACCTAGTAGATCTAGATCCGTTCCCGAGACGTGACCGTGATCGATGAGAGAGAGTGTGTGGTGATGGAGGGAAAATAGTGGACAAAAAGAGAGGAGGAGAATATATATGGAGGCTTTCCCCTAGCCCTCACCAATTCTATGTCAAACAAAATAGGTTTAACAACAAATAATGGATAATAGGATGGTCAAAATGCCATGGGAGAGAGGAGGAGCTCGAGCTAGATGCATGGGGGGAGAATGAAGAAGGTCACATGGGGAAAGTGGGTGCTGCCACCTTTTTGTGGATCTGGGCCAACTTTCTGTGGCGCACGGTGTTGGGTGCGCCACAGAAAGCCAAGATTCTGTGGCGCATGGCGGCTCGTGCGCCACAGAATATGAACTTTCTGTGGCGCACTGGGCCACGTGCGCCACAGAATCTCCCCAGATGGACCTGGCCCAATAATTGGAACGTGGGACCCACGCTATTTCTGTGGCGCACGGGTGGGCATGCGCCACAGAAATATGACATTCTGTGGCGCATTCGCTTCCATGCGCCACAGAATGTCAGATTTCTGCCATGCGCCACAGAATGTCAGATTTGTGGCGCATGTCTGTCAGATGTGCCACAGAAAGGCCAAAATTTCTGTGGCGCACCTTCTGCCATGCGCCACAGAAATATTTCTGTGGCGCACCAATTAAGGGTGCGCTACAGAATGCCAACCCACCTATAACCCTTCTCCTAGTAGTGGCCCGCCATATGTGTTTTCTCTTAAAACCAGATCATGATAGCAGAGCTAATCGTTTTGGTCACATGTCTTCTCAGGGGCGCATGTCCGGAAGACGTGATACTGCCGTACCGCTCCCAGTGGCAGCCTCTGTTGCAAACCAGCTAAAGTCTCTAGAATTTAGTCCAAGTTGCACGAGACTGTTGTGTGCATGTTGCAAAGACGGATACAGGCAAGCTGGTAATATATCTGTATCCCTTGGCTTGACTATTCAGTAAATAGCCCCTTTGTCTTTGTAAAGAAAATTTTGTTACTCGAAGATGTCATATGGCGAGTCAGGCATGAAGCTCATTAGAAGATGTGTCGAAGGGACAAAAATCACCATTAAGTGCAATACAAGTAGGTGAAACAATCTGGTAGCTGAACCTGAAGACTCACGAGATCATAAAGTGAAGCCTAGGTGAAACAAAGTGATTGATAGTCTCTGTAAGTTTCAGTTTAAATTGGTAAACAGTCATATTATGTTGTTGTATTCATCAATAAATAAATACAAATAGCTGACTTTTTTCCAGGATGAATATGTGTCCTTATGCAACGAATTTTATAAATACGCTACTACTTAATTATATCGGTTTTCTACATTGTTGCTTAACAAGGGTACAAAATTTCTGCCAGTGTTTAGTTACGTAAGTTTGCTAAGTGTATATTGCAAAGCTCCCGTGTAAATAGTGCATGTTCTTTTATTACTAATGATGCCACTGATTTTTGTCGATTATAATTTTTGTTTGGTATGATGCAAAGTAAAATCCCTCACTTGCAGATGGTCGAGCGACAACTACTCTATGATATAAATGTTTATATAACCAATATTTTTTCAAAGATTTCAAAGTAGGGATATATATAGAATTTTTTAATGGATTCTTTTACATAGGTGAATATTGGAAAACATAATCTGGCCGCGCAATTGCGCGGGCCACCCAGCTAGTTAATTAGAAAGAAAGATCAAACGTCTTAGGTCGGATCGTGGTGGCGAGTATTTCTCCAAAATATTTGATGAATTCTGTGAGGAACACAGCATTATTCAAGAGAGGACGCCTCCCTATTCGCCCCAATCAAACGGGGTTGCCGAGAGGTAAAACCGCACGGGGACCGACTTGGTGAATGCCATGTTGGACACTGCTGGTTTATCTAAGGCATGGTGGGGGAGGCTTTGTTGACTTCGTGTCATGTCCTGAATAGAGTTCCTAACAAGAATAAAGAAAAGACACCTTACGAGGAGTGGTCTGGGAGAAAACCATCACTTTCTTATTTACGCACTTGGGGATGCTTGGCGAAAGTCAACGTTCCAATTCCTAAGAAAGGTAAACTCGGACCAAAGACAGTGGACTGTATCTTTCTAGGCTATGCTCACCGTAGCATCTGCTATAGATTTTTAGTGGTTAAATCTGAGGTTCCTGATATGCATGTTGACACTATTCTTGAATCTCGTGATGCAACATTTTTTGAGAACATGTTTCCTATGAAGGATATGCATAGCACTGCTAGAATTTCTTCTGAGATATTTACTGAATTTAATACATCTGTTGATCATTCTGAACAACCACATGTTGAGTAAGTCCTTGAGAAGGATGACAATGAAGCTCCCAAAAGGAGCAAGAGACAGAGGATTGAAAAATCCTTTGGTGATAATTTCATTGTGTACCTTGTGGACAATCACTAGTAGAAAATAGGCCTTCCGTTCGCACCTTTAGTCCCGGCCGTGTTTGGGCCCGGGACTAATGCTCACATTAGTCCCGGTTCCAACGGCTAGGACGCCGGCTAGCTTTAGTCCCGGGTCAATCGGGACCTTTAGTCCCGGTTGGTAACCGGGACTAAAGGGTTTCGGCAGGGTGCACCCCACGTGGGGCCGGTGCGAGCCCCTTTAGTCCCGGTTGGTATCTCCAACCGGGACTAAAGGCCTTCCCTATATCATCTTCTTCCTGCCCCAGCATCTCCATTTTTCTGCCCAAGCCATCTCCATCTTTCTCCTCTGTTTCCTCTCCGAGCTCGAGTTTCATCCCCATTTTTTTCCACGGTTCGTCAAGATTGGCAGTGCCCCATCTATCCAAGGGTTAGCAACTTCATCCTTTCATCTGTCATTGCAAGTTTAGCTCATTTCATTGGTAGTTTAGCTCATTTCATGTTGGTAGTGCTAGCTAGGTGTTTGATGAAATGCCTAAGTTAGTTGCTGATGAAGTACTAACTTAATAGAAAAGATCCATGAAGGTAATTGTAAATGGGATGAATATTTGATAATTATGTGGGAGTTTATTTGTTTTATATGCAATTTTAGCTCAAATTAAGTTATGATTTGTGGGTTTTAGTGTCGTCCCGTCCCCGTCCCCATCCTCACCGCTGTCGATTGCCCGTGCCCTCCCGTCGCCGGCACCACCTTGGTGAGCCTCTTGTTCTTATCTTTTTTAAAAAAATTCTTACTTGTATGATTTAGATGCATAGTTACTTGTATAATTTTCTTACTTGTATGATTGTTTGTTATGTATAGTGCCATGGTTTTGATATCCGTCCCCGTCGGCCCTCGCCCGGTCTATGATTCGGATGTGGTATATATATTATCTTTTATAACTATTTGTTTCATTTCGTGTTTATGACAATTATGCCGACCGACACTTGACATAGATATTTTTACCTAGGAGGTATGTGAACCGAAATTTCCAACCGACCCTCTTGTCGAGAAGTTAAATTTAGTTGAAAAAGAAAACGATGATTTGAACGAAAAATTGAAAAGAATTGAAGAAGAGAAGAAGAAATTGGAGTTGTATCTTGCGATGTCGTGGATGATCACAAGATCAAGATGGATGCAACGCGCTTGAAAATTAGAAAGATTAGAAAATATGCCATTAATAAAGAGTCTTGGTATCATTATGCTGTTGGATCAATTGTTACCTTAGTTGCGATTTTGATCGCATTTGTTGTTGCATTTAAATGCTTTAGATAGTTGTATGTTAGTTTCAATGTATCTTTTAGATGCTCTAGATAGTTGTATGTTGTTTTATGAGAACTATGTATGAACTTTATGTGTATATTTTTGCAGTAATAATATTTGGTCACTTCTCTACTTTGGTTTAATGTGATGAACTTGTATTAATTTGGTCACTTCTCTATTCATGATGTAGTGTAATGGTTTTTGATATACTTATATAATGCAGATGAGCCGGCAATGGATATACGGTGACCGACGCTCTCCCGAGTTCATTAATGGCCTGCATAAGTTTCTCGAGGTGGCTGAGGCAAACAAGCGGAATGGTTTTATTTGTTGTCCATGTGATGTCTGTAGGAATACGAAGGATTACTCTTCCGCAAAAACCCTTCACAGGCACCTGCTTCGGTCCGGTTTCATGTCCGGCTATAATTGTTGGACCAAGCATGGAGAAAGAGGGGTTATAATGGAAGACAATGAAGAAGAAGATGATGACAACTATTTTAGGTTCCCTGAAATGGGGGAAGAAGCTGAAGAAGAGGCATCAGATGAGACCGCTGATGATCTTGGTCGGGCCATTGTTGATGCACAGAGAAACTACGAAAGTGAAAAGGAGAGGTTGAAGTTGGAGCGCATGTTAGAGGATCACAAAAAACTGTTGTACCCAAATTGCAAAGAAGGCAAGAAAAAGCTGCGTAGCACACTGGAATTGCTGCAATGGAAGGCAGAGAATGGTGTATCTAACAACGGATTTGAAAAGTTGCTGAAAATATTAAAGGAGATGCTTCCAAAGGATAACGAATTGTCTGCTAGTACATACGAAGCAAAGAAGATTGTCTGCCCTCTAGGATTAGAGGTGCAGAAGATACATGCATGCATTAATGCCTGCATCCTCTACCGCGGTGAGGAGTACGAGAATTTGAATGCATGCCCGCTATGCGGTGCATTGCGGTATAAGATCAGCCGAGATGACCTTGGTGATGTTGAGGGCGAGCGCCCCAGGAAGAGGGTTCCTGCCAAGGTGATGTGGTATGCTCCTATAATACCACGGTTGAAACGTTTGTTCAGAAACAAAGAGCATGCCAAGTTGTTGCGATGGCACAAAGAAGACCGTAAGAAAGACGCGATGTTGAGACACCCCGTTGATGGGTCGCGGTGGAGAAAAATCGATAGAGATTTCCCGACCTTTGCAGATGACTCAAGGAACTTAAGGTTTGGTCTAAGTACAGATGGCATGAATCCTTTTGGGGAGCAGAGCTGCAGTCATAGCACCTGGCCTATGACTCTAAGTATCTATAACCTTCCTCCTTGGTTGTGCATGAAGCGGAAGTTCATTATGATGCCAGTGCTCATCCAAGGCACGAGGCAACCCGGCAACGACATTGATGTGTACCTAAGGCCATTAGTTGAAGAACTTTTACAGTTGTGGCGTGACGAAGGTGTACGTGTGTGGGATGAGCACAAACTGGAGGAATTTGACCTACGAGCGTTGCTATTCGTAACCATCAATGATTGGCCTGCACTTAGTAACCTTTCAGTACGGACAAACAAGGGATACAATGCATGCACACACTATTTAGATGAGACTGAAAGTATATATTTGGATAAATGTAAGAAGAATGTGTACCCGGGGCATCATCGTTTTCTTCTGATCAAGCATCCCTTAAGAATGAAAGGCAAGCATTTCAAAGGTGAGGCAGATCACCGGAGGAAGCCTATTGACCGTACTGGTGATGATGTACTTGGTATGGTCAATGATTTAAAAGTAATCTTTGGAAAGGGTCCTGGCAGACAATCTGTTCCGAACGACGCTAACAGACACGCACCCATGTGGAAGAAGAAAACCATATTTTGGGAGCTACCCTATTGGAAAGTCCTAGAGGTCCGCTCTTCAATCGACGTGATGCACGTGACGAAAAATCTTTGCGTGAACCTGCTAGCCTTCTTGGGCGTGTATGGGAAGACAAAAGATACACCGGAAGCACGGCAGGACCAGCAACGTATGAACGAACGAGATGGCCTACATCCAGAGAAGTATCAAGGTCCTGCCAGCTACGCTCTTACCAAAGAAGAGAAGGAAATCTTTTTTGAAGTCCTGAGCAGTATCAAGGTCCCGTCTGGCTTCTCGTCGAATATAAAGGGAATAATAAATATGGCAGAAAAAAATTCCAAAACCTAAAGTCTCATGACTGCCACGTGCTTATGACGCAATTACTTCCGGTTGCATTGAGGGGGCTTCTACCGGAAAATGTTCGAGTACCCATTGTGAAGCTATGTACATTCCTCAATGCAATTTCTCGGAAGGTAATCAATCCAGAAATTCTACGAAGGTTACAGAATGATGTGGTGCAATGTCTTGTCAGCTTCGAGTTGGTGTTCCCACCATCCTTCTTCAATATTATGACTCACCTCCTAGTTCACCTAGTCGAAGAGATTAGCATTCTCGGTCCTGTATTTCTACACAATATGTTCATAACCGTGCTAGGCTAGAAGGAAGCATCTTCAAGGGCTATGAAACAGAGGAGCTCATTGAGTTTTGTGTTGAATTTCTTCCTGACCTTAAGCCGATTGGTGTTCCTCAATCGCGGCATGAGGGGAGACTGAGTGGAAAAGGCACGCTAGGAAAGAAAGCAATAATAAGTATGGACGGGCATTCTTTCACTCAAGCACACTACACAGTTCTACAAAATTCCACCTTAGTGGCTCCGTATATCGAGGAACACATGAATATTGTACGATCCAAAAACCCGGAGCAGCCTGAGTCCTGGATTAAACGTGAACACATGGCGACTTTCGGCGGTTGGTTGCAAAGACATCTCATGAATAACACCACTGTTGGAGATCAGCTGTACTTGTTGGCCAGGTCACCATCTTCGACTATATTGACTTTCCAAGGGTACGAGATAAATGGGAATACATTTTACACGATCGGCCAAGATAAAAAGAGCACCAACCAAAACAGTGATGTCCGCTTTGATGCAACAAACAACAATGGGCAAAAGGACACATATTATGGTTACATAGAGGAGATATGGGAACTTGACTAAGGACCTTCTTTTAAGGTCCCTTTGTTTCGGTGCAAATGGGTCAAGCTGACAGGAGGCGGGGTAAAGGTAGACCAGCAGTACGAGATGACAACAGTGGATCTCAACAATCTTGGGTACAGAGACGAACCATTCGTCCTAGCCAATTATGTGGCTCAGGTTTTCTATGTGAAGGACATGTCTACCAAACCGAAAAAAAGAAAAGATAAGCAAGCGAATACATCATACGATGAACCAAAGCGCCACATAGTTCTTTCAGGGAAAAGAAACATCGTGGGAGTGGAGGACAAGATAGACATGTCAGAAGATTACAATAAGTTTGATGAAATTCCGCCCTTCACAATGAACACTGACCCAAGCATCCTGTTAAATAATGAAGATTCTCCATGGTTACGGCGCAATCATAAGCAAGGGACACACGCGAAGAAAAGTTTTATACCCCAACACTAGATAGGGATGTTGGTGATGTGTAATAATGTATTAAACCTTTTATGTAAATTTGTTCTGAAAACTCAGAAGAAAACTCTTAACACTGATTTTTGGTTCTGCTTCTATGAGACAGAGGACTCCATTTGCAACCAAATGCAACAAGAATCACTAATTTTTACAAATTCAGAATGTTTTCAAATATAGATATGATTTTTACAAATATTGGATGTTCCAAAAGTTGTTGAGGATGTTTTCAAATATAGATATGATTTTTACAAATTTTTAGAAACTAATTTGACTTGATTTGGACAATTAAATCAATAGATATAAAAGAAATCATAAAATAGAAAAAGAAAAAGGAACGAGAAGAAAAAAACCTATTCCAAAATGAGACAGAGAAATAACTCAAAAATATTGGATGTTCCAAAAGTTGTTGAGGTTGTTTTCAAATAAAGATATGATTTTTACAAATTTTTAGAAACTAATTTGACTTGATTTGGACAATTAAGTCGATAGATATAAAAGAAATCAGAAAATAGAAAAAGAAATAGGAACGAGAAAAAAAAAACCTATTCCAAAATGAGACAGAGAAATAACTCAAAAATATTGGATGTTGCAAAAGTTGTTGAGGATGTTTTCAAATATAGATATGATTTTTACAAATTTTTAGAAACTAATTTGACTTCATTTGGACAATTAAATGAATAGATATAAAAGAAAACAGAAAAACAGAAAAAGGAAAAAAAAACCTATTCAAAAGCCCATTTAGACTCGGTTGGCAATGCCAACCGGGACTAAAGGTGGGCTTTGTGCGCGAAATTTCGCGGGCGGCCCAAAATACCTTTAGTCCCGGTTGGTGGTTGGAACCGGGACTAAAGATACCACCTTTAGTCCCGGTTGGTACCATGAACCGGGACTAAAGGACCTTTAGTCCCGGTTCGTGGTACCAACCGGGAACCGGGACTAAAGCCTTTTTTTCTATGACTTAGATCTATCCGCATCCCCGATCGACCCCCATCTTCTTCATTTCGTCTGCAGGTACCTCTCGCATGCCGAAGCGCCGCCGCCCGTCTGCGCACGAGGTCACGCCGAAGCGCCGCCGCCCGACGAATCGGAGAGTACACGAGCTCCGCCGCGATCCCCTCTACCTCCTCCGCAAGTCACGAGTTCTGGGACGCCCGGGACGCGCCAAATCGCGTCGTCTTCCCCGACTCCGGCCGAGAGCCGTCGCCGCTCGATCCACTCCACCCGACCTCCTCCGGCCTCCCCGAGCGTTCCTTCGACTTCGTGGTGAGCTCCTGGTCCTTCTGGACCCCTTCCTCCTCTCCCTCCTGCTCTAGTTCATGCTCGCCCCGTTGTCCTATAGACTAATTCATGACACTACTAAAATTTAAGTACAAATCAAAATATATTACATTCATAGACAGAATATCTATAGAATGCACTGGAACAAATTAAATATTCATGAGATACATTCATTGATATGTTAAGTAAATAGGGGTATTTGATTTCAATACTCTCTCACTCTAGAAAGATATGGTAACAAAATTGAGTAGAATTTTAGTTGGAGCAGAAGTACATATGACCAAAAAAATAGTTGAAGAAAATTGAATATAATTGAAATGTATCACATGCCTATTATAATAATTTATGAAAATTATTTTAGTTTCATTATGACCAGAACTTTATAATTTTCCTAATTAATTTAATGTATCGACACACTATAATAACTTATGTTTTGATACGACATTAGATTAGAATTTAAGAAATGATCTTGTGGACATCCACAAAAATGTTGAGAGAGAAGATACATTTTCCATATAGTGATTCAAGAGAAGGTGGCCTTATTGTGTATATGAAGATGAATATTGGCATACCACTTATCATATTACATTCGGTTTGTAGTTAAGCTATGGACGCTCGTGACAGCGACGATGGTGAAGAGTTAATATTCAAGATGATAAATGAAGGTAGAGAAGGTGGAGAAGATGCCGGTGGAGAAGGTGGAGAAGATTACAGCTCACAATTTTTGAACGACTCCGGTGAGGGAGCTGAGCTAGAACCAAGAGTCGAAGGGCCCTTAACAAATTCCGGCGAGGTATATTAAGCCTCTGTTGATCACTAGATGCATTAATTGATTTGTATCGCACTTATTAACGAATCTTTCTTCTTTTAGCCCTCCGGATCGAGCCAATCTGATAAAAGGCAACGAGGCCCGACCAAAAAGTTGCCCGATCATGCAAGGTTGGCGATCGATGAAGTCGCTGAAGATGGCGAACCGATTGCTCCCAAAGAGAACGTTCGTAAATTTATAAGTCAATGCGGAGTTATTGTTAGGGACACCATCCCGATCACCACTCGAGAATGGAATAAGCCAAAGGTAGACGATGGAGTTAGTTATGTCGACCAAAGATCCAAAGATGAGCTTTAGAATACGCTCATGTCACATTTCAACCTACCGCCAGATCTCGATGATGCCATGAAGAAGAAAGTCAAGGCGTGGGCTCTTAAGAAGATGGCCACACAATTCTAGACCTTCAAGAAAAAGTTATATAGTGAATATAAGAAAAATGGAACTCCAACATTCACTGGAGCACTAGAGAAGATAAAAGATCACTGGACGCATTTGTGGCGTACAAGGATTCATCTGAAGCTCTGGCAAGGCCGGCAAAAAATAAGGAAAATGCAGCGAAAAAGAAATATCACCATACTATGGGACAGGTGGCTACAAGACTGCCGTGCCTAAGTGGGAAAAAAAATGATGCCGACCTTATTGCTAAAGGGTTCACTCCGACTACAGTGGATTGGCCCGAGCGGTCCAGGCAGTGGTGGTACGGACATGGGGGATCATTGTACCCGCAGACAGGGGAGATGGTTGTAAGGGAAGAAATTCAAACACCCTCCAAAGAACTTGTTACAGCAATAAACAATGTTCCGGGGGAAATTCCAGCCCGAGAGAGAGAACGACGAGCTGACATGCGCCCTCGGAAACAAAGAACACGTAGGACGAACACGAGGCAAAGGCGCCGGTGTCATGTGTGAAGGGGTTCGTAGCAGAAAACAAAAATTTCTAACTAACGTACGCCAAAAACTTAGCCAAGGATCTATCTATTGTAATGCGGTAACGAAGAGGTTTCGGTAACATACCCTTGTAGACCGAAAGGCGGGGATTACGCTCCCACACAAGCGTTGTTGAGGAAGACGATGTAGCCGACCTCAAGGTCGTGAAGATCTTGTCGTGGCAATGACGACCTTGGCGTGACGAACTGTGGGACCCCGGACTAGCTGTCCGAAATACCCGATTATGCTTAACACAACGATCCCGTGATCAGTCTGTCGTTGCACATAATCCGAATTGGATACCAAAGTTTACATCCATTACAGTACCGAATAAAAGTCTTACATAAATGGTCATTTAGACCAAGTTCTTACATAGGTGCCTTCATGGGCCAAACCAAAATATCAGCGGAAGCTACGGCGTAGTAGACATCATATTAACGATGACAACCCGACAGGCAGCTGACTTGTGGAGATCCTTAGTTGGCGTAGAAGTCGCCATATTCCTGCTCTGCGTAGTGTTCCTCCTCGTAGTCTGGCTAGGACAATAGCCAGGGACGAAACCAATATGAGTACATTTGAATGTACTCGCAAACTACCCCAACATGAGTATGCACTAGTTTTATTTTATTTGACAACTTTTATTTATTTAAAACATCTCTATATCTTTATTGAAAAAGGTAAGAAGAGTTTTATAACTATCTTTGAAGAAGTCACCATTTTCATCTGTTTCTCCAAAACTTCTCCTTTTCCCGACCATAGCCCGTCATGGTCCACTTTCATCCAACCACCTCATACCGATCCGTTGGTATAGGTGTAGGAAACATTCTCCACTTCATTTTTCTTTTAAAACTCAAAGTCTTTTAAAAACTTGCACAAGGTCTTAGGACAGTCTCCCAATTGTCCATATCCGAGGACTCGGCTATTCGAATAGTTTTTAACACTCTGCAGAGGTAGCACGCTTTTAACCCACATCCATCCGGCAACTCATCGTGTCTGCCACGTCTCGCCATACCAGGTGTATGCGAAGTAAGCCGCCGGCCATAGCCTCTTATTTGCTCATGCTAGTATAGGATCCTTCCCATATGACACTTTCCATCGACACCCAGTCCAGTTTCCCGTCAGAAACCCTAAGTGTGAGGACTCATAGTTTTGTCCGGCGGTTTATGGTGGAACCTTCTATCCTCCCCACCATCTTGTGTGAGGACCCGGGTCAGGGGGTAGGTCCTCGGACCATCCCCTCATGCATAACGGAGTCATCTCCGTTGATGAGGTATCCCATACTAATAAGAGCAAACTACATGACTAAGCCTTTTCCCATATATGGTAAATGTGGTCGCACAGGGTAGGATTGGTCGCCATAGTACTAGGACACTGTGCATTTTTCATAAACATCACCATTTTTCCACTTCTCCATTCCAACACCGACATCTCGGCATTTCATAAACCACAAGAAATTTCAAAGGAGTTTTGAATAACAACATTGTTTCCCATCCTAAAGTTTTATATAAGCTACTACATAGGGTGGCAAAATAATATCCATATACTTTTGAAATGGGTTTTATAAATCTTGCTTTGAGAGTAAAACATGTTATGAAAGTAGATGCATATGTTTGTAGTGCAAGCTCAGAGAATAGCTTGCCTTGCTTGGCAAAGTGATCTTGCTCTTGTTCTTCAATTTCAGCAAACTCTCCTTCCTCGATATATCCGACAACGTTCTCGTCTAATTAATAAACAAACAATGCAAACAATCACTAAGCTATACAAGCAATCATCTCAACACAACAATCATGAACATCACACATAGCTACTGCACACATCAAACCATACAATTTGGTTTCAAAATAATTGAATTAAACATCATTTTTATGTTCAAATTATGGCAGAAACTTGTGGAACATGTTTAATTCAATAACTTGAGTTCTGTTGGTCACAAAAATACAAACTAAAATTCTATGGAAAGCTACTGATGTGTAGAAGACAACACAATTTGATTTGGTTCAATTGGAGTTACTAAACTCCCTACACATTTGTTTGAATCCAGAAGCTTATTAATCAAGTTTTGGCTACCATTTAAATTCTATTGCTTCAAAAATTAAATCCTTTTAGGGGTGACTAAACATGGCTAAATGTGATCTAAAAAATTGGTCCTAATTCATTTGGGTTAACCAATTAACATATTTAAATGTTTGAGTGCAGAGGGTATTTAAACTTCAACTTTATACTAAACAAATACTACTGCACAATTAATTCTACCAAAATTAGGGAAGCTAATACAGGCAGTACTAAGCTAACAAAATTGGTTTGGAATTATTTGGACTAACAGAGTATCAGAAACAAACAAGTTTAGAATTTAAACCTTCTGTAGTATTTTTAATAATACTTTTTATTTATTTAATTAAATGGAATGAATCCAATTGGGTTGGTTAAAAATTTCATAAGCTTTTCAGAACAATTGAGTTTGATTTATTTGGATTCCTAAATCTTGAGATATTGAATTTCAAAGTTCATATCAGTACTGATTTCACATTTCCAATTTAAACAGAGAAATTCCAGTTATGGATAATGTTCAAATCTCTGACCAGTGGGGCCTACATGGCAGCGACACAGCGCGCGCGGGAAAAAGATTAAAAACCTGACGAGCGGGGCCCGCCCGTCAGTCTCTCTCTCTTTCTTTTCTAATCGAAGCGGTACGCTACCGTTGGATGGAGATCCAACGGCCCGCAACGAAACCATCGGCGACGACCATTTCTGGGCGGCGCCGTGGCTCCGGCGACGGCGAGGTTGGGCAAAACCTCACCTAGAGGGCTCGGGAGGTCGAGGTGGTGATGCGAATCGACGGCGGTGGCGAGGTGGAAGCTTCTGGCCGAGTCCTGCTTGCTGGGACGGAGTGGTTCGTCGGCGGCGAGGTCTCCGTCTTCCTTGGCCACGGACAGCAACTCCGGCGAGGTTCCACGGCCGCGTCTGGGCACTGATCAAAGGGGAAAAGGGATGGGGTGAGTGCGGTGATGCTAAGGAAGAGAGTACGGGCCAGGAAGAAGGGAATGGGGCAGTGTGGCGTCGCGGCCACGACGGACCTCGACGGCGGCAGTGGCTACGGCACAGCACGCCCTCCTGGCGGTGCACGGCAAATCGAGAGGGGGCAGTGAGGGAGTGGGGTGGTGTGGTGTTCCCAGAGGGGTGCGGGGTGGTTTTATAGCGCGGGGGCCGGCGCATCGTGGACGGAGTGCACGGCGACGTCCATGGCGCACGGCGGAGATATTTCTCCCCAATCCGACGCGGCGGTGCGAGGGACGTGGAGACTAGGCGTTCACCGGGGTCCGGACATGTTCTAGAAGGTCTCGGCCAAGCGCGGCGTGTCGGGGAGCAGCGAGCTGGGCCAATTTGGGTCGACGACGGCGAGCTCGCCACGGCGACGCTGGAGTGGAATCGAGGCGAGGGACGGCGTAACTGCTCTCCTCTGCGGCGCCGCGGCTGCAGAGGCACGGGAGCGAGGGAGAGCGCGGCCAGGGGGGCCTGGGGAGCGCGGAAACGGCGAGCACGGTCGCGGCGACACGGCGATGGTCGTCGGGGTTGAAGTCGACGACATTTTGCAGAAAGCCCCCTGCTTCTTCTTTTCTTTTATTTTCCAGTTTCTTTTTAATATCCAGAAGCTTTTCTGGGATTTAATTGGGGCACTTAAACATTTTAGAAAAATTTGCAAATAATTGTGGGGCCTCCCCATAACATGTAGAAGCTCCACAAAAATTGGCTTTGCAAAATAAAATGTTTTGCATCATTTTCTTTCATAGGGTTTTGAATTTGGTAATTGGTTTATTTCAAATTGATTTTACTTTACAATTTTAAAATTAGTTTTAAAAATAGCATTGAAGAGGGAAAGTAGTAAGAATCAAAATGGGAGTGTTTACATTACAACTCCACTGACTTTGGTTTGAAATTAATTGAGTTTGTCACTTGAAGAATTTCATGTGACAACTTGTCACTTTTATTTTTCCTTCTCTTTGTTTATTTTTCTTTCTTTATAACTTTATTTTGTTTTCTACTTTTTCTTCAAGTGTTCATTAGAGCAAGCAACACACACAACAAGACAAACAACTTAAGTAACAAGAAGCAATCAACACACAATAAACAACAAAAGTTTTTGTTGGCTCTCATTTTTGGAATATAATATTGATAATATTTTTGGGATGTTACAATCCTTCCCCCCTTAAAATAAATCTCGTCCCGAGATTTGCTAGGCTTGGGTTTTAAGGAGGTCTGGGAATTCGCTTCGAAGATAATCTTCGCGTTCCCAAGTTGCTTCTTCTTCAGAGTGGTTAGTCCACTGGACTTTGTAAAACTTGATCGCACGTCTTCGGGTAACTCGAACATCTTCTTCGAGAATCTTGAGAGGTCTCTCACGATAGTCAGGTCTTGGTTCAGGTCGATGGAGAGGTGGTCGATGTTTTTGAAAACATCAGGCTGGTCAGGAACTTCAAGACACTTCCGGAGCAAGGAAATGTGGAAGACATCATGATAATCTCCTAACTCCTGGGGTAACTCCAGCTGATAGGATACTTCTCCTCGACGAGCAATGACCTTGAAGGGGCTAATTTTCCTTTGACATGGAAACGCTGCATTCCTTGAGGGGTGTCACTCGGAGATAAACATAATCTCCGACGTTGAAGGTGAGGTCACGGCGCTTGGTGTCAGCGTAACTCTTCTGACGGGATTGGGCAGTTTTGAGGCGTTCACGAATAAGCTGAACTTGCTCTTCAGCTTCACGGAGGGTATCTGGTCCGAACAATTTGCTCTCTCCGGTATCGGACCAATTCAGGGTGTACGACACTTCTTGCCGTAAAGGGCTTCAAAAGGGGCCATTTGCAGACTAGACTGATAACTGTTGTTGTACGAGAACTCTGCAAACGGAAGACAATCTTCCCACTTGGAACCATAGGATAGAACACATGCGCGAAGCATGTCCTCCAATATCTGGTTCACTCGCTCAGTTTGGCCATCGGTCTGGGGATGATAAGCTGTGCTAAATGCTAACTTGGTTCCGAGGGCTTCATGAAGGGATTTCCAGAATCTTGAGGTGAATTGCGTGCCTCTATCAGATACAATCTTCTTAGGCACACCATGCAGGCTCACTATTCTGGAAATATACAGGTCTGCTAACTGAGCTCCGGTATGAGTGGTCTTGACAGGAACAAAGTGGGCAACCTTGGTCAGTCGATCAACGATGACCCAGATTGAATCATGGCCTCGGTTGGATCTTGGAAGTCCGGTAATAAAATCCATTCCAATCTCATCCCACTTCCACTCGGGAATTTTCAAAGGTTGAAGCAATCCAGCGGGTCGCTGATGTTCAGCCTTAACTCGCTGGCAGATGTCACACTTGGCTACGAATGAACCAATCTCTCGCTTCATTCCATGCCACCAAAATCTTTCTCGAAGGTCTTGGTACATTTTGGTTCCGCCGGGGTGGATTGAATAAGGGGTCTCATGGGCCTCCTTCAGGATTAACTCCTTAAGTTCCGTGACATTGGGCACACAGATACGGTCATTGAATTTCAGCACTCCTTCAGCATCTTCGGTAAAACCGGGTGCTTTGCCGAGGGAAATCTTCTTCCTAATTCCCTCTATGCTTTCATGACCTTTCTGGGCTTCTTTGATTTGATCCATCAGGGTTGGGGTTAACTCTAATTGGCGAGATAACCATGGCTAACAAGCTCTAGTCCAAAATCTTGGAACTCTTTGAACAAGGCTGGCTGTTCGGCTTGGATCAGGGCATTCAGGGTGCAAGGTTTGCGACTAAGGGCATCGGCAACTACATTAGCCTTTCCAGGGTGATAATGGATTCCAATATCATAATCCTTGATTAATTCCATCCATCTCCTCTGTCGCAGGTTCAGATCTTTCTGGGTGAAAATATACTTCAAGCTTTTGTGATCTGTATAGACCTCGCAGCGATGTCCCGCAAGATAGGGACGCCACGTTTTGAGGCAAGAACAACAGCAGCTAACTCCAAGTCATGGGTTGGGTAATTCTCTTCATGCGGTCGCAACTGCCGGGACAGGTACGACACAACTTTGCCTTCTTGCATCAGAACGCAACCAAGTCCGAGGCGTGATGCATCGCAATACACGTCGAAACTCTGGGTGACGTCTGGCATGATCAGGATTGGGGCTGAGGTTAGTCTCTTCTTCAGTTCTTGGAAACTATCCTCACACTTCTGAGTCCATTCAAATTTCTTGTCCTTCTTCAACAGTTGGGTCATGGGTTTGGCTATACTGGAAAATCCTTCAACGAACTTGCGGTAATAACCGGCAAGTCCGAGAAAGCTTCGGATTTCAAAACATTGGTTGGGGATAACCAGTCGAAATGGCTTGATCTTCTCGGGTCAACAGAAATTCCTCCGGCAGACACAACATGTCCGAGAAATGCCACTTCACTGAGCCAAAACTCACACTTGCTAAGCTTGGCATACAGCTGGTGCTCTCGGAGGTCTCCAAAACTAGACGCAGGTGTTCAGCATGCTCTTCTTCGGTCTTGGAATAAATAAGGATGTCATCAAGGAAAACTACCACGAACTTGTCGAGGTACTCCATGAAAATCTTGTTCATGAGATTCATGAAATAGGCTGGGGCATTGGTCAGACCAAAAGACATCACGGTGTATTCAAACAAACCGTAACGAGTGGTGAAGGCGGTCTTGGGAATGTCTGTCTCTCGGATCTTCAACTGATGGTATCCTGTCCGAAGATCGATCTTGGAAAAGACTCGGGCTCCGTTCATTTGATCGAACAGATCCTCGATCTTGGGAAGAGGATACTTATTTTTAATGGTCACGTCATTCAGCTTGCGATAATCCACACACAGGCGTGTGGTACCGTCTCTCTTGTCCACAAATATAATGGGTGATCCCCAAGGTGAAGCGCTTGGGCGAACAAGTCCTTTGCTGAGCATATCTGCCAATTGCTTCTTCAACTCAACCAGCTCTTCCGGATTCATCCGATAAGGTCTTTGGGATATGGGGGTTCCTGGGATAAGCTCAATTATGAACTCAATTTCCCGGTCTGGCGGCATACCAGGCAATTCTTCTGGGAAAACATCCTTGAACAGGTGAACAACACGGATCTCATCTAGGGCAGGTCGAGCTATGCTCTCATGGCAGCCTGGGTGAGATTGACTAGTTTCAGACACATACTCCACTTCTACTTCTTTGTCGGTGGTGATGGATACAGCTCTTCTAGCACAGTCAATTCGACCATGGTACTTGGCTAACCAATTCATACCGAGTATAACATCGATGCCTTGGGTTCCCAGAACAATTAAGTTAACTGGAAACTTTTCTCCTTTGATCTCAAGGGGTACATCGGAGCAAAACATCTTGGTCTCTACGGTGGATTCTGGGATTTGGATGACCATGGGTTTGGGTAAGAGGCTCTCAACTAAACCTCCCTTAGCAACAAATTCTTGGGTAACAAATGAATGGGTAGCACCAGAATCAAACAGAACAGTTGCAGGTACTGAGTTGACAAGGAACGTACCCAGCACAACATCCGGAGCATCCTGAGCTTCTTCAGCATTGATGTGGTGCAGACGACCCTTGGCAACAGCAGCATTTCCGCGGGTGCGGCATTCTTGCCATTTCCATTTCCATTGCGGCCTTGACCATTGTTCTGTGCCGGCGCATTGGGGCGCTGGACATTCCTCTTGGGATTGGGACATTCTTTGGAGTAGTGACCCTTGTTGCCGCATTCAAAGCAGATCACATTGGGATTGCGGGTGAAGTTGTTGAAGTTTCCTCCGGGACGGTTATTGTCATTGGGGCGGTTGAAGTTGTTTGGGCGGTTAGGGTAATTGGGGCGTGGAGCTTGGGGTGGACGATAGGCAGGCCTGGTGTTCTGCTGAAAGATACGAGGTTTCTGGCTGCTCGAACCTTCCTGAGCATTCATCCTCCTCTTGCGACCTTCATACATAGACTTGCGCTTGGTCTCCAGCTGGATGGCTTTGTCCACAAGTGACTCCAGATCACGGAAGTCATGGATAACCAAAGCACACTGAAGTTCATCATGAGTCCACTCATGAAACGCTCCATCTTCTTCTCTTCTTTGTCGGTGTCATCAGGAGCATACCGAGATAAGTCGGTAAACTCATCCAGATAACCGACCACATCTCTACTTCCCTGCCTCAGTTTGCGGAACTCATCCTTCTTCCTCTCAATAAGTCCGTGGAATATGCTTCTTGCGGAACTTCTCCTGGAACTCAGCCCAGTTGATGACATGACCAGCTGGCTGGAGAGTCTTGGTAGTTTCCCACCAAGCTCTTGCAGGTCCAGCGAGATAGTGGGTTGCATACAACACTTTCTCATTTTCTCCCACAGCAGCAACTTCAAGATTATTGTCGATGGTGCGAAGCCAATCATCGGCTTCTAGTGGGTGAAGTCCCTTGGAGTAGGTGGGTGGGTTGGTCTTCTGAAAATCGCCTAAGGTGGATCGCTGGTTCTCATTGCCATTGCCATTACCACCATTGTTGTTGTTGTTGTTATTGTTGTTGTTGTTATAGGCGGCTGCGAGTTGTTGCAGGCAACGAGATGAGCCTGGCGCTCCTGCCGGGCATTTCACGTTCCTCCATGATAAGCGCGAGAAGTTGGGCGGGGGTTGGGTCCGGTGGTGGTGGTGCTGATCCTGATCCTCCCGTATTGTCGCGACGGGGCGGCATCCTGAAGCACACCGGGTATAAGAGGCAAGGCAAGAAAAGTTCGACTAAGGGAAAAGACGATCTCGCAAGTGGTTGATTAATTTAAGATTATATGAAAATATTTCACACAGATTTAAACAAGACAAACATACTTATATTTCCAACATCACATCAAGAGTTCACATCACAACAAGCTTACAACATCAAGCTTACAACATCACCTTACATCTAGATACATAACATCTGGTTTCCAAAAGAACCACTACTACGACTCGACTAGCTATAGGGGTCAACCTAATCCTGCGGTAGTGATCAAGTCACTCGCCTACTGAGGTGGAACCTCCAGCTCTAACACGTCAGCATCTGACTGGTAGGTGGCTCCTCGGGATCCTCCTCCTCGTCCTCGAGAACTGCTCGAGTGGCTCCTCCTCCTCGTCAACTAACTCCTCCTCATCATCCTCCTCCTCACAGTCCATCTCCTCCACGAAGTCATCATCGTCACTGAGGAAAGCGTCGTTCTCCTTGCGGAGATCCTCGCCCTCCTCCTCCATCTCGTCAGTATGGTGCTCTAGATCCTCAATCAGCCCGTCCTGCTCTGCCACCTTCGTGCGGAGCTTCACGATAGTCTTCCTCAGCTGGGCCCTCTTCCTGAGAAGAGCAACCTTCTCCACCATCAGCTTCATCTCGTTCTCGCGAAGCTCAACGAGCGACTCGCGGTCAAAGTGGAGCTGAATCCTAGTGCGCAACAGATCATCCTGAGTGCACTGAAGTAAGATCTCCATGTCCATGATGTAGCTCCCAAACATCGGGTGGTAAGGTGAAGGAGTAGGGTGTCCATCGCAGTTGCGCCTCCCGTAGAACCGGAAACGGGAGTCTACTAACTCCGCCTTGTGCTCCTCACAAAGTCGGGCTAGCATCCTCTGTGTAGCAGTACAGAGACCATCAACCCAGGTGGCCTCCTTGGTGGTGAAGATGAGCGTCCTGGAACTGGGAGACTTGATGTTCCTGCGAACTGACGACCTGATGAGCCAGCTCAGCCTTCCGACACCGTGAACATCAATCTGAGCTCCCTCAAACTCTGGAGCGGGGCGACCTAACAGCTTGGTCAACTCGAACAAGTCCCTCTCAAACGTCAGCTTGCTGTCCTTCTCAGCTGAACGAACTCGGTCCAATGGAGTGCCATCTACAGTTTTTAAGCAAAATTTTAAGTTAGTTAGGTGACAAGTGTATCAAAATTTTAATATAGTAGGGCAACAAGTGAGTCAAATTTTAAGCTTAATGAGAGGTGTGCAAAATTTTAGGGATACAAGGAAAATGTAATATTTAATGAGAGTAAAATTTTGCATAAGTAAGAGGATTGGAGATAAGCAATTTTCGAAAATACTTCATTCCTTTCTTTTTAGAAATTCATCTTTTGTAACATTTGACAAACGACCATGCTAACTAAGGTTTCCTAAAGTCAGGATGGCTCTGATACCAAGTCTGTGGGGACCCCGGACTAGCTGTCCGAAATACCCGATTATGCTTAACACAACGATCCCGTGATCAGTCTGTCGTTGCACATAATCCGAATTGGATACCAAAGTTTACATCCATTACAGTACCGAATAAAAGTCTTACATAAATGGTCATTTAGACCAAGTTCTTACATAGGTGCCTTCATGGGCCAAACCAAAATATCAGCGGAAGCTACGGCGTAGTAGACATCATATTCTAACGATGACAACCCGACAGGCAGCTGACTTGTGGAGATCCTTAGTTGGCGTAGAAGTCGCCATATCCTGCTCGCGTAGTGTCCTCCTCGTAGTCTGGCTAGGACAATAGCCAGGGACGAAACCAATATGAGTACATTTGAATGTACTCGCAAACTACCCCAACATGAGTATGCACCAGTTTTATTTTAGTTGACAACTTTTATTATTTAAAACATCTCTATATCTTTATTGAAAAAGGTAAGAAGAGTTTTATAACTATCTTTAAAGAAGTCACCATTTTCATCTGTTTCTCCAAAACTCTCCTTTTTCCGACCATAGCCCGTCATGGTCCACTTTCATCCAACCACCTCATACCGATCCGTTGGTATAGGTGTAGGAAACATTCTCCACTTCATTTTTCTTTTAAAACTCAAAGTCTTTTAAAAACTTGCACAAGGTCTTAGGACAGTCTCCCAATTGTCCATATCCGAGGACTCGGCTATTCGAATAGTTTTTAACACTCTGCAGAGGTAGCACGCTTTTAACCCACATCCATCCGGCAACTCATCGTGTCTGCCACGTCTCGCCATACCAGGTGTATGCGAAGTAAGCCGCCGGCCATAGCCTCTTATTTGCTCATGCTAGTATAGGATCCTTCCCATATGACACTTTCCATCGACACCCAGTCCAGTTTCCCGTCAGAAACCCTAAGTGTGAGGACTCATAGTTTTGTCCGGCGGTTTATGGTGGAACCTTCTATCCTCCCCACCAACTTGTGTGAGGACCCGGGTCAGGGGGTAGATCCTCGGACCATCCCCTCATGCATAACGGAGTCATCTCCGTTGATGAGGTATCCCATACTAATAAGAGCAAACTACATGACTAAGCCTTTTCCCATATATGGTAAATGTGGTCGCACAGGGTAGGATTGGTCGCCATAGTACTAGGACACTGTGCATTTTTCATAAACATCACCATTTTTCCACTTCTCCATTCCAACACCGACATCTCGGCATTCATAAACTCACAAGAAATTTCAAAGGAGTTTTGAATAAACAACATTGTTTCCCATCCTAAAGTTTTATATAAACTACATAGGGTGGCAAAATAATATCCATATACTTTTGAAATGGGTTTTATAAATCTTGCTTTGAGAGTAAAACATGTTATGAAAGTAGATGCATATGTTTGTAGTGCAAGCTCAGAGAATAGCTTGCCTTGCTTGGCAAAGTGATCTTGCTCTTGTTCTTCAATTTCAGCAAACTCTCCTTCCTCGATATATCCGACAACGTTCTCGTCTAATTAATAAACAAACAATGCAAACAATCACTAAGCTATACAAGCAATCATCTCAACACAACAATCATGAACATCACACATAGCTACTGCACACATCAAACCATACAATTTGGTTTCAAAATAATTGAATTAAACATCATTTTTATGTTCAAATTATGGCAGAAACTTGTGGAACATGTTTAATTCAATAACTTGAGTTCTGTTGGTCACAAAAATACAAACTAAAATTCTATGGAAAGCTACTGATGTGTAGAAGACAACACAATTTGATTTGGTTCAATTGGAGTTACTAAACTCCCTACACATTTGTTTGAATCCAGAAGCTTAATAATCAAGTTTTGGCTACCATTTAAATTCTATTGCTTCAAAAATTAAATCCTTTTAGGGGTGACTAAACATGGCTAAATGTGATCTAACAAAATTGGTCCTAATTCATTTGGGTTAACCAATTAACATATTTAAATGTTTGAGTGCAGAGGGGTTTAAACTTCAACTTTACTAAACAAATACTACTGCACAATTAATTCTACCAAAATTAGGGAAGCTAATACAGGCAGTACTAAGCTAACAAAATTGGTTTGGAATTATTTGGACTAACAGAGTATCAGAAACAAACAAGTTTAGAATTTAAACCTTCTGTAGTATTTTTAATAATACTTTTTATTTATTTAATTAAATGGAATGAATCCAATTGGGTTGGTTAAACAATTTCATAAGCTTTCAGAACAATTGAGTTTGATTTATTTGGATTCCTAAATCTTGAGATATTGAATTTCAAAGTTCATATCAGTACTGATTTCAATTTCCAATTTAAACAGAGAAATCCAGTTATGGATAATGTTAAATCTCTGACCAGTGGGGCCTACATGGCAGCGACACAGCGCGCGCGGGAAAAAGATTAAAAACCTGACGAGCGGGGCCCGCCCGTCAGTCTCTCTCTCTCTTCTTTTCTAATCGAAGCGGTACGCTACCGTTGGATGGAGATCCAACGGCCCGCAACGAAACCATCGGCGACGACCATTTCTGGGCGGCGCCGTGGCTCCGGCGACGGCGAGGTTGGGCAAAACCTCACCTAGAGGGCTCGGGAGGTCGAGGTGGTGATGCGAATCGACGGCGTGGCGAGGTGGAAGCTTCTGGCCGAGTCCTGCTTGCTGGGACGGAGTGGTTCGTCGGCGGCGAGGTCTCCGTCTTCCTTGGCCACGGACAGCAACTCCGGCGAGGTTCCACGGCCGCGTCTGGGCACTGATCAAAGGGGAAAAGGGATGGGGTGAGTGCGGTGATGCTAAGGAAGAGAGTACGGGCCAGGAAGAAGGGAATGGGGCAGTGTGGCGTCGCGGCCACGACGGACCTCGACGGCGGCAGTGGCTACGGCACAGCACGCCCTCCTGGCGGTGCACGGCAAATCGAGAGGGGGCAGTGAGGGAGTGGGGTGGTGTGGTGTTCCCAGAGGGTGCGGGGTGGTTTTATAGCGCGGGGGCCGGCGCATCGTGGACGGAGTGCACGGCGACGTCCATGGCGCACGGCGGAGATATTTCTCCCCCAATCCGACGCGGCGGTGCGAGGGACGTGGAGACTAGGCGTTCACCGGGGTCCGGACATGTTCTAGAAGGTCTCGGCCAAGCGCGGCGTGTCGGGGAGCAGCGAGCTGGGCCAATTTGGGTCGACGACGGCGAGCTCGCCACGGCGACGCTGGAGTGGAATCGAGGCGAGGGACGGCGTAACTGCTCTCCTCTGCGGCGCCGCGGCTGCAGAGGCACGGGAGCGAGGGAGAGCGCGGCCAGGGGGGCCTGGGGAGCGCGGAAACGGCGAGCACGGTCGCGGCGACACGGCGATGGTCGTCGGGGTTGAAGTCGACGACTTTTGCAGAAAACCCCTGCTTCTTCTTTTCTTTTATTTTCCAGTTTCTTTTTAATATCCAGAAGCTTTTCTGGGATTTAATTGGGGCACTTAAACATTTTAGAAAAATTTGCAAATAATTGTGGGGCCTCCCCATAACATGTAGAAGCTCCACAAAAATTGGCTTTGCAAAATAAAATGTTTTGCATCATTTTCTTTCATAGGGTTTTGAATTTGGTAAATTGGTTTATTTCAAATTGATTTTACTTTACAATTTTAAAATTAGTTTTAAAAATAGCATTGAAGAGGGAAAGTAGTAAGAATCAAAATGGGAGTGTTTACATTACAACTCCACTGACTTTGGTTTGAAATTAATTGAGTTTGTTACTTGAAGAAATTCATGTGACAACTTGTCACTTTTATTTTTCCTTCTCTTTGTTTATTTTTCTTTCTTTATACTTTATTTGTTTTCTACTTTTTCTTCAAGTGTTCATTAGAGCAAGCAACACACACAACAAGGACAAACAACTTAAGTAACAAGAAGCAATCAACACACAATAAACAACAAAAGTTTTTGTTGGCTCTCATTTTTGGAATATAATATTGATAATATTTTTGGGATGTTACAGCCCCCCCCCCCCCCATGTGGGACTAAACTAAAGAGAGGGAGGAGGGGGGTGCGCCGGCCACCAGGCCCAGCCGCACCCCTTCCCTAGCCGCATGGCCCTAGGGCCCATCAAGTGGAGCGGCTCCCCCCCTCATGGGCTTTCCCTCCGGGTTGGCCCATAGGTGGGCTGCACCTATTTTCTCTTTTATTTATTATTAAATTGATATATAAATATAATTAATTCATTAATTAATATATTTACATATTATTTATTTCCCGTGGCTCCGGTACTCCTTCTGGACCATTCCGAACATCCTTCGGTCTTCCTCGGAACCCTTCCGGTTTCTCTTCTATTACTTCTATGATTCCGATGTTTCCAAAACGATCTCCGAGCGTCGTCAAACTCTTAAGAGTGTTACCCTAAGGATCGAGAACACTCCAGACATGGTCGAGACCCCTCTCCAACCAATGATCATTAGCGGGACCTGGATGTCCATAATGACCCCTGTGCATTCCACGAATAAATGTCGTTGAACCATGAACACAGATACCTATTCCTTTTGTTTACTTCGATACATGTCTTGTCCAAGATCTGATCGCTAACATCTCCATGTTTTGTTCAATCTTGTTACCGACAAGAGTTCCTTAACTCGTTACCGTGATATTCCATCCCCATGACCTAGTCATACGATGCGCAGCTTTATGGATGTAATCTCACCGAGTGGGCCCTGAGTATCTCTCCGTCACGTGGATGAACAAATCCCGCTCTTGATCCAAATGCCTCAACCCACCCCTTTGGAATATCCGAGGTACACCTTTATGATCACCCTGTTATGGTGTGATGGTTGATCCACTCAAGGCAACCTCCGGTGGTAGTGATTAAATATGATCTCACGGTCTGAGGATTAGGTTCCCATATTTCCTAACTATTGCAACGGTGAACTTTGTGACACGACCGTGTTGCAATGCTTACGTTGGGTATGTCCATCATCTCATTCACCTAATGAAATGACCTCATTGTCAATTGACATAAATGTCCATGATCGGGAAATCTCGAGCATCTGTTGACCAATGAACTAGTTTGTATAGAGGTTCACTGGGGACCCTGATTTGTTTACATACCACACGTGTATTAACAATTCCGATTAATACAGTTATAGCATGGTATAAAAACTTATTATAAACTTAATGAGATATGACAATAAATACTCATTATTTATTTGCCTCTAGGCATATCTCCAACAACGTGGAGGAAGGGTTTTCGGAGTACAGTGAAAGTTATAGAAGCCGTCAGAGAAAAAAGAAGCAGGAGGCAGACCGGTTAGCGAAGCTAGAAAAACAGAACGAGGAATTGGAACGCAAGTTCATGCGGCAGCAGGAGCAACTGGACGCACTTAGCCAGCAAAGGGCAATTCAGCGGCAGCAAGAAGATCCTGCATTCGATACTATCGTGCCATCGTCTCAGCGGAAAATTAGCGTGGGTTCCACGGCGGTCCAGGCTGATCGTGATGCAGTGATGGATGAAGCACCGATGGCTCGCTACCCCGTGGATGATATCACGGAGAGGACAGATTGTGAGCTACATCAGTCAATGAAGAACATATCCTTCAAGGTGGCAGTCGGCTTTGCTTTACCTAATGAACTTGGAGCATACTACAATGGCAGTCAGATTCCAGCTGGCTATGCTCATGTCGGGGTGGATCAAGTTCTGAATGGATATGAGACACTAGAGCTTGACATGCCTGCAGGTGAAGAAGGGGAGATCACGACACTGGGAGAAGCCAAGCGTGGTATCGCTGTATGGAAAAAGGAATACATCGTGTTTGCAGACTCGGAGCCAAGGCCACCGACTCCTCCGAGTAGCAATCCACCACCTCCAAGTCCACCCCTCCCCGATAGGGACCCCAGCGCGAGTCCATCTCGATCTCCGGCGCGTCAGCTGACTCCACCCACTAAGTGGCTAAAGCAGAAGCCCACCGCTTCGCCGACTAAGAGGAAAGGTGGAAAGAAGAAAACCAAGGACGACAAGGCTCCTGCCAAGTTACCTTGCGACATGACTGATGAGTAATTCAAAGAGCGCGTGGATGCCGAAGTGAAAGCCCATTTTGCACCGAAACAGCCCGAGCCAAAGGAGAAAATACCTGAAAAAACCGTTGAGCAATTTAAGAGCATGCTTAGGCAAGTACCGTCACATGTGGCTAATAGGCCAACAGACTATGAGCGCTCTATTCAGAAGTCATATTCAGAACAGATGAAGATAACGAGAACTAGTGCAAGCGGAAAGCCGCAAGCGAAAAAAGTTCCCCAGCTCGGAGAACAGGAAATACAATCGATCCCCCCGCTCCAGGTGTTTCCGGATGACTGCAACGTCATTGCTAGCAACATTGGTATCAGTGCTGCTCAACTGATGGGCCACGCAGATATCCCCATGGCTGATCTAGCATGGAAATATGTCCACGGGGCGCTTCTGGTCAGACCTGAGAAGGTCCACCATCAACCAACACAAATGTGAAGATTGCATGAGTGGTACATGGAAGTCGCGAAGGAAGGGCGAACCATGCTTATGGTGAAAGTTAAGAAAGAGCATTACTTCCTTGAATACGAGATATGTATTGAGCTTGAAAAATTGTTTCAGTTATATAGTCAAGACGCCCTCGACAAATCTATCGTCAGTTGCTATTGTCTGTAAGTGATTTATTTCTGTAATTTAAGTCTCTAGGTCAGCTCGTTCATTGCCTGTAATTATCCTCACTTTGTACGCTATTATGCAGAATGAAGATTCTCGAATGCAAAAGAGGGAGAATCTATGACATTGTCTTCATTGACCCATATACCGTTCATTTTGATACGATACAGAACCACGCCGAGGACACAGAGGCTAACTTGCTAAGGTTTTTAAAGGAACAAAATTCCAGAACAGAGATACTATTTCCTAACAACTTCGAGTGAGTGTTACTGTCTTGTACACATTCTATTTGTGCTTACTCGATGTTAGTGTAATTGATGAGTTATGCATGCCTGCGTATATAAACGTGCGCAGGTTCCACTGGATTCTGCTAATCATCAGAGTTGATAATGGAGTAGTTGATGTCATGGACTCATTAAATAAACACCCCAAAAAGTACAGTAGCGTGGTTTTAATGCTCCGGAAGTAGTTTCAATCATTATCGCACTATATCGGCCTCTTTCGTTCATTTCCTGATATCAAGTAATTAATAACTCCTTTATTCATTTTCTTTGCCGGGCAGGTATTGGAAACGGTTCATCAAGGATGTTGTCGGTGAATGGAAACAGGAGCTGCGTTTTGGACGGATCCCGATAAGTAGTACTAGCTAGGTCCGCACATCTCTTTAATTCTAGTTTCAATACCATTATCATGCTTGATTATTATTTGATTGAATTCTATTCTCGTGAAGTGCATGAGGCAGAAACAGGGGACTAATTTATGTGCATACTACGTTTGCGAGTTCATTCGCATGACGACCAGTGAGCGGCGCAGAGATCTAAGACAACTTCAAGTACGTAAACACTATTCACAATTTTATTTTATTACCATCAATTGTGTTGAGTTTCATTCATAATTTTTTTAATGATGATTTGATATATATACACACAACTCATATATTCATATTGATCTCCTTCTTTAAAGACCGAAGAGATGCGGGAGAAGCTCCTACCAGGGAACCGCCTACGAGCAATTCAAGAGGAATTGATGGGATTTTTGCTTACGGAGGTCGTATCTTCAAACAGAGAATACCATTGCCGCTAATGCCTCCATGTAATTTAATGATCTCCATGTAATTAAATAGATATGTATACCAAATTGTATATATGTGTATGCTCGTAAGAGAAATTATATTATATTATATTATATATGCATCAACGTGTACAGTATGTAGTAGCGTAGTATATGTATACGAAAAACTTGTTTGAAATGAAAAAGAATTGAATGGAAAACACAAAACGAAAAGGAAAACACCAAATGAAAAATAATTGAATGGAAAACACAAAATGAAAAAAAATCTTTAGTCCCGGTTGGTGTTGGTCTCCAGCCCACAGCGCACTGCTTCGCCCACGTGGAGGGCCTTTAGTTCCGGTTCATAACAAACCGAGACTAAAGGGCGGGACCTTTAGTCCCGATTGCGCAGTCCCGGTTGGGAAACCGGACTAGAGGCCCTTCCCAACCGGGACTAGAGCCCCTTTTTCCACTAGTGAATACTCCCACGGCCATTGCGGAGGCATTTGCATCTCCTGATGCTGATGACTGGAAAGAAGTTGTCCATAATGAGATGGACTCGATTCTTTCTAATGGAACTTGGGAATTATCTGAACGACCCTACGGTTGCAAACCTGTGGGTTGTAAGTGGGTGTTTAAGAAGAAGTTAAGGCCTGATGGTACGATTGAAAAGTACAAGGCACGACTTGTGGCCAAGGGCTACACCCAGCGAGAAGGCGAAGATTATTTTGACACCTATTCACCTGTTGCTAGACTGACCACCATTCGTGTACTACTTTCCTTGGATGCATCGTTAATCAAATGGACGTTAAGACAGCTTTCCTTAATGGAGAGTTGGAAGAGGAAATCTATATGGATCAGCCTGATGGGTTTATAGTAAAAGGTGAAAAGAGAAAGGTGTGCAAATTGCTAAAATCTTTGTATGGGCTGAAGCAAGCACCTAAGCAATGGCATGAGAAGTTTGACAGACTTTAACTTCTGCGGGCTTTGCCATTAATGAGGCTGATATGTGTGTTTATTATCACCATGGTGGGGGCGATAGTGTCATATTATGCTTGTATGTTGACGACATACTAATTTTCGGTACAAGCATGATAGTGATAAATGAGGTCAAGTCTTTTCTGTCAAATAGCTTTGATATGAAAGATCTAGGACAACCTGATATAATCCTGAACATTAAGCTGATTAGGGATGAGAGTGGGATTACGTTAACGCAATCACACTATGTTGAGAAGAACTTGAACCGCTTTGGTTTTATAGACAACAAGCATGTACCTTGACCCAAGTGTGACACTCAGAAAGAACAAGAAGGAAACGAGAGATCAATTAAGATATTCTCAAGTGATCGGTTCACTCATGTACCTTGCGAGCACGACGAGACCTGATATCTCTTTTGCTGTGAGCAAATTGAGCAGGTTCATGTCAAACCCAGGTATTGATCATTGGCATGCACTTGAAATGGTCATGCGCTATCTGAACGGTACAATGAGCTATGGGATTCACTATTCAGGGCACCCTGCTGTGCTTGAGGGATATTGTGACTCGAACTGGATCTCAGATGTTGATGAGCTCTACGCCACAAGTGGATATGCATTCATACTAGGAGGTGACGTAGTATCATGGAGGTCTTGTAAACAGACCATATTGATGAGGTCAACCATAGAAGCAAAACTTACTGCTTTAGATACAGCTTCTGTTGAGGCAGAATGGCTGCGTGAGCTCTTGATGGACTTGCCGGTGGTTGAGAAACCAATACCGGCCATCCTTATGAACTGTGACAACCAAACGGTCATTGTCAAAGTGAACAGTGCTAAGGATAACGCGAAGTCATCAAGACACGTTAAAAGACGTTTAAAGTCTGTCAGAAAAATGAGAAACTACGGAGTAATAACTGTTTCGTATATTCAAACAGACAAAAACCTGGCAGATCCCTTTACAAAGGGACTATCACGTAATGTGATAGATAGTGCATCGAGAGAGATGGGGTTGAGACCCATGAGCGTTACACCATAGTGGTAACCCAACGTATGTGATCGGAGATCCTGTGAATTAGGACCTAGGAAGAACAAGCTAGTGGTTAAACAGAGGAGTGTTTTTATTTAACCCTCTCTATGTGAAGATGCATAACTCTCAAATTATGTAAGGCAGGTTGGCAACATGTGAAAGTGCATGTGTTGCCCCATGCGTGGTTTTGGTAATTAATGACAATCCTTATGGACTAATGTTTGCATTGAGATATTCTTGTAGATCTTGTCCATAGGAAAAGATTGGAGTTCATGTGTTGGACTCTAGAAGATTACATGATGATCAATGCTCTATTCAAGGGTTTAAATGAAGAATGGTCATCTAGAGTGGAGCTTATTGCAAGCATGGCTTGTAAAAGAAGATTGAGTGAACATTCATGTTTATCTCCAAGCCATCATCTATATCAAGAGAAGAATATGAAGCGCAAGTGGATACATGAAGACGGAGCTAAGCGAGGCTCTCCCATAATGGTGTATGGGGGAGTTTGTGGAGAAGTCTTCATCAAGCATGTGCTAGCAAGCACAATCAAGAAAGGTGTTCCAATTTGAGGGAGTCAAGATCGTCATCATCTAGCTCAAGTGGAATGCGCAAGGCAAAGGTATGATCTTGATAGGCTTTCTATTTTACTGGTCTCGTGGTGTTAGTGGGAGACCGGGTTATAGGATAGACGGCGTACTATCAAGAGGGGCTATCAAGTGAGTAACTTGATCGCATCTTTGTGGAGAGCTCAAACCTTTGCATATTTGGCATATCATCTTTCTTGGTTCTTATTTGGCTTTTATCCATGTGAGAATTTAGAGCTTGTATTCATCTCCATACCAAGCTCTAGTTCATCAAAAACGGATTTCATTTGAATATCTTGTGGTGTTCTTGTTGTTGGAGGTTTTACGGTTCGTCTCTTGTAGAGAGGTCAAACTATCCTCTTGTTATCCTCCTCACATGATGGACTATGATGTGTATATGCATGATCTTCTTGTGCTTGTGATTATCTTCGGAGCAAGCCCAAGATCATAGATTATGGAGTCCGGATGGAAAACTTGTTGCGTTCTCGGTGTTGGAAATATTAGCGGTCCTCCTCAAGATAAGGTCCACACCTCCCATGTGTGATATCTCCTCTATATTTGTGACCCTTAATATTTCGTTACCTTTCTAACCTCGTTGGTTTCATCTCGTTTGGAGCTTCCTTACAAAAGTTATCGCAGTTCAGGTTTCAGGCTGAAATCCTGCCAGCGGTAGTACCGCTGGAACGGGCGGTAGTACCGCTGGCCCTGGGCTGGGAAGCCTCGGCGGCAGTACCGCTCCAGCACCGCCGAAATACATCTTCGGACGCAATGTGTGGTACTGGCAGCGGCACTGCCTGCGGTAGTACCGCCCGGGGATTCCTACGCAGCCCGAAGCGGCGGTAGTGCCGCCCGCACTACCGCTTCAGACATGCCTCGGAGGCTTTGTGCAGTACCGACTGCGGTACTACGGGCGGTAGTACCGCCGGCACGGGATGAGGCTACGGCTGACCGTTGACCCTGCGACTGCGCGAAGCGCGCTGGCGGTAGTACCGCCCTTTTCAGCGGTAGTACCGCTCTGGCGGTAGTACCGCCTATTCCAGCGGTAGTACCGCCCATTCGCGAATCTGTCTCCAACGGCTCGTTTTTCTGGGGGGTCTTTTTAAGGCCCCCTTCTTCCCCAAAGGGTAAGCTCTTCCAAGCACGTTTTTCCCTCTTCTCTCTCCTCCATTGTTGACCTTGGAAAGCTTGCCCCTCTCCCAATTCCTCCCATGATTCTTGCATATCTTTGAGAGATTTGAGCTAGGAGATCTAGATCTACAATTCCACCAATCCATTCCTCCTCTAAGTGAGGGGAACCTAGTAGATCTTGATCTTGAAGTTTCATTTGTTGTGTTCTTCGTTGTTCTTCCTCTCTTCTCCCCCCATAAGCATTAGTTGCTTGTGGTGGGATTTAAGAGTGAAGGGTTTGAGCACTTGTGCTCTTGCCATTGCTTCGTTGCATCGGTTTGTGCTCTCCACGAGGATTCATGGAAGTTGAAAGCTTGTGAACTTGTTACTCTTGGGTCTTTGGACCCTAGACGCACGTGTGGTGGTTGAGACCCTTGTGTGGTCACTTGTAGCTGTTCGGGAGCCCCCAATCCCGTTGTGGTTGTGCCCCGGATTGTTATTGAAAGGCTCCGGATTTCCACCTCGAAGGATTCGATTGTGGAAGGTGAACCAAACGTACCTTTGTGGTGCGGTTCATCGGAGAAGAAGGTGAAACCTTTGTGGTTGTTGAACCATTGTGTTGGTTCACACCTCTCCAACGAGACGTACTCCCCTAAAAAGGAGGAACTCGGGAATACATCCTCGTCTCCGCGTGCCTCGGTTATTTCTATACCCGAGCTCTTTACTTATGCACTTTACATTATGATAGCCTTCATGCTTGAAGTATTCTATTGCTATCACTTTGTTGCTTGTCTTGCTTAGCATAAGTTGTTGGTGCACATAGGTGAACATAGTTTATTTAGATTGTTGGCTTGTTAATTTAAACACCTAGTTTTATTCCGCAATTATCAAGCCTAAACCGGAAAAGTTTTAATCGCCTATTCACCCCCCCTCTAGGCGACATCATTGTCCTTTCAATTGGTATCAGAGCATGGGCTCTCTTTATTGGGCTTTACCGCCTAGAGAGTAAAGATGTCGTTTAGAGAATCAGTGCACGATCCCACTTTCATATTCGATGGCACAAATTATGATGTTTGGAAAATTCGCATGCTAAATCTTTTTAGGGCCATGGGTCCAAATTATATTAAGAGGATTTGTAGATGTGGGTTTTTCTCCTCCAAAGGATTCCCAAAAATTATCTTTAGAGGATGAGGAAAACTCTCATCTCGAAACTCTAGTTTCTAATGGCCTTATATGTGTTTTGAGCGATGTAGTTCTTGCTTCAATCATGCCTTTTCGGAACGCTCATGAGCTTTGGACCAAGCTTCAAGATATATATGAAGTGTCTAACATTATTGAGAATGATTGTTCTCCTTCCACCTCCAGGCGTGATGAGTTCACAACTTCTTCCACTTCACCAACATGTGATTTGTCACGAGGTAATGATATGGGGAGTGGTGATAGAAATTGCCTTGTCGATGGTGAATATTCTATTGACCATTGCAATGTTCTATCTTTGGACTTAAACTCTTCTAGCATGTAACAGCCCATGTTTGTAACAAAGTAACTATGCATTCATGAACATCATATAATTTTCACTAAGAAATTTTCACATCTTAAATAAAGAGTCATTTGTAAAAATGTCATAAACTTCTCTGATTTTTAAATGTGGTTCAAAATCCCCAAAAATTCAAAATAAAAATATGGGGAGCTTCATTATATTATTAGAAGCCTCCATGATTTTTCTCCCTATTTTTGGGCTATTCTAAATGCCCCTAAAAATTACTAGAAGTTCATGTTTTAAAATCCTAGGGACTTGGTTGTAATTTTCAGAAAATCTCAAGGACCTTTTCGCAAAACCACCCCTTTGTCTTCTTCTTCGCCGCCAGGCAGGCACACAGCTCGCCGGAGACACCGTGCCACCTCCTCCCTGCTTGCTTGCCTGCCCTCCTCCCGAAGATAAGCTCGGCAGAGGGTCGTGCCCTCCTTCTCCTCTCCCTCCACACTCGCTCGTTCCTCTCCCCTTCCCTTCCTCTGCTCCACGCATGGCCGCAGAAGCGCCGCCGTCGCCATCGTGAATCGCCGTCGCTCTGGTCCTCCTCTGTCGAATTAAAAGGTGCCACAAGCTCTGCCTCGTCGTCCTCTACTTCCCCATCAAGCCACGCGAGCCGGGACGCCCGCAATCGCCTCCGCCATGTTTTCTTCTCCAACTCCGGCCGCCGCCTCGCCGTGCTGGATTCGCTCCACTCCGACCTTCCCCGACCTCGCCGACCCCTCCATCGTCTTCGTGGTGAGCCACTGGTCCTGTAGGACCTCTTCCCCGTCCTCCCCGTGCTTTCTTTGGCCGTGGCCGTGTTTGGCGTCCGCCGCCGCCGTGCTTTGCTCACCGCCGGCGATCCGGTGACCATTTGGTCCTGCGCGCCGCCTGGCCGGCCTCCCTGCGACCTCCTCTTGCTGTTGAGCGCGAGCCCGGCCTCGCGAGCGCCCTGGAGCGAGCAGAGCGAGCTCGCCGGAGTCCGGCAGAGCCGCCGCTGCTCCTCTGTGTACCTGACACATGGGCCCCTCTCGTCAGTGTTTTATTCTTTTCTGTAAATATTTTCCATAAATGTTAAATCCCTGACATGTGGGTCCCTCTGTCAGAATTTTAATAATTACAGAAAATGCAGAAAGTTGTAAAATTCATATCTTTTGTTTCGTAATTCAGAAAAATGCAAATAATATATCAAAATTTACAGAAAAATGAAATCTACATACCTAATGCATTTCCATGCATGATTGAACAACTTAAATTAAGACTTGTCTAGAATCACTAAAATGCCAATTTCTTTAATTATGGGGTGTTTTCCAAATAACTAGCTGGGTGGCCCGCGCATTTGCGCAGCTAGATTTAGTACATATTATCATATTTGGTCCTTGTTTCTCTCCATAGTGTTTTCTCCGTGAGCAACTTTTATGCGATTTTATTCGCGGTTATATTATATTCACATATCAATCATATTAAAATGTATTGTGAGCAATATTACTTCTTAAGGAAACTTGGTTATATTGTTGTAAATTCTTTCCATCAAACATTTTTGTCAGCTGGTAATACTTTTGTGCTGCGAGCGGTGACAGATGACCGAGGAAATTTATCCATGGTTGGCTGTGCAATACCATATAGTCTTTATTTCATTGATCTTCCGATTTACCCAATGTCATGCCTCCAAAGATTCCATGCTAGCTCATTTGAGTGTCACATTGTATGTCGCTTGATCATTGGTCTAAGCTATTACATCTATCGGTATATGTTAGCGAAAGCTACCGAAATATTATGTCTCTCATGTTCGGAGGATGTTTTTTGTAGTGTCTGTTAGTTTTAGTTGGCCTACATGCGTTTAGCACCCAAAAAAATCTTATTAAAGACATTACATGATTTCTCTCCTTTTTATTGTTAAAACACCATCTCTCAATCGCCTTTTTGTCTATCTAATTTTATTTTGCTAATCATCTCTCTGCCACTATCATTATATATTTTTTCCTTATTGTACTCATGTTATTTTCCTAACTCGAATTCGATCTATAGAATGTGCAACCTCGTCGCCGAGCTCAAATCTGGATTCTCCATGTTCTGGAGCCTCTCGTAGGCATTATACGCATTGAAAATTCAGAACATGCATGTTCCCTTCACTCCCAGTCATAGCTTGTTCTCCATGATCGTACCTAGCTATGTTGTTTTTCACGCTTATATTCTAGTGCAACGTGAGCTACGTATGTATACTTGACATACTGTTTCTAATATCTAATATTGTACGTAGGAGTGGAGATTTCATACCCCCGACTTCTTGTGCTCCCTCCATTAAAGAAAATTCAAAATCATATTTCTGTGTTCCGAAACATTCGGAAAAAATAAGGATGTAAACAATGGTATATCTCACAAACATGCTAAATATCAACTTCAAATATTTTGTATTCTGAGCTACAGAAAAATTAAAAATTAAAAAAGTGAATGATTTTAGATTTTTTTAATGGAGGCAGCACTGGATCTCCGGAGATGTCACAACATCATCTTGCTCCCCCCACACGTTGATTTGGAACGATATTTTTTTTTCTCTTAGTCCATGACATGCATGCATTGAACACGATTCTCGTATATGCATACATTTTGAATTTTTTTAACCGCTAGCTAGGTTTTTTGACGCACCTATTGATTTCTAGATGTCGTGCTTTAATAGGGAACATGTAAAAGACTCCAGGTATAATATAACTTGGTCTGCGCAAGCCAATACAATCATGGATGTCTTGCTCAGATCACGTTACGCACATGGATAGGACTTCAGGTATCTAAAAAAAAGTACTGACGTGATTTTTTTTTAAAGAAAGTACTGACGTGATTGATTATGACATGTACCGATTATGGACTTTCTTTTCAGCCCTCGGTCAATAAACTCTATGTGCGTGAATCGTTTTTGTGGTAATCTGAGCCGTTCTTTTTATGTTGGTAGATGTTGAATTAATCCTAACCGTTATTTGTCTTGTGTTTTAATTATATAATAGATTTGGAACGATATTGACATGTTGTTGCTAGCTCTCATTGTACTCATTTTGTTTACAATCGACTTATATTTTTATGCATACTTGAATAAGTGAATCCAGACTGCTCATATTCTCCTACCTCTTGTTCTTTCTTGTTTCAAATACCATAGAGAAAATGTGTTTTTATCCACCTATTATGAATTTTATATCCTACAACTTCCTATGTACATCTATAATAGTTCTTAAAAAACATGATTTTGTATTACTATGGATTTTGATAAAAGATTTGACACATCCACCCCCATTATAATCTATACCACTATTAGTGTTGAAGATATTTCATCCTATGTCGAGGAGGGTGACGAATCACTTTGAACCGTGTAATAATAATGTACTTTCTTCAAAATATCAGTTTGTCTAGATTGTTATCATTTGGATCGACCTGAAATATAATTTTTTATCCTGTCGGGATGTGTTGCCTTCTTTGCTATCAGTATATTATAACGACTGGTGGACAGATTTATGTAAGAAGGGTTGCTATATCCATATATCTTATTGTGGAATAGGCGTATGTGATGTAAGTCCTTACATAAGTTTATTTATTGCCTTATATTAGATCATATCACACCACTGGGTATGCATATTATTGTTAGGCGTTCTCAAATGTGGTGCCTTTTTTTCATATGAACAACTGATGGATGTAATCATGTAATCAGGTGTGATTCTTTTTCCTATGGACCATGGGTTGACTTATTACCTGGAACTAATTACTATGTCTTCCATACATGAATCTACAACCTCTTGCAAATAGTATGCCTTCAGCCTTCGTCTAATCATCCTGATGCAAATGCATGAGGAGAGGTCATAACCTGTTTGAATCATTGGAAAATAAAAATCAAACCCAGCTGATGCAAATTCTATGCCAGGTCACCAAATCATGTACTGTCGAACGGCGCGGCAACACTATTTTGTCCTTGCAGTCGGCAGGTCGCCACCGATTCAAACAGCTGTATGGACTTCAGAGTTCAGACATCGTCGCTTCTCGCTAGATGGACTCCGGGGAACGCGATGCGGTCGTCGCGTCGGTGCAATATCGCTGTTGTCGCCTTGAGCTTATCGAAGGTCTTTTGCTGGTCCGGGGACGCTGCAATATGAAATCGGACCGATTCGACCGTCAACATCTTCATACTACTCCATCCTGCGCAACTTACATTGAAATTTAGCGTTTTGCGAAGCAGCACCGATCATATATGAAAGCATAGTTATCATCCTGATAGGTGTTGTGTCTGCCGTGGGCTTCTAAACATGATATTTTACTCCAGGACACTGATATGATGCTTTCCTCCTCATCTCGGTCATGTCCACAATTGTGCCGGCTGAGCTGATTACTTGAATCTCATGATTAAGTGGGGGCTACAATGGTACTTTCAATTACGAAAGCAACATCCATAAGAACGATGCCAACCAAACAAATTGATGAAAAGCAGTCGTCCTGGACTGCATCTGCTAGCTAAGTATAATAGCAGAGCTAGCCTTACGTGCAGGGATTTTTGGGGGGCGGTCACGCACATGCTGTCAGTTGAACACAACAGAATGTCGCCAACATGGGAGAGACGCCCCGTGAGATACCTGAGTGGCGCCAGCCTTGGATGAGTAGAGGACATCACAGCCGAATTTTCTTCCGAACCATGCGAGAACAGGACATGGAGGCGGCCAAGACAATTCATCACAGCCGAATTTTCCCCTGGACCAATGGACCATGCGAGAGCAGGACATGTAGGCGGCCTGCACGATTGTGCTCCTGTATGTTTCCAATTTGTAGAGTGGAGTCAGCTCCGCTAGGGACAGCAGGCTAACGTCGCCGCGCGCCGCATGCAAGCTACGCCGGCATGATCGCTAAGCCTGCATAAGGATGGTGACTGCCAGGATTTTGCGTGGCTGCGTGAAGTTAGAAACCTGGAGTATGCCCGCCAGACAGAAATCGATATCTCTTTTCTTTCTTTGATTTGAAGATGATCGGTGTCCTTTTTATTGAAGGGCTCGACCTTTGTTGTTGCGAGTTTCGGTGGTGTGGTTCCTTCGGGCCTTCAGCTGTTCAGCACCTGTATACTATGGCCGGGAGTCTGCATGCATGGAGTTTGAGGTTTGAGCGCCGTCGCCTATCGCCAGATCGATAGCGCCATGTCCGACTTGTCGTAGACATTGCCAGACTTAGAGGCATTAATGTTTTTGAAGCTTCGGCAGCGCGAGATCGCCTAAGGCCTTGTTGTCGTCGGCCGGCACTCATAGGAGATTGTCCAGGGGTGGCTTGTTGTCGTCGCCCGTAACTCATCGGAGATTGTCCAAGGCGCCGCCGGAGTATGTACGCGATGTTTTGTCGTCGGGCGAAGAGCCTAATAAAGCACCGCTAGCTAGGTTTTTTGACGCACCTATTGATTTCTAGATGTCGTGCTTTAATAGGGAACATGTAAAAGACTCCAGGTATAATATAACTTGGTCTGCGCAAGCCAATACAATCATGGATGTCTTGCTCAGATCACGTTACGCACATGGATAGGACTTCAGGTATCTAAAAAAAAGTACTGACGTGATTTTTTTTTAAAGAAAGTACTGACGTGATTGATTATGGCATGTACCGATTATGGACTTTCTTTTCAGCCCTCGGTCAATAAACTCTATGTGCGTGAATCGTTTTTGTGGTAATCTGAGCCGTTCTTTTTATGTTGGTAGATGTTGAATTAATCCTAACCGTTATTTGTCTTGTGTTTTAATTATATAATAGATGCTTTTAACTACATTTGGACCCCATTTAATTTGTTATACATGTTATAGGACCTTAAGTTGAACCCATGAAACTTGCCATGCATACATTTGTGCGCATTGCATCGATGCCATGGTTGATTGTTATTTTCCTTTTCCGGTGTTTTCGTTCTCCTCGATAGAACGTAATTCTGAAGTGAAGATCAACAATCTCAAAGACGAATACTTGATCAACGATGATCAAGTCAAGAAGAAGCGACATATATTGCCAACTATCTATTATTGGCTATTTAACAAAGAAGCTAGGCAAGCATAACCTCTTATCTGCTCATATATGTGATTTCAAAGTATTTGATTCTTATATATTGCATACGATTCAAATGTGCTTTTGGTCAGTAGATAGAGTTCTCCTATCTCTTGGATCGCCTAAATACCCTGATCCACTACTCCTAGCAGATTTAGGATTGCTTGTGCATGTGTATCGCCAGAGCCTTATATCTGTTGTGCTTAGCCATGCTTAGCTTTGCAAGTTGTTTCATCGGATGACGGATCAGAGTTGGTAATGTTTTTAGCATGACAGGATGTTGTGGTAAGTTGAAGTGATATGTGTTAAACTTGCCTAAAGGCTTTGGTGGGAGGCCACATGTGTGGTGTCTTGTTCCGCTAGCCGCCCTTAAGACCCGAGTTCTCGTACCTTGATCCAAGACTGAGCGTACAACCACACGAGGCCCTACAATGGTTCCCTCTCGACTAACTAACTTGCTTAGATCTACCCATGAGCCACATAGTTCGGGTGTTCCATTTGCCCATACGCATTGAAAACGTTTTACAGGAGGAGGAGGAGGTGCATAGAGCATACAGGAGCAGCCAGGGTTGCTTGAGGACGAACTCTCTGGTAAACCAACCCTGCCATGCAACAAATGGTTCCGCGTCGGAGAACGGCCGTCTCACGATGGTGGGCTTAGACCTTTTGGGTGGCTCATGGAATAGGTCGACGCAAGGTAAAGGTTGTGGCTGACCACCCTCTGCCAGCGTTCCCCGGAAGAGCGCCAATCATGTGGCATTAAGAGTCGATTGGTACGTGTGGCAAACATTGTGCACCCCTACAGGGTTTAATCTATTCGAATAGCCGTGTCCACGGTTACGGACAACTTGGAGTTAATGGGCGAGATCATAGATAACATGATCTTACAAGTAAAATTGCCAACCCTGCGTGTTACTGGTGATGTTTCAGAAAATGATACTTGATCTTTAAAGCTGGTGCTACGCTCTCTTATCTCTTTTATAACTTCTGAATAGACGACTCTTCTTATCACTGGTTTTGGAAAGAAAACTGGCTTTATGCAAAGAAACTGTCATACATACTCTCTGATCAAGCAGATATATAATAGGTTAATTAAGTCTTGTTGAGTACATCCAGTACTCACCCTTGCTTTATTTGGTTCAGGTAAGTTCAGTACTCCGACGGTGGTTTCCACGTTGACATCGACGAGTAGTTTGGGGTTCCCATGTAACACCCTGTAGTTTCAACGGGTGTTCTCATACATGGACGGTTCCTGTCATCGCCACCGACGACCCTCTTCTTTGTCCTTATGGAACTTCAAATCAGAGATGGCCGCGAGGGCATCATCTGTCCGAGAAATTCCGTCGTGAAGTATTCCTTTATGCAATTAGAGGATGATGAATTGGTTTCACAGCTTCGTCGTTTCCCTATCGTGGTCACCTCCATATGATATTTTGAAACAAAATCTCTTTTTGATGATCCGAGTCCACTGTTACGTCGGGCTCCTCGAGCTAGTCGAATTTGGCTACTCATTTGCCAAAATCGGATCTCGGATGCATCTTCCATGGTTCCATGAATTCAAAGGCTAAGATTATTTGGCAAATTCGAAAATTATCTTTTAATAAAAAAATAGCTGACTCTCGTCTCTATCCATTCCTCCACCGTGAGCACCTCATCCATCAAAGCAGGTAAATGGGGGTACCCCAAGGAGGCTCCTCAGGGCTCAGGGATTCCCGGCCGTCGGATCGATCTTTCACAGCGCGATCTGGAGCGTCCGTTTGCGGTGGCAGCACAGTGATTTCATCCACCGTCGTGGTGTGTGTTTCAGGGGTCACTGACTGTGGGGCCAGAGCAACGCCGGTCCCTCGCCGGTCCCGCTCGACAGGGGCACAACGCGTCGTGCGCTCGGTGCGCGTCTCCTTCCCCAGTCCGCTCCTACGCGGCCATTTTGCAGAAAAACGCCCGCAAAGGACCGATTTGCAAATTCTGAAAACATCAGGGGCGTCCGTGCAAAAACGTCAGCACAGCCCCCATCTCCTCTTCCTCTCTCTCCCTCGCCGCCGACGCACTCCGCCGCCACCACAGCCCTCCTCCCTCGAATCGACGGGCACAGCGAGCTTCGCCGTCGCCTACTCCACCTCCTCGCCGCAGATCCTGTGCTGGGAGGCCTCGCCGTCGCCGTAATCGTCGTCGCCGCGCCCGCGGGACGCCGCCGCGTCCAACCGCCGCCGGCCACGTTCCGGTGACCTAGGCGAGGCGGCGCCGCCACGTACGGGTCGCTCGCGTAGAGGCGCATCCGCCGAGCCCAGTCGCGCGTCCTAGAACGCAGGAGTTCGCCGGCGGCGAGCTCGACGCCGCCGCCGCGGATCCGGCCGCGGGTGACGTCACCGCGACGTCGCGCCGGGCCTGGGCTGGCCAGGCGGGCTGCCTGCTGGGCTGGGCCGGCTGCTCTGCAGCTGGCTCGGCCTTTTTTTTTTTTCCTTCATGTTTTCTTTTTCTATTTTCCAAGGGTTTTGTAAATTTTCAAACACAAATTCAAATCACTTCAAACCAATCCCTACGAAATTTCCATAAATCAAATTTCAGAAACTTTAAGCCCTTTCCAAAAATATTTCGAACCTTACAAAATTTCAAACAATACGTAAAGACTCATTAATAGATTTAAAAAAAAACAAAAAAATAACAACTTTAAATTTACTAACTACAATAATGCGAACCATACATACAAAATGCGCATAAAAACCCAAATCATTTTTTTGTTGGTTTCAAAATAGAATTCAAGAATTCACAGAATTAAAACCTTCACACTTATGAATTACAGCAATGCAAATCATATATAAAAAAAATGTACAAAAAAATATATTTCCCAAAAAAAAAAACCATTCCCTCCAAAATATTCAATTTGTTTGTAAGTTCAAACATAGATTTTCAAAAAAAAATCACAATAATTTAAAATTTAAATTTACTACTTACAATAATGCAAGCACACACAGACAAAATGCACAGGAAAAAAACACCCAAAAAAAATCTTCCTCCCCAAAAAAAATTGAACAAAATGCAAATTCATTTCCTCCAACTACGTATTGAATTCCAAATGAAATTAATAAATGTCCACATAATGCATTATTTAGAAGAAATATAACTTAGACCTCTCTAATAATGTAGTTAACTTTCAAAAAAAAGGAACTCATTACATAAAAAATTTAACAAAATGCAAATCCATTTCCTCCAATTATGTATTAAATTTCAGTTGAAATAAATATATGCTCACATAATGTATGCACTCTGCTTATTGAATTTAATTACACACTTAACTTACCATGGCTAGCATTGCCAAAGGCGGGTGGCATGGCTGTAGGAATAGACCTGTCATATTAACGATGCTCAACATAACGTTTTACCAACTGATTAGCATTGCCAAAGGCGGGTGGCATGGCTGTAGGAATAGACTCTTCCGTTAGATATGATTCTATGGTCTTACTAATAGTTATTAATAATGTTGTCATGCTATTTTGGATCTTGAATTCTAGATCTTTTCTCCCGCTTTGAGGGATTCTGAAGTTATTACCACTGTTGTTTTTCCAATGAGTCCATGTTCCATCATTGGAGTTTAATTTACATAAAACCTTTTAGCTTACCATGGCTGCTGTAACCAGTATAAGATACAAATCCTGAATGTATCCTTATGTTTCTATAATAAATAGGTTGGTCTGCCTCCTTACCATGGGAAGGGGTGTCTCTGGTTCGGAAACATGGGAACACGGGAACACGACATCGGAAACACGGGAACACGGCATCGGAAACACGGGAACACGACATCGGAAACACGGGAACACAGGAGCACGGGAACACGAAATCGGAAACACGGGGACACGACATCGGACACACGGCAACACGGGAACACGGCATCGGAAACACGGGGACACGACATCGGAAACACGGGAACACGGGGACACGGCATCGGAAACACGGGAACACGGCATCGGAATCACGGGGACACGGGAACACGGCATCGGAAACACGGGAACACGGCATCGGAAACACGGGAACACGGCATCGGAAACACGGGAACACGGGGACACGGAACACGGCATCGGGAACACGGGAACACGGAACACGGCATCGGGAACACGAGAACACGGGAACACGGAACACGGCATCGGGAACACGGGAACACGGAACACGGCATCGGGAACACTGGAACACGGGAACACGGCATCGGCAACACGGGAACACGGCATCGGGAACACGGTAACACGGGAACACGGCATCGGGAACACGGTAACACGGGAACACGGCATCGGAAACACGGGAACACGGGGGTCACGGCATCGGAAACACAGAAACACCGGAAGACGGCATCGGAAACACGGGACACGGGAACACGGCATCGGAAACACGGGAACACGGCATCGGAAACACGGGAACACGGCATCGGAAACACGGGAACACGGCATCGGAAACACGGTAACACGGGAACACGGAACACGGCATCGAAGACACGGGTGAGCCGGGTTTCATTTTGGGGTAATTTTTTTTGGTCATTCTGATATATTTTGGAAAGTTGTCAAATTTTGTCGACTTCGTGGTGAGCCGGGTTTGAATTTGACAAAACTTAAATTTTACACAGCATTTGAATTTGACAACTTTCTTTCTAAGTGGAATAAAAAACACAATAAAATAATATCAATAACTCCATGCAAAATATAGCAGAATGACCAAAAAAAATTACCCCAAAATGAAACACTGCCTATTTATGTCATATGACCAAAATTATAATTTCAAACCTTCAAATTCCTGACAAACATGTCAACACACAATATTTTTTAATTCCAATAGATTCGAATCCGAAAAACTTTCCAATGTGACCATTTCGAAATTAAAATTCTTAACACCGCGTTATTTCCAAATACGGGAAAAAAATGACTACAAGAATAAACAACGCCTTTTGATGTCATATAACCAAAATTAAAATACGAGAATTTAATTTTCGAATGCCTTTCAAAACCAAGCATTCAGTAAACAAAAGAAATAATTTTAAAAAAAACTTCCCAATTTTAACAAATTCTAAAATTTAAACAACTCATAACTGTAGGCTTTTCCCCAAAAAAAAAATTTAATCACATTTAAATCTAGACATCATTTAAATCACCACACGGGCCGCGGCATCTGCTAATTCCAAAGGAATACAATAAATTCCAACGAAATATATTTGTACCTTTAAAAATAGAGCTCAAAATCAATTGAATCCAATTTCAAAAAAAAAGGAAAAAAAATCACCCATTTTAAACACTTAGTGACCTTTTCCAACTTAGTCTTCAGATCATATAGACATATACTATGAGAAATACATATTGTAGTCAAGTTTTAGAGTAGGTTGTTTTGTTGTTCCTTTTAAGTTAGAGCATTCATCTTTAGACCATGTTCCTTCTATTGTATGTGTACAATGTTTTGAATGTACCTTATTTGCTACTTATGCCGGATATATTGTCATGTTGCATTTCGAAACATGGAAGTATGCATATTTTCTTATATTTATCATTTTTATCTGTTTATATTGTAAGGCATGTCAATACTAATGAAATATCACATAGTATTGCTTTACCTCTCGATCAACAATGGGAACTTTTTGTATGAAGGAGCATTGTGCTTTGCTCTAAAGCTATTTTAATGCCACTGCTATGTATATTAATTGTTGACTACCTGTGTCATATTAAGAATGTTTGTCATAATGTTTTGCAAATCGAAAACCAGTGTCAACGGCGGGTGGCGCGCGGCAAGCCGCGCCAGGGAATCTAGTATATGTAAACAGCCCACACCCTTTTCCTGTTCTTCCTCACCCGTGAGCTCTATCCCTCCATGGCTGCACCTCCTCACTCCTCCCTTGATCCCTCCCCTGCCATGTAGAGATCCCCATAGCCTATTCTGATGCATCCTTTAACTGGGGGCTGGAGGAAGAAGAAGAGGCAACAAAGGAAGAACAAGAGGAACCAGGGAGAAGATGAGGGGACAAGAGAGCTCAACCGCACCAACATATCCCTCATGGATTCCTTGAGCGCTTACTACAGAGGTGAGCCAATCCTTCGTGTATGAGCTTAGAATTCGTTTGGGTCAAGGATTCGTGGAGGTTAAGATAGAGACTAGTAACCCCATGTGGGGAATTAGGGCAAAGTACGTTTTGCTGCTGTTTTCAGAATAGCTGAACATAAATATCCATTTTCGACTGCCCAGATGGCCGAATTAGAAGAAGTGGCTATGAGATGAAATATAGGTTATGTTCTCATGATCGTTTTGAGTGCTCATTTGCTTAATTTGGCCCAGCCGTTTGGTCGGTGCAATAGAAACAATGTTCTGTCCTGAGATCTGCAGAATATATTCTTTAAGCTTTTGGGTTAAAGATTTCAGAGCCTTCTGATATTGATAAAGCAGTGAAATAAAATATTACAGAAACCTGGGAGCTCCTAGTTCCTAGATCACCTTGGTTTTCTCAATTTTGTCCAGTAGTTCTCCTGTGGTGAAATTCGTAATAGGGATAATAGTTATTCTGAATTCTGGCATAGCACATTAGTATTCGATAAATATGGCCTAGTCAACTCCAATATCACAGTTCAAATAGTTGGAGTTATTTGTTTGTAATCTTCTTGAGAATCCAGAAACATATCATTTGTTTGAGTTGGAGAGGCCTAGCTCGAGTTATCGATTTATTAGTAAATGGGCAGCAAAGCGTTGTTTCTGAGAGAATGCCCTTCGAAGTATATATGTGTGTGACATATATCTGTATGTTCCCTTGTATTGTGGTACATGACATGTATTGAGAGTTGTGTGTGCTTTGCTTACTCACAGGTATCGGATTTTATTCCCAAACAACGTCTTCGTCATCGGTAAAGGCAAGTGCAAGTTGGGATGGTGGGCATCGTGTGATCCCCCATCACAGACTAAATTCTTATCCTTTAAATGTTACCTTCTGTAGTGTTTGTTATCCTCTATTGGTAACAAATAAGTCATGTTTCATGGACGATTCATTTGTACTTAGCCTGTTCCTCTAGTTTATTCTACGATGAATGATTCACCTTAGAGCACATATTCAGTGGTACTTGTGTCCCTGAGGCCTTTGTGAAGATTATCAAATGGGGATATCATGGTGACAACTGTGCCTAGTGTGGTGGGATGACAAGTGTTGTAGATCACCTCGCCCATGCCATGTTTCTAGACGTCATGATAGACTGCCATATTTCACCCTTGTGTATCTTTCAATACACTATAATTGGGTTTGGCATTTCATGGTTCTTGATAAAGAAATCCATCATGAGTGAATCTTCCAAGTATAAGGAGTGATCCTCGCTTTGCGAGTTATGGACCCGAAGTTTTTCCGGTACAAGGAGTGACCCGCGCTTGCGAGTTTATGGTCCTTCGGGTTCAAGCTCATATGGTCTACTCACCTTGTGTGGGTTTGAAGGGCTCGGATGAGACGTCGTCCACCCTAGCTTTGCCGGCAATAGCTCGAAGAGAAGTTTTTGTTTTTCGTTGCCTACTTCATTTCTTCCCATGGGTAAACCATCCGGTTCAAGGAGGAATTCAGTGAAGAGTAGTGTGGAATGTAGTGTATGGGTGGCTTGTGACTTCGATACCTTAGATCCTAAGAGTTGTAGTAACCTCGTGTTCAGTGGGTTGCAGTATCTTCCATGGTTCACTAGTTCTCAGTGACTTGATAATTCTTGGATTATAAGACCTTATGGTAATGTTTACAAGGTGGCACTGACATTACCCAGTGCGATGACGGTAAGTTAAGTACAATATGCAAATGATGATTCTCTAACCTTGAATGTGGTATCATGCTTTCTTGCTATCCCTTCCTGTACTTGCTGCTTTCGGAGTTCTTTGAACTCACGCTTGCAATGTTGTTGTTTTCAGGTTTTCATACGGATAGCTGCATGCATATGGGTGGCTTGGGAGTAGCACTTGTGGTTGTTGCACGACTTGATACCCACACTCACGTGGGTCACTCAAACATGATAACTGCAGTTCCATATTAGCTTGTAACATTGGTGGTGATCTTCCTGTTAGCTGTATCCTGTGTTTGTGTCAGAATTGTAGTCTTCATTTGTGAGTGGTGACTAGTTAAGCCCTTCATGGTTAAGTTGTGTTGGGTTGAGAGTGGTCCAGTGCGACCATTGGTTATGTTATACCTTGATATTTCTTATGATTCGGTTAGTATTATTCAACTACCTGTCGTGGATGTCCTCCGGTACAAGGGAGACTCTGTCGGATTTTAGCCGTGGGCTTGTATACTTCCGCTGTTGTTGTAGATGGTGTAGCGTTCCATCTTACCGGTAAGGTGGGGTGTTAAAAGTTGGTATCAGTTTAACCGGTAGACTTTGCTACATGTACGTCAGCCCACGTACCAAAGGAAAAGATCCTAGTTCTTGTGGTATAGTCTAACTGACGAGGGCGTCAGCCTTTTGAGGTCGGGTGAAATATCCCAATTTGGAATGCTATAAGTGCTTAAATTAGCTCAAATTTGTGACCTAGTTAGTGAATAACTTCAAATTTGATGCTAGGTTTGGTTAATGAACATTAAAAGACACACTGGTGCACATTAGGATGGGTTTTGGGGTATGCATCTCATTTATGCGTCCGTAAATGCCTTCCTTATTTATGAATGTTTTCAATAATTGTGCTTGTGATGTCTATATGATGGTGTCGAATGAATACATTGTTATTGTTCTGTCTATATGCTTGCTATAACACCGTTAATATCTGTGATTATACATTGCACATATTATTCTGATGTGAATATTGTATTATTAGTTTGATTGATCTAATCTCATTGGCTTGTGTGATGTCATTCTCTGATCGTGCATGGTGTCATTAGACAAGTAATGTGTCCTCTCGTAGTGTTGCCTTTAACGTACTGTTATGTACATTGCTTTCATGTGTTGTTGGTCATAGCCATGGAAGGCTATCGCTAAAAGTTTTCACAATAGCGATCATGACATGTATATATGATTGGTGCTTTGTTAAGAAAGTACTAAGAGCTTTCCTTTGTTCAGTAATATTCAGGAAAAAGTGGATCGATTCCCATTTGATGGTAATCCTATGTTGCATTATAGTAAATGCCTTTGGCTAGTTCCAGCCTAATCTAGTAGTTCTTCTCCAGTTCAGCCAGTGTGCTTTTGTGTAGCTGCGACCAGTGTGAAATATGTTGTACATATTTCATAAAGCTCGCCTTGGAGTTGTCGTTTGTTCAGAATCTCCAGTGGGCAGCTTAGTGGTCCATTCGATGTTCAGGACACTTGTTGTCCTTGATTTTCAAAAGAGAGGTTGCATATTCGAGTGGCAACAGTTGAGTAGTTTCCACTTTGGTGATTGGAGTCCTTTCTAGAGATGAGCGCCATCGGAGACTTAAAACTTGTAGTTGCTTGAGTAGTATATGAGTTCTTATGGGTTGTTCAAAACAACACTTTTTGCAAGTGGCACCCGTTAACAGTGGGGTCAATTAGTTGTTTGTTAACCTTCAAGCCAAGTTCCATGGACTGTGGTCTCTTTGAAGCCCCTCGATCGAGCATATCTAGGACTTTCTTAGCAAAGTTGTTCTTGTCCGATGGTGCGTCACAGTAGTGGTACTTACTAAATTCTTAGGGTGGCATCAGATTCTATATGTCGCTTATAGATATGGGATTGCTTGTGGTTACGCATTGGCCAGAATGGTGAAGTGTTTCATAATTCAACCAATCCGGCGGTCTTCTCCTGTTGCTATCATGGTATGTTGGAATTATACCCTTCACCGCTATTAGTAGGCCATTGTCTGAACACTTTGGGTATAGTCGGTTATTCCGTATTGACACTTGGATGATTTCCTTGTCTCTTTTTGTAACATCCCAAAAATATCATCAGTATTATTATTCCAAAAATGAGAGCCAACAAAAACTTTTGTTGATTATTATGTGTTGTTTGTAAATTGTTGCTTATGGTAATTGATCCTTGTGGCTTGTGCTATTTAGTTCTTGCTAAATGTGTGTTGCTTGCTCTAAAGAAGAACATGAAGAAAAGAAGAGGAATAAAATAAAAGTTGAAACAAGAAAATAATGTGACAAGTGTCACATAAAATTCTCCAAGTGAGAAATTGTTTTCCTTCACAATAAAATTCAGTGGAGTGGTAATGTAAACACTCCCATTTTATCCTTACTACTTTTCTCTCTCAAATCATATTTTGAACTAGTTTTAAAATGCTAAAGTAAAATCAAATTGAAATAAAACAAAATTCCATAATTAAAACCCTATGAACAAAAATGATTCAAAACATTTTATTTTGAAATGCCAATTTTTGTGGAGCTTCTGCATACTAAGGGAAGGCTTCACAAATTTTCTTGAATTTTTATAAATAGATTTAGTGCCCTAAATAAAATCGAGAAATGCTTCTGGTTTGAAAAACAAATGAAAGAAATAGAAAGGAGAAGAGCCAGGGGGTTTTCTGCAAAACCGCCATCCCCTACCTCTCCGTCGCCGTGTCGACGCTGGACGCCGCGCGCCTCGCTGTTTCCCAGGCCCCCCTGCTCACGTTCTCCCTCGCTCTCGTGCCTCTGCACCCTCTGCCTCACAGAGGAGAGCACTTGAGCTCTCTCCCGCCCCAATGCCGCCCCTGTCCCCTCTGCACCGCCGCGGAGGAGTTCGACGGCGCCGACCAAATTGGCCCCCTCTCGCAGCTCCTCGACACGCACGGCTCGGCCAGCACCTTCTAGAACAAGCCCGGACCCCGGTAGACCGCCCGTCGCCACGTTTCCTGCACCGTAGCCGCGCGAATCGAGCAGGAGATCACCTCCCGTGCGCCATGGACGCCGCCGTGTGCACCGCGACCACATGGACCAGCCCCTGCCCTATAAAACCACCCCCGCACCCCTCTGGAAGCACCACACCGTCCCACTCCCTCACTCCCCCCTCTCGATTCATTTGTGCACCGCAGGAGGGCGTGCACCGCCACCGCCACTGCCGCGTCGAGGTTGACCACGGCCGCAACGCCACACACCACCATTCTCCCCTCTGACCCCTCTACGCTGTTGCCCGAGCTCACCGCACTCACCCCACCCTTTTTCCCCTTTGATTTGTGCCCAGACGTGACCGTAGGACCTCGCCGGAGCCCGTGTCCGTGGCCGTGGAAGAGTGAGACCTCGCCGCCGATGAACCAGTCCACCCCAGCAAGTGCAACTCAGCCAGGAGCTTCCCCCACGCCGCCGCCGTCGATCTGCATCATCGCTGCGACTTCCCGAGCCCCCTAGGTGAGAGATCCATCCACCTCGCCGGCGCGGCAGCGCCGCTGAAATTAGGTCGCCGCCGTTGCCTTTGATCGTGGGCCGTTGGATCTTGATCCAACGGTGCCATACCGTTTCGTTTATTAGAGAGAGGCTGACGTGTGGACCCCACACGTCAGGGTTTTATTCTTTTCACCGCGTGCGCTGTGCCGCTGCCATGTAGGCCCCACTCGTCAGAAATTTAAACATTATCCATAACTAGGTTTTCTCTGTTTAAAATTGAAATATGAAATCAGTACTGGATCCAACTTTAAAATTTAATATCTCGAGATTTAGGAATCCAAATAAATCAAACTCAATTGTTCTGGAAAGCTTATGAAAATGTTTAACCAACCCAATTGGATTCATTCATTTAAATAAACAGTTAAAAAGTATTATTAAAAATACTACAGAAGGTTTAAATTCTAAACTTGTTTGTTTCTGATACTCTGTTAGTCCAAATAATTCCAAACCAATTTTGCTAGCTTAGTACTGCCATGTATTAGCTTCCCTAATTTTGGTAGAATTATTTGTGCAGTAGTATTTGTTTAGTATTAAGTTGAAGTTTAAACACCCTTCTGCACTCAAACATTTAAATATGTTTAATGGTTAACCCAAATGAATTAGGACCAATTTTGTTAGTCACATTTAGTCATGTTTAGTTACCCCTAAAAGGATTTAATTTTAGGATCAACAGAACTTAATTGGTAGCTAAAACTTGATTATTAAGTTACTGGATTCAAACAATTGTGTAGGGAGTTTGGTAACTCCAATGATCCAAATCAAATTGTGTTGTCTTCTACACATCAGTAGCTTTCTATAGAAATTTAGTTTGTATTTTTGTGACCAACAGAACTCAAGTTGTGCAATTAAACATGTTCCACAAGTTTCTGCCATAATTTTGGACATAAATAAATATTGTTTAGTTCAATTATTTTGAACCAAATTGTATTGTTTGATGTGTGCAGTAGCTATTTGTGATGTTTATGGTTGTTATGTTGAGATGATTGCTTGAGTAGTTTAGTGATTGTTGTATTGTTTGTTTATTAATTAGACGAGAACGCTGTCGGATTTATCGAGGAAGGAGAGTTTGTTGAATCTGAAGATCAAGACCAAGTCACTTTGCCGAGCAAGGCAAGCTACTCCCTGAGCTTGCACCTAAATACATATGCATCTACTTTGATCAAATGATTTACTCTTAAGGCATTGGTTTACAAAACCTTTTCAAAAAGTATATGGATATTATTTTGCCACCCTATGTAGAAATAAAGGTAGTTTATATAAAACTATAGGATGGGAAACAATGTTGTTTATTCAAAACTCCTTTGAAAATACTTGTGTGGTTATGGAATGCCGAGATGTCGGTGTTGAAGTGGAGAAATGGAAAATGGGAATGTTTATGAAAAATGCACAGTGTCCTAGTACTATGACAACCAATCTTAATCTGTGCGACCACATTTACCCCCATATGGGAACGGGGCTTAGTCATATAATTTGCTCTTATTAGTATGGGATACCTCATCGACGGAGATGACTCCGTTATGCATGAGGGGATGGTTTGGAGAACTCCCCTGACCTGGGTCCTCGCTCAAACTCTATGGAAAGATAAGGAGGAGGATTGAAGACTTCATCAATGTGGTCGCCGGGAAAAACATATGAGTCCTCACACTTAGGGTTGCCGACGGGGACCGGACTGAGTGTCGATGGGAATTATCATATGGGTAGGATCCTATACTAGCATGAGCAAAGGAGAGGCTAGGGTCGGTGGCTCAACTTCGCATACACCTTGTATGGCGGGACGTGGCTGACACGATGAGTTACCGGATGGATGTGGGTTAAAAGCGTGCTACCTCTGCAGAGGGTCAAAACTATTCGAATAGCCGAGTCCTCGGATATGGACAATTGGGAGGCTGTCCTAAGATCATGTGCAAGTTTTTGGAAAAGCTTTTAAGTTTAAAAGAAACTGAAATGGTGATGGTGTTACAACTATACCAAATGGAGTGGTATGAGTTGTTGGAATAAATGGACCATGGTGAGCCATGGTCAGGAAAAGGAGGGTTTTTGGAGAAACAAATGAGATGGTGACTTCTTTTAAAGATAGTTATAAAACTCTTCTTACCTTTTTCAATAAAGATATAGAGATGTTTTAAATAAATAAAAGTTGTAAGTTAAAATAAAACTAGTGCATACTCATGTTGGGGTAGTTTGCGAGTACATTCAAATGTACTCATATTGGTTTCGTCCCTGGCTATTGTCCTAGCCAGACTACGAGGAGGAGCACTACGCCGAGCAGGAGTATGGCGACTTCTACGCAAACTAAGGATCTCCACAAGTCAGCTGCCTGTCGGGTCGTCATCGTTAGAATATGATGTCTACTACGCCGTAGCTTCCGCTGATATTTTGGTTTGGCCCATGAAGGCACCTATGTAAGACTTGGTCTAAATGACCATTTATGTAAGACTTTTTATTCGGTATTGTAATGGATGTAAACTTTGGTATCCAATTCGGATTATGTGCAACGACAGACTGATCACGGGATCGTTGTGTTAAGCATAATCGGGTATTTCGGACAGCTAGTCCGGGGTCCCCACAGACTTGGTATCAGAGCCATCCTGACTTTAGGAAACCTTAGTTAGCATGGTCGTTAGACAAATGTTACAAAAAGATTAATTTCTAAAAGAAAGGAGTGAAGTATTTTCGAAAACTGCTTATCTCCAATCCTCTTACTTATGCAAAAATTTATTCTCATTAAACATTACAATTTCCTTTGTATCCTTAAAATTTTGCAGACTTGTCATCTCATTAAACTTAAAATTCTGCTTATTGTTACCTCACTAAATTTAAAATTTTGTACACTTATCATCTCACTAACTTAAAATTTTGCTTAAAATTGTAGATGGCACTCCATTGGACCGAGTTCGTTCAGCTTGAGAAGGACAGCAAGCTGACGTTTGAGAGGGACTTGTTCGAGTTGAGCAAGCTGTTAGGTCGCCCCGCTCCAGAGTTTGAGGGAGCTCAGATTGACGTTCACGGTGTCGGAAGGCTGAGCTGGCTCATCAAGTCGTCAGTTCGCAGGAACATCAAGTCTCCCAGTTCCAGGACGCTCGTCTTCACCACCAAGGAGGCCACCTGGGTTGACGGTCTCTGTACTGCCACACAGAGGATGCTAGCCCGACTTTGTGAGGAGCACAAGGCGGAGTTGGCAGATTCCCGTTTCCGGTTCTACGGGAGGCGCAACTGCGACGGACACCCTACTCCTTCCCCTTGCCACCCGATGTTTGGGAGCTACATCATGGACATGGAGCTCTTACTTCAGTGCACTCAGGATGATCTGATGCGCACTAGGATTCAGCTTCACTTTGACCGCGAGTCGCTCGTTGAGCTTCGCGAGAACGAGGAGAAGCTGATGGAGGAGAAGGTCGCTCTTCTCAGGAAGAGGGCCCAGCTGAGGAAGACTATCGTAAGCTCCGCAAGAAGGTGGCGGAGCAGGACGAGCTGATTGAGGATCTAGAGCACCATACTGACGAGATGGAGGAGGAGGGCGAGGATCTCCGCAAGGAGAACAACGCTTTCCTCAGTGACGATGATGACTTCGTGGAGGAGATGGATTGTGAGGAGGAGGATGATGAGGAGGAGTTAGTTGACGAGGAGGAGGAGCCACTCGAGGCAGTTCTCGAGGACGAGGAGGAGGATCCCGAGGAGCCACCCTACCAGTCAGATGCTGACGTGTTAGAGCTGGAGGTTCCACCTCAGTAGGCGAGTGACTTGATCACTACCGCAGGATTAGGTTGACCCCTATCGCTAGTCGAGTCGAAGTAGTGGTTCTTTTGGAAACCAGATGCTATGTATCTTAGATGTAAGGTGATGTTGTAAGCTTGATGTTGTAAGCTTGATGTTGTTGTGAACTCCTTGATGTGATGTTTGTGAAATATAAGTATGTTTGTCTTGTTAGATCTGTGTGAAATATTTTCATATAATCCTTAAAATTAATCAACCACTTGTGAAATCGTCTTTTCCCTTAGTCGAACTTTTCTTGCCTTGCCTCTTATACCCGGTGTGCTTCAGGATGCCGCCCCGTCGCAGCAATGCGGAAGGATCAGGATCAGCACCACCACCACCGGACCCAACCCCCGCCCAACTTCTCGCGCTTATCATGGAGGAACGTGAAAATGCCCGGCAGAGCGCCAGCTCATCTCACTGCCCTGCAACAACTCGCAGCCGCTTATAACAACAACAACAATAACAACAACAACAATGGTGGTAATGGCAATGGCGATGGAAACCAGCGATCCACCTTAGGCGATTTCCAGAAACCAACCCACCCACCTACTCCAAGGGACTTCACCCACTGGAAGCCGATGATTGGCTTCGCACCATCGACAACAATCTGGAAGTTGCTGCTGTGGGAGAAAATGAGAAAGTGCTGTATGCAACCCACTATCTCGCTGGACCTGCAAGAGCTTGGTGGGAAACTACCAAGGCTCTCCAGCAAGCTGGTCATGTTATCAACTGGGCTGAGTTCCAGGAGAAGTTCCGCAAGAAGCATATTCCCAGCGGACTTATTGAGAGGAAGAAGGATGAATTCCGCAAGCTGAGGCAGGGAAGTAAAGATGTGGTCGGTTATCTGGATGAGTTTACCGACTTATCTCGGTATGCTCCTGATGACACCGACAAAGAAGAGAAGAAGATGGAGCGTTTCATGAGTGGACTTCATGATGAACTGCAGTGTGCTCTGGTTATCCATGACTTCCGTGATCTGGAGTCACTTGTGGACAAAGCCATCCAGCTGGAGACCAAGCGCAAGTCTATGTTTGAAGGTCGCAAGAGGAGGATGAATGCTCAGGAAGGTTCGAGCAGCCAGAAACCTCGTATCTTTCAGCAAACACCAGGCCTGCCTATCGTCCACCCAAGCCCCACGCCCCAATTACCCTAACCGCCCAAACAACTTCAACCGCCCCAATGACAATAACCGTCCCAGAGGAAACTTCAACAACTTCAACCCCAATGCCAATGTTGTCTGCTTTGAATGTGGCAACAAAGGTCACTACTCCAGAGAATGCCCCAATCCTAAGAGGAATGTTCAGCGCCCCAATGCACCGAACAATGGTCAAGGCCGCAATGGAAATGGTAATGGCAAGAATGCCGCACCCCGCGGAAATGCTGCTGTTGTCAAGGGCCGTCTGCACCACATCAATGCTGAAGAAGCTCAGGAGGCGCCAGATGTTGTGCTGGGTACGTTCCTTGTCAACTCAGTACCTGCAACTGTTCTGTTTGATTCTGGTGCAACCCATTCATTTGTTACCGAGGAGTTTGTCGCTAAGGGAGGATTAGTAGAAGGCTTCCTAAATAAAACCCTGAGTATACAAATTCCTGGCTCCACCATAGAAACCAAGAGATTTTGTCCAAATACTGCCATTGAGATTTCAGGCGAAAAATTTGCAGCCGACCTAATTATTCTAGGAACCCAGGGCATAGATGTTATACTTGGTATGAATTGGCTAGCCAAGTACCATGGTCGAATAGACTGTGCCAGAAGAGCTGTATCCGTCACCACCGACAAAGAAGTAGAAGTGGAGTATGTGTCTGAAACCAACCACTCCCAACCAGGCTGCCATGAGAGCATAGCTCGACCCGCCCTAGATGAGATCCGTGTTGTTCACCTGTTCAAGGATGTTTTCCCAGAAGAATTGCCTGGTATGCCGCCAGACCGGGATATTGAGTTCATAATTGAGCTTATCCCAGGGACATCCCCCATATCCCAAAGGCCTTATCGGATGAATCCGGAAGAACTAGTTGAATTGAAGAAGCAGTTGGCTGATATGCTCAGCAAAGGTCTTGTTCGTCCAAGCGCTTCACCTGGGGATCACCCATTATTTTTGTGGACAAGAGAGACGGTACCACACGCCTGTGTGTGGATTATCGCAAGCTAAATGACGTGACCATTAAAAACAAGTACCCCTTCCCAAGATCGAGGATCTGTTCGATCAAATGAACGGAGCCCGAGTCTTTTCCAAGATCGATCTTCGGACAGGTTACCATCAGTTGAAGATCCGAGAGAAAGATATTCCCAAGACCGCCTTCACCACCCGTTACGGTTTTTTGAATACACCGTGATGTCCTTTGGTCTGACCAATGCCCCAGCCTATTTCATGAATCTCATGAACAAGATTTTCATGGAGTACCTCGACAAGTTCGTGGTAGTTTTCCTTGATGACATCCTTATTTATTCCAAGACCGAAGAAGAGCATGCTGAACACCTGCGTCTAGTTTTGGAGACCTCCGAGAGCACCAGCTGTATGCCAAGCTTAGCAAGTGTGAGTTTTGGCTCAGTAAAGTGGCATTTCTCGGACATGTTGTATCTGCCGGAGGAATTTCTGTTGACCCAGAGAAGATCCAAGCCATTGTTGACTGGTTATCCCCAACCAGTGTGACTGAAATCCGAAGCTTTCTCGGACTCGCGGTTATTACCGCAAGTTCGTTGAAGGATTTTCCAGTATAGCCAAACCCATGACCCAACTGTTGAAGAAGGACAAGAAATTTGAATGGACTCAGAAGTGTGAAGATAGTTTCCAAGAATGAAGAAGAGACTAACCTCAGCCCCAATTTTGATTATGCCAGACGTCACCAAGAGTTTCGACGTGTATTGCGATGCATCACGCCTCGGACTTGGTTGCGTTCTGATGCAAGAAGGCAAAGTTGTGTCGTATCTGTCCCGGCAGTTGCGACCGCATGAAGAGAATTACCCAACCCATGACCTGGAGTTAGCTGCTGTTGTTCTTGCTCTCAAAACGTGGCGTCCCTATCTTGCGGGACATCGCTGTGAGGTCTATACGATCACAAAAGCTTGAAGTATATTTTCACCCAGAAAGATTGAACCTGCGACAGAGGAGATGGATGGAATTAATCAAGGATTATGATATTGGAATCCATTATCACCCTGGAAAGGCTAATGTAGTTGCCGATGCCCTTAGTCGCAAACCTTGCACCCTGAATGCCCTGATCCAAGCCGAACAGCCAGCCTTGTTCAAAGAGTTCGAAGACTTTGGACTAGAACTTGTTAGCCATGGTTATCTCGCCAATTTAGAGTTAACCCCAACCCTGATGGATCAAATCAAAGAAGCCCAAAAGGATCATGAAAGCATTGAAGGAATTAAGAAGAAGATTTCCCTCGGCAAAGCACCCGGTTTTACCGAAGATGCTGAAGGAGTGCTGAAATTCAATGACCGTATCTGTGTGCCCAATGTCACGGAACTTAAGGAGTTAATCCTAAAGGAGGCCCATGAGACCCCTTATTCAATCCACCCCGGCGGAACCAAAATGTACCAAGACCTTCGAGAAAGATTTTGGTGGCATGGAATGAAGCGAGAGATTGGTTCTTTCGTAGCCAAGTGTGATATCTGTCAGCGAGTCAAGGCTGAACATCAGCGGCCCGCTGGATTGCTTCAACCTTTGAAAATTCCCGAGTGGAAGTGGGATGAGATTGGAATGGATTTTATTACCGGACTTCCAAGATCCAACCGAGGCCATGATTCAATCTGGGTCATCGTTGATCGACTGACCAAGGTTGCTCATTTTATACCCGTCAAGACCACTCACAATGGAGCCCAGTTAGCAGACTGTATATTTCCAGAATAGTAAGCCTGCATGGTGTGCCTAAGAAGATTGTATCTGATAGAGGCACGCAATTCACCTCAAGATTCTGGAAATCCCTTCATGAAGCCCTCGGAACCAAGTTAGCATTTAGCACAGCTTATCATCCCCAGACCGATGGCCAAACTGAACGAGTGAACCAGATATTGGAGGACATGCTTCGCGCATGTGTTCTATCCTATGGTTCCAAGTGGGAAGATTGTCTTCCGTTTGCAGAGTTCTCGTACAACAACAGTTATCAGTCCAGTCTGCAAATGGCCCCTTTTGAAGCCCTTTACGGCAAGAAGTGTCGTACACCCCTGAATTGGTCCGATACCGGAGAAGGCAAATTGTTCGGACCCGATACCCTCCGTGAAGCTGAAGAGCAAGTTCAGCTTATTCGTGAACGCCTCAAAACTGCCCAATCCCGTCAGAAGAGTTACGCTGACACCAAGCGCCGTGACCTCACTTCAGTCGGAGATTATGTTTATCTCCGAGTGACACCCCTCAAAGGAATGCAGCGTTTCCATGTCAAAGGAAAATTAGCGCCAAGGTATATTGGACCCTTCAAGATCATTGCTCGTCGAGGAGAAGTATCCTATCAGCTGGAATTGCCCCGGAGTTAGGAGATTATCATGATGTCTTCCACATTTCCTTGCTCCGGAAGTGTCTTGAAGTTCCTGACCAGCCTGATGTTTTCAAAAACATCGACCACCTCTCCATCGACCTGAACCAAGACCTGACTTATCGCGAGAGACCCCTCAAGATTCTCGAAGAAGATGTTCGTGTTACCCGAAGACGTGCGATCAAGTTTACAAAGTCCAGTGGACTAACCACTCTGAAGAAGAAGCAACTTGGGAACGCGAAGATTATCTTCGAGCGAATTCCCAGACCTCTTTAAACCTAAGCCTAGCAAATCTCGGGACGAGATTTATTTTAAGGGGGGAAGGATTGTAACATCCCAAAAATATTATCAGTATTATTATTCCAAAAATGAGAGCCAACAAAAACTTTTGTTGATTATTATGTGTTGTTTGTAAATTGTTGCTTATGGTAATTGATCCTTGTGCTTGTGCTATTTAGTTCTTGCTAAATGTGTGTTGCTTGCTCTAAAGAAAAACATGAAGAAAAGAAGAGGAATAAAATAAAAGTTGAAACAAGAAAATAATGTGACAAGTGTCACATAAAATTCTCCAAGTGAGAAATTGTTTTCCTTCACAATAAAATTCAGTGGAGTGGTAATGTAAACACTCCCATTTTATCCTTACTACTTTTCTCTCTCAAATCATATTTTGAACTAGTTTTAAAATTCTAAAGTAAAATCAAATTGAAATAAAACAAAATTCCATAATTAAAACCCTATGAACAAAAATGATTCAAAACATTTTATTTTGAAATGCCAATTTTTGTGGAGCTTCTGCATACTAAGGGAAGGCTTCACAAATTTTCTTGAATTTTTATAAATAGATTTAGTGCCCTAAATAAAATCGAGAAATGCTTCTGGTTTGAAAAACAAATGAAAGAAATAGAAAGGAGAAGAGCCAGGGGGTTTTCTGCAAAACCGCCATCCCCTACCTCTCCGTCGCCGTGTCGACGCTGGACGCCGCGCGCCTCGCCGTTTCCCAGGCCCCCCTGCTCACGTTCTCCCTCGCTCTCGTGCCTCTGCACCCTCTGCCTCACAGAGGAGAGCACTTGAGCTCTCTCCCGCCCCAATGCCGCCCCTGTCCCCTCTGCACCGCCGCGGAGGAGTTCGACGGCGCCGGCCAAATTGGCCCCCTCTCGCAGCTCCTCGACACGCACGGCTCGGCCAGCACCTTCTAGAACAAGCCCGGACCCCGGTAGACCGCCCGTCGCCACGTTTCCTGCACCGTAGCCGCGCGAATCGAGCAGGAGATCACCTCCCGTGCGCCATGGATGCCGCCGTGTGCACCGCGACCACATGGACCAGCCCCTGCCCTATAAAACCACCCCCGCACCCCTCTGGAAGCACCACACCGTCCCACTCCCTCACTCCCCCTCTCGATTCATTTGTGCACCGCAGGAGGGCGTGCACCGCCACCGCCACTGCCGCGTCGAGGTTGACCATGGCCGCAACGCCACACACCACCATTCTCCCCTCTGACCCCTCTACGCTGTTGCCCGAGCTCACCGCACTCACCCCACCCTTTTTCCCCTTTGATTTGTGCCCATACACGACCGTAGGACCTCGCCGGAGCCCGTGTCCGTGGCCGTGGAAGAGTGAGACCTCGCCGCCGACGAACCAGTCCACCCCAGCAAGTGCAACTCAGCCAGGAGCTTCCCCCACGCCGCCGCCGTCGATCTGCATCATCGCCGCGACTTCCCGAGCCCCCTAGGTGAGAGATCCATCCACCTCGCCGTCGCCGGCGCGGCAGCGCCGCCGAAATTAGGTCGCCGCCGTTGCCTTTGATCGTGGGCCGTTGGATCTTGATCCAACGGTGCCATACCGTTTCGTTTATTAGAGAGAGGCTGACGTGTGGACCCCACACGTCAGGGTTTTATTCTTTTCACCGCGCGCGCTGTGCCGCTGCCATGTAGGCCCCACTCGTCAGAAATTTAAACATTTTCCATAACTAGGTTTTCTCTGTTTAAAATTGAAATATGAAATCAGTACTGGATCCAACTTTAAAATTTAATATCTCGAGATTTAGGAATCCAAATAAATCAAACTCAATTGTTCTGGAAAGCTTATGAAAATAGTTAAAAAGTATTATTAAAAATACTACAGAAGGTTTAAATTCTAAACTTGTTTGTTTCTGATACTCTGTTAGTCCAAATAATTCCAAACCAATTTTGCTAGTTTAGTACTGCCATGTATTAGCTTCCCTAATTTTGGTAGAATTATTTGTGCAGTAGTATTTGTTTAGTATTAAGTTGAAGTTTAAACACCCTTCTGCACTCAAACATTTAAATATGTTTAATGGTTAACCCAAATGAATTAGGACCAATTTTGTTAGGTCACATTTAGTCATGTTTAGTTACCCCTAAAAGGATATAATTTTAGGATCCACAGAACTTAATTGGTAGCTAAAACTTGATTATTAAGTTACTGGATTCAAACAATTGTGTAGGGAGTTTGGTAACTCCAATGGATACAAATCAAATTGTGTTGTCTTCTACACATCAGTAGCTTTCTAAAGAAATTTAGTTTGTATTTTTGTGACCAACAGAACTCAAGTTGTGCAATTAAACATGTTCCACAAGTTTCTGCCATAATTTTGGACATAAATAAATATTGTTTAGTTCAATTATTTTAGAACCAAATTGTATTGTTTGATGTGTGCAGTAGCTATTTGTGATGTTTATGGTTGTTATGTTGAGATGATTGCTTGAGCAAGTTAGTGATTGGTTGTATCTGTTTGTTTATTAATTAGACGAGAACGTTGTCGGATTTATCGAGGAAGGAGAGTTTGTTGAATCTGAAGATCAAGACCAAGTTCACTTTGCCGAGCAAGGCAAGCTACTCCCTGAGCTTGCACCTAAATACATATGCATCTACTTTGATCAAATGATTTACTCTTAAGGCATTGGTTTACAAAACCTTTTCAAAAAGTATATGGATATTATTTTGCCACCCTATGTAGAAATACAAGGTAGCTTATATAAAACTATAGGATGGGAAACAATGTTGTTTATTCAAAACTCCTTTGAAAATACTTGTGTGGTTATGGAATGCCGAGATGTTGGTGTTGAAGTGGAGAAATGGAAAATGGGAATGTTTATGAAAAATGCACAGTGTCCTAGTACTATGACAACCAATCTTAATCTGTGCGACCACATTTACCCCATATGGGAACAGGGCTTAGTCATATAATTTGCTCTTATTAGTATGGGATACCTCATCGACGGAGATGACTCCGTTATGCATGAGGGGATGGTTTGGAGAACTCCCCTGACCTGGGTCCTCGCTCAAACTCTATGGAAAGATAAGGAGGAGGATTGAAGACTTCATCAATGTGGTCGCCGGGAAAAACATATGAGTCCTCACACTTAGGGTTGCCGACGGGGACCGGACTGAGTGTCGATGGGAATTATCATATGGGTAGTGTCCTATACTAGCATGAGCAAAGGAGAGGCTAGGGTCGGTGGCTCAACTTCGCATACACCTTGTATGGCGGGACGTGGCTGACACGACGAGTTACCGGATGGATGTGGGTTAAAAGCGTGCTACCTCTACAGAGGGTAAAACTATTAGAATAGCCGAGTCCTTGGATATGGACAATTGGGAGGCTGTCCTAAGATCATGTGCAAGTTTTTGGAAAAGCTTTTAAGTTTAAAAGAAACTGAAATGGTGATGGTGTTACACAATTATACCAAATGGAGTGGTATGAGTTGTTGGTATAAATGGACCATGGTGAGCCATGGTCAGGAAAAGGAGGAGTTTTTGGAGAAACAAATGAGATGGTGACTTCTTTTAAAGATAGTTATAAAACTCTTCTTACCTTTTTCAATAAAGATATAGAGATGTTTTAAATAAATAAAAGTTGTAAGTTAAAATAAAACTAGTGCATACTCATGTTGGGGTAGTTTGCGAGTACATTCAAATGTACTCATATTGGTTTCGTCCCTGGCTGTTGTCCTAACCAGACTACGAGGAGGAGCACTACGCGAGCAGGAGTATGGCGACTTCTACGCAAACTAAGGATCTCCACAAGTCAGCTGCCTGTCGGGTCGTCATCGTTAGAATATGATGTCTACTACGCCGTAGCTTCCGCTGATATTTTGGTTTGGCCCATGAAGGCACCTATGTAAGACTTGGTCTAAATGACCATTTATGTAAGACTTTTTATTCGGTATTGTAATGGATGTAAAGTTTGGTATCCAATTCGGATTATGTGCAACGACAGACTGATCACGGGATCGTTGTGTTAAGCATAATCGGGTATTTCGGATAGCTAGTCCGGGGTTCCCACACTTTTGCCGTGTTGGATCAAACTTTGAGGGTTTGATTCTTATGCATGGCCGTGTCTGACATGACACTACATGAATATAATGTCTTATGATAGCTATGATAGTGTTCGGAGGCACTTCTCCCCGCTGTTCCATTCCCGGGGTGAAATTTCAAGTTTATTTCCTTTCATAAGGAGATGATATCTCTCCTATTTCCCTCGTTGAATCGGTGAACCGATGTTGGGCTATGACCCAAAGTATGATGAGGCCACGACATGTGTGGATGTAATTCCAAAATCATTCCATAGTCAATGAGTATTTCCTTCCTAACTTGGAAATTCTATTTAATATATTAGTTGGTGACCTTTTCATGGTCAGATTATCTTGCATCGTTTTGGGCACAACGTTCTAATGTTGTTTCCATCATGTGGAGCATATTTCCGGAGTATGAATCTTGGAACTACTTGGTGCAGGTTACTAAATTCTTACTCATCAATGATTGCTAAAGATGTGCTACTCTTGGTTCTAGCCTTTACGCCAAGCTCTTGCTTTGCTTCCATCGACGAGTTCCCGGTTTGAATCAATTGTTGTTTGTCTGTGTGGCTCTTGCCTCAGACTCATGAGTCTAATCGTCTTGTCATTTTATCATAAAGTTTCTTCTTGTCGAGTTACTACGGGCATCTGGTTCTTTGAACCTGTAATTCCAGAAGTGACAACTCTCCACGTTGTTAAACACGTATCAAATGAATCCTAACTCTTTCAGTCACTTGTTGATTGGAGTTGTAGATTTCAGACCTGGTCTGGTAAAGTTTGATCATCCTCTTACGAAATCCATGTGTATTTCAGCGAGCTAGTTCTTGTTCTAGTCGTGCCTAGGTTTTGTGGAAAATATATACAGTATGTTCTGGTCTTGTGATTGGGCTGATGGGAGTCGACCTCGAACTCATGTTCGTACCCGGAAATCTTTTCACTGTGCCATGTGAGGAGACCAAGAGTTAGAACCATGTTTCATTTATTCATATACAAAGCAAATAGTTTGAGTAAAGTATGGCCTGATCAACCATGTCATTTACTCTTACTATTCGCCCCTGTTATGATGAAGAAATGAATTTGAGTGATTCTTCGGTAGTTTCCTACGGGCTAATGCTTGTCAACCTAAACCATAGGTGGAATAGATGGACTCTATGAAACTCCTGAAGTTCGTTTTGACTTCTAGCCCTGCCTCAGATCATCCCGTGGCTCTTGTTCCAGCTATATTCATAAGTTAGCCCCGAAGTATAAGTTTGAAATTGTTGGATGATCTTTCGGGGACCATGTCCTTAAGACGTTTCCATTCCTCTTAAGGTGCTTGTGCTCTTGAGTTGGTTCCACACCTGTCTTGTAAGTAGATTGTTTGCTGAAGGTGGTTGCCTTCTTTGCCATACATGGCAGTATTCTTCAAGCTCAAGTGGTTTGAGTTGATTGGAAGATGTTATATAGGACTTCTTTCTGGACCATCCATGGCTTTTCTCATGGGCCTCCTCTTGCTGGTTTGATTGTATTCATGAGTTGCTTGCTTGCTTAGAGTGTCATCTAAGCTTGGCAGCTCCTTATAATTTGGATGCGTTGTTGCATGATCCTTACTGACCATGCCTTGTCATGAATATGTGATTGCTATGTGCCATGGTTTTCTTTGCCTGGTCATAAGTACTTTATAATTTTTTGATAGTAATTGCTTGATGGATGTTTGTGCTTGTGCACAACTAGAACTAACAGAATAAAGAACTCGAGGGCGAGTTCCTGTTAAGGTGGGTAGACTGTAACACCCTGTAGTTTCAACGGGTGTTCTCATACATGGACGGTTCCTGTCATCGCCACCGACGACCCTCTTCTTTGTCCTTATGGAACTTCAAATCAGAGATGGCCGCGAGGGCATCATCTGTCCGAGAAATTCCGTCGTGAAGTATTCCTTTATGCAATTCAAGGATGATGAATTGGTTTCACGGCTTCGTCGTTTCCCTATCGTGGTCACCTCCATATGATATTTTGAAACAAAATCTCTTTTTGATGATCCGAGTCCACTGTTGCGTCGGGCTCCTCGAGCTAGTCGAATTTGGCTACTCATTTGCCAAAATCGGATCTCGGATGCATCTTCCATGGTTCCATGAATTCAAAGGCTAAGATTATTTGGCAAATTCGAAAATTATCTTTTAATAAAAAAATAGCTGACTCTCGTCTCTATCCATTCCTCCACCGTGAGCACCTCATCCATATATCTAAACAGCCCACACCCTTTTCCTGTTCTTCCTCACCCGTGAGCTCTATCCCTCCATGGCTGCACCTCCTCACTCCTCCCTTGATCCCTCCCCTGCCATGTAGAGATCCCCATAGCCTATTCCGATGCATCCTTTAACTGGGGACTGGAGGAAGAAGAAGAGGCAACAAAGGAAGAACAAGAGGAACCAGGGAGAAGATGAGGGGACAAGAGAGCTCATCCGCACCAACATATCCCTCATGGATTCCTTGAGCGCTTACTACAGAGGTGAGCCAATCCTTCGTGTATGAGCTTAGAATTCGTTTGGGTCAGGGATTCGTGGAGGTTAAGATAGAGACTAGTAACCCCATGTGGGGAATTAGGGCAAACTACGTTTTGCTGCTGTTTTCAGAATAGCTGAACATAAATATCCATTTTCGACTGCCCAGATGGCCGAATTAGAAGAAGTGGCTATGAGATGAAATATAGGTTATGTTCTCACGATCGTTTTGAGTGCTCATTTGCTTAATTTGGCCCAGCCGTTTGGTCGGTGCAATAGAAACAATGTTTTGTCATGAGATCTGCAGAATATATTCTTTAAGCTTTTGGGTTAAAGATTTCAGAGCCTTCTGATATCGATAAAGCAGTGAAATAAAATATTACAGAAACCTGGGAGCTCCTAGTTCCTAGATCAACTTGGTTTTCTCAATTTTGTCCAGTAGTTCTCCTGTGGTGAAATTCGTAATAGGGATAATAGTTATTCTGAATTCTGGAACAGCACATTAGTATTCGATAAATATGGCCTAGTCAACTCCAATATCACAGTTCAAATAGTTGGAGTTATTTGTTTGTAATCTTCTTGAGAATCCAGAAACATATCATTTGTTTGAGTTGGAGAAGCCTAGCTCGAGTTATCGATTTATTAGTAAATGGGCAGCAAAGCGTTGTTTCTGAGAGAATGCCCTTCGAAGTATATATGTGTGTGACATATATCTGTATGTTCCCTTGTATTGTGGTACATGACATGTATTGAGAGTTGTGTGTGCTTTGCTTACTCACAGGTATCGGATTTTATTCCCAAACAACGTCTTCGTCATCGGTAAAGGCAAGTGCAAGTTGGGATGGTGGGCATCGTGTGATCCCCCATCACAGACTAAATTCTTATCCTTTAAATGTTACCTTCTGTAGTGTTTGTTATCCTCTATTGGTAACAAATAAGTCATGTTTCATGGACGATTCATTTGTACTTAGCCTGTTCCTCTAGTTTATTCTATGATGAATGATTCACCTTAGAGCACATATTCAGTGGTACTTGTGTCCCTGAGGCCTTTGTGAAGATTATCAAATGTGGATATCATGGTGACAACTGTGCCTAGTGTGGTGGGATGACAAGTGTTGTAGATCACCTCGCACATGCCATGTTTCTAGACGTCATGATAGACTGCCATATTTCACCCTTGTGTATCTTTCAATACACTATAATTGGGTTTGGCATTTCATGGTTCTTGATAAAGAAATCCATCATGAGTGAATCTTCCAAGTATAAGGAGTGATCCTCGCTTTGCGAGTTATGGACCCGAAGTTTTTCCGGTACAAGGAGTGACCCGCGCTTGCGAGTTTATGGTCCTTCGGGTTCAAGCTCATATGGTCTACTCACCTTGTGTGGGTTGAAGGGCTCGGATGAGACGTCGTCCACCCTAGCTTTGCCGGCAATAGCTCGAAGAGAAGTTTTTGTTTTTCGTTGCCTACTTCATTTCTTCCCATAGGTAAACCATCCGGTTCAAGGAGGAATTCAGTGAAGAGTAGTGTGGAATGTAGTGTATGGGTGGCTTGTGACTTCGATACCTTAGATCCTAAGAGTTGTAGTAACCTCGTGTTCAGTGGGTTGTAGTATCTTCCATGGTTCACTAGTTCTCAGTGACTTGATAATTCTTGGATTATAAGACCTTATGGTAATGTTTACAAGGTGGCACTGACATTACCCAGTGCGATGACGGTAAGTTAAGTACAATATGCAAATGATGATTCTCTAACCTTGAATGTGGTATCATGCTTTCTTGCTATCCCTTCCTGTACTTGCTGCTTTCGGAGTTCTTTGAACTCACGCTTGCAATGTTGTTGTTTTCAGGTTTTCATACGGATAGCTACATGCATATGGGTGGCTTGGGAGTAGCACTTGTGGTTGTTGCACGACTTGATGCCCACACTCACGTGGGTCACTCAAACATGATAACTGCAGTTCCATATTAGCTTGTAACATTGGTGGTGATCTTCCTGCTAGCTGTATCCTGTGTTTGTGTCAGAATTGTAGTCTTCATTTGTGAGTGGTGACTAGCTAAGCCCTTCATGGTTAAGTTGTGTTGGGTTGAGAGTGGTCCAGTGCGACCATTGGCTATGTTATACCTTGATATTTCTTATGATTTGGTTAGTATTATTCAACTACCTGTCGTGGATGTCCTCCGGTACAAGGGAGACTCTGTCGGATTTTAGCCGTGGGCTTGTATACTTCCGCTGTTGTTGTAGATGGTGTAGCGTTCCATCTTATCGGTAAGGTGGGGTGTTAAATCCCAGGTGGCAGCTTGGGACGTCTCGGAACAGCTGGCTTCGGGAATGTTTATCTAAAGGCCTCTTAGGCCATAATTTGGATCTTGATATTTAGAACAACATAATTTGCTTTCACTGTCTGATGTAATGTTGGGTCGTGTGACCTCTGTTTGTCGTATCTTCTTTCTTCACTCAGTTATGAGTTGTAATATAAGTACTTTGAGTAGTAGAGTCTGTGATGTGCCAGTTGTTCCGCTGTCTTGATCTCTCTATTATACATTGATAGTTGTGCCTATGTTATGTCATCAATCGAGATGTTGTGTTGCCGGTATCCATTCCGAGCAACGCCTGCCAAAGGTTTTGGCCTGGGAGTGGTGTGCCCAGTGACCTTCGGTTGTATCGCATGACCAGTGACACATAGCATCTTTGTATAGTTCCGGGGTCAGGGCGCTTACATAGCACTCCAAATGTCATTCATGCTAGAGTTGATAGTCCTTGCATATCATGTAATAGTTGCTTAACTAAATCTCATGATGATATGCTCTCTATGTCTTGTTGCCTTGATAAAAATGCTTCTATTTCCTCTAGTGCTTGCATGACTAACAATGTATAGGAATCCCAACGTTTGTTGGAACAAGACATGGACCTCAATGGTGCTTCAAGTAATTCTTCATCATCTTTGTCCACTACTCACTTTTGCCTTATGGATAAGGAGTCCGAGGTATCTCCTACCTCGAATCCCGACATATCTTGTGATGACGTGGACGAGGATTCTCATGAAGAACAATTTGATATTGAATCCTTAACCAAGAAGGGTGAGATGGTTTTTCGTGCTCTTCCCAAAGGTACCAAAGCTATCCCTCCTCTATGTGAAATCATTGCTTATATTAATAAAAGTAGGTAATTCATTGAAGTTTTGGAAACTCAATTTGATGAGAAATGTCAAATTGAGAGAGAGGACGCCGATGAAAAAGCATCCTTAGTGAATGCCCTTGAGGAAGAGCAAGAGCTTCGAGTGTCTCTTGAGGATAAACTTGAATCTCTTGATGAGTCAAATGATCTTATTATTGCTAAAATTATTAAGGAAAGAGATCATGCTATTGCTAAATATAAAGTGCTTAAAAAGGAAAAAGATGAATTTGGTGTTGGCAATGCTAGACTAATTGAGGATATAAAGAGACTTGACAAAGCCCACAAGGCTTTAGAAAGTGAACACTCTCTTCTTATCAAGTCTCATGATCAACTCCAAACTCAACTATCTAAAAATGATGATCGGGAAGAGGCAGGGCGGGGTGCGGGACAGCCTGGGGTAGGTAGTTTGTCGGGTGGTTTTTTTTTGAGAGGGGTCGGGTGGGCTTGGGAGTGGGCGGATAGTTTTTCGGTACGTGGTTCAGAAGCTCTTTATTTTGGGAGGGTTGTAGAATACCTATTCTACAATACTCTTAAGGGGGTTGTAGAATAGTCCCACCCTATATATATATATATATATACTCCTATTATATACTAGTGGGTGTACATACTCCTATACTCAATATACCTCACATACGAGGGTATTATACCTCTTTCTAATTTTTTATATACCTCATTAATTATTCTAAGATATCTCAATTCAAATAGTTTGAAAAAAATTATCACCATAGTTTTCAATTTTTTTATATACCATTATTTCGTACAAAAAAGGAGTATATGTGCAAATAATATAAAATATGCAGATTCAAATGAAAATTTTCATGTAACTCACTTTGGGGTATCTACTATTAAATAACGAAGTATATTAAAAATGATAAAGAGGTATATATGATTCATCTATGTGTTATATTGAACATGAGAGTACGTACACCCAGGAGTATAGAACCATTTTCCTATATATATATATATATATATGGACGTGGATTTTCTAACAAGGGTGATAGCTACGCACACACGTAGATCCGTTAGATGTGTTTTTGTGATTCATGTTGCCGTTTCCTTCCGTTCACATCCGTTTACCGAGCACGCGAAAGAAATTATTGGAAAAAGGCATCATGCGGCCGTGCCCCACCACAACCCAGCCTATTCTCCCTAAAAATTGAGCTCGGGGAGGAATTGCGGCCGGCCGAAATTGAATCGGGCGGTGGGGGTGTTTGACTGTCGTTGCGGTTTGAGCTCGGGGAGGATGGTTGTCGCCGGCTCGCGGTCCTGCTTGTCACCGGCGCGCGGTCTGCAGGGGATGCGAGTCATGCGACGGAGGAGCGTGCGCTTGCCGCCGGGCACGGCCGCACGGGTGCCATCTTTCCGCAAGAGCCCAGGACACAACTTTGGCCGTTGACCAGCAGCGAGTAGAACCACAAAGCTAGCCAGGCCACGCCGCCATGGATTTCCTTCAACGAAGCTCGTCGGTGCCTCCAAACCAACAAACCAATCCCCACAACGCCATACAGGACGAACATAAGACTAGATTTTCAGAAAAAGCAGGACAAGCTTCACTCCTCTTTCCCTCCTGTCGGCACAGCAAGCGAAGGAGAATGGAGAAAAAATGGGGAAAAGGTGAAATCGAAAGCACGGAGCTGGAGGAGAGAGAAACAAAAGGAAGAAACGAAGAACATCCAATAGCACAAATATCTACACCATGTAGATCTAGACCATGAACCATAAAAGAATCTAGAAACATGCATTCAGCACTCCACTACTCGATTGCATGAGCTGGAGAGAGAAGAAATCCAAGCGCCGGAGAGACAAATCGAATAAATCAAGATGCGGACTAAAATAACGTGTAAATCTAGATCACTGGAAAAATCAAATGGAAAATCAATCGCAGCCTTCACGTGGTCTCGTGCCCCTAGCCTCCAGCCTCGTGCAGCAAAACATCACGAGGGCGCCGCCGACGAGGGTGGGCGGGGCAGGTCGTTCTTGCGGCGGGGATCGGATGGTGGTGTCCTGCTGGGGGTCGGTCAGCAGAGAGAGCGCGTCAGCGGTGGGGAAAAAGACAGCAGAGAGAGAGAGCGTGCCCAGGTTTGGGGAAAAAACGTACGTTCCTTCTTAGAAAAAGGACACTGTGCGGGGACGGGTGGCCCGGTGGGGTGACCTTTTTTGAATTCGGTGGATAAAAAGTGGACGGAACGGCGTCAAGTCAATCAGCAGTGCAAACTGCTCTATAGGGTGATCCAAGGGCTAGTTGTGGGTGTGTAGCTACCACCCATGTTATCCCACTATTTCCCATATATATATATATATATAACCACTATTTAGAGAGATAACGCAATTATGAGCACGAGAGAGACAGCTCTATATTTTAGAGATACAGCAATTAAGAGAGAGTCAGCTCGTGCAGAATTAAAATTCTAAACTACTATTCACTATTCACTATTATTCACTATTCACTATTTGAATAGTAAAATTTCGTCGCGTTTTTTCCTGTTCACACTAAATTTAGTTTTAAATATTTTGCAGGATCTTTTAGGCTGGCGAGGCCAACGAGCTATAGGCGGTGTTCTCAGAGATGTAAAAATCCTACTCAGTACTCGCCGTATGTTTTACTATATTGCTTCAGAAATAGCTAAGCTTCTTTCCCTAGATGTTCTTAAACAGGTTTATAAGGGGCATTTTCTTATCGTCTTCCCAGGCAGTTCCACCCGAAGGGAACACTTCTCTACGGCTACAATGTTCTCATTTCAACGCCACACGGCTTAACAGAGAACTACACGCAGAGGTTTCTCCTATAGGATCCCTAGCATAAGAACCCAACCCATATAAACATGCTAACAAGATCAAGGGAAAAACAGAACTACTTCATTTCCACAATATAGGATACATACGGGTTTCCCTTTCGGGATCCCCCGAAGGGTTTACACACAGAGAGGGGAGCTCACCTTACTACGGACTCCACTCTTCTACTACAACTTCTTGATTACAATGGATTTTATTGCGCTGGTGGTGGAAGTACTACACTACTACTGAGCAGCGAGGTCGCTGATGAACTCTCTGCTCGGGATGCTAGGTTGCTTGTGTTGTGCGCTGTTGTGTGTTCTCTCTGAAGCCCGGCACCTCCTTATATAGGGGAAAAGGAAGCCTCTCCCGCTGCCTTCGTGGCTCTTCTCGGGCTTCTCTTCAAGGACACGTCGTGGCACCGATTATTGACGGTTGGTGGCACAGTATCGGCCATATTATTGGCTTTACTGTGTTACACAGTACAAGCCATATAATTGGTGTACTGCAGGACATGTGTCTTGCATTGGTGGCAGTCTTCCAGGGCACGCTTCCAGAGCTAGACACCTTAGTGCCTATCCTCCTAGACTTCATATTATTTCCCTCTTCATACATCATTCATGCTTGAAATCTTCTGGTTGTCCACGAACCAACATCTTCTTGCATGCATACAAGGTGGCATAAGCATGCGTACTTCAAAGATTAACCGGCTAAATCTTCATTTTTTTTTTTACTGTCTACCCCGCCCGGATGATTGATAATACATTATCAATGCTTTAATATGCGCCGGCCATGGTCCTCCATGCCCGATTTATTGATATTCATTATCAATATTCATGGTCTATTCAGGAAGTTGGGAGTCTTCCATGTCAATATCATATTTTAGGAAATGATCTTCCTTAAACTTTGTAAGTTCTTCTTCATATTGATCTTCAATTCATAAATTTTTTCAGTAACTTCAACTCGTACTTCTCTTAGAACTTGTTCTTTTATTTCTATATGATTGAATTCTTAGCTTCTTCCATTTTCTCATCTATTTTTTGGTCTATATATTCTCCATCCAATGGATCAACACCTTTTAGGCATTGCTTATATGAACCATATTTTGCGATTCTTCTTCTTTTGGCTTCTTAGAGCCTGAAGCTTCTCCTTTTTAATTATGAAGCAATGTATTGCTTTCTATATATGCTTTGGCTGCTGGCTCTATATAATAATTTTCTCCTATTCCGCTCCTTGCTCTGTTCAAGGCTTCATTAATATCTAAATATTTTCTAAATGTTATATCTTGTTTCATTTGCCTTGCTTTTACCTTTTCTATTAATATTCATCAAATGTTACATATATTCCTGGCTTTTTCCCATCAAATAAAACATATAACGGCATCATTGGGCGTGCCTCAATTTCTGCTGATTTTGGCAATATTTTATTTATTTCATTAAAATATTCGCCAGCTATTAAGGACTGAGCAGAAATATCCTTTGTTATCTTTTGCATTATTTGCCTGATACCAAAAGTTATCAAGTAGACATTGCTGCTATTGTTGACAACCACATGGCGTTTTGGATTGAAATTGAATGTATTTGGAGGAAATATTGTTAGAGCATTTTCAGCTCCAAATTGCATTTTCTCCATTGATGATGTGGGAGAGTTCCCACGCTTCATTTCTGCAAGATAGAAGATCGAGAGAATACATCAGGTAAATTATTATCCTTACCTTTAATATGCTCAAATATAACTTTATATCCATTTCCAGCTATAATATCTTCAAATAAAACCCATCTTCTAGTAGAGCTCTTCTTGCTATTTATCTGATTATAATATCTACATATTGCTTCACAGTCGGTTCGTACCGTAAATTCTTTAAATCCTAAGTATAACCTAAATGCGTTTATGGCATGGACAACTGCAAGGATTTCTCTATCAATGTTATTCACTGTTTTTAATTTATAGCTACCTGAGGCATATCTGCATATTGTCTCTTCTGCCTTAGCAGAGTATTTATTTGGCTTTTGTTTTAATATAGCTCCCCATCCTATTTGGGATGCATCTGTTTCAATTATAAAATATTTATCATCTAGAGGTAACTCTAAAGGTTTCAAATTTTTAACCTTTTCCTTTATGGCCTGAACTAATTTTATGTCTTCAGAATTGAAATATTTTTACCATTCTTTCTTAATTTAGCATATAAAGGTCCAGCAAGCTTTGCTAGGTTATCTATATAATTCCTTGCATAGTTTACTATTCCTAAGAATTGTTGTAAAACCTTCTTATCATTCATAGTATCTGGAAATTTAATATCTTCTTAGCAATATGCTCTTGTAGGTATATTTTTCCTTCTCCTATTTCATGTCCTAAGAAATTAATCTTTTCTTTGCAAATTTCCATCTTCTTTTTTGACAATATTAACCCATTTTGCTCTACCTTTCTAAAGAAGACTTCTAAGTGCGCAATATGCTCTTTATAAGATTTTGAAAATACAAGCAAGTCATCTACATAGACTAATATGAATGCTTGGTTTTCATTAAATATATTTTGCATTTTTCTTTGAAATAATGCAGGGGCATTTTTTAATCCTAAGGCATAACAAGCCATTCGTAATGGCCCTGCGGACATGTAAATGCTGTCCAAGGGATCGACTCTTCGGCCATTTTTACTTGCCAAAATCCCGCTTTTAAATCAAATTTTGAAAAGAATTTACTCCCTTGTATCCTATTAATCCATTCTTGCTTATTAGGTATATTGTATGCATCATCTATGGTATTATCATTAAGTCTTTTATAATTTATAACCATTCTAGATTTGCCTCTTACTTCTTCAGCATGATTTCTAACTATAAAGGCTGCAGATCTATGAGGACTTCTGCTTTCTCTTATTGCTTTTAATTTTAACAATTCTTCAATATGCATTTTAAATTCTTCTATGTCTTTGGGAGTAGCTTCTATTGGTCCTGACTTTATTATGTAATCTGGGTTTATAATATTAATTTTGCAAACTATAGAATTCTTATCCCAATATTTCATTGGTATTTCTCCAATGATTTGTATGTCTTCTAGTCGTTGAACAATCTTGTCTATATCTTTTTTGGATTTTATGTCTCGATACCAATTAGGTGAAAAAGATTGCAACCCTATACATTCTGTGCAAGTATTTTCTATATAAAATTCATCTAACATGTCACAAACTTCTTCTTTGCAGGTTTCAGAAGGTTCTGCTCCTGGCATGTATTCACTGTCTAGATTAGATATTTCTACATTTTGTAATGATTTTCTTTGTTTTCTAACCTCGGATATGTATGGAACATTATCTTGATATGGAATGAATGTAACGCCTTCTTCATGTATAATTGTGGTTTGTAAGGACTGTTGCAAAAATCTTAATCCTAATATCATGTCATCATTGATTACTGATAAATCTCTGATAGTAATTTCATCTATTACATATTTAGTGCCATTTATGTAAGTTTCAATATTATATGCCAATTGGTTATGAATTTTCTTTATTCCTGACATATCTGTGGATACTTCGGCTTTACTATTTTCGATAGTCTTTACTATTTCAGGACATCTTGCAAAATATTTATCATGAATAATATTTTTTGTGCAACCTGTGTCTAATAAAGCCAAAATTTTATAGGAAATATTTGGTTTTAATATTATTTTAACTGGGATTCTTATTCCTAATACTTCCTTAAATGGTAATCGACTACATATTTATTTCCAAAGCTAGTTATTGCATCTTTTAGTTGGATTAGCCTATCCCCTTTATTTTCTCTTATTGTTACCATTTGATCTTTTAATTCAGTATTCTTGATGGTATTATCTTCTTGTTCTATTTACCACTATTAGTGTTTCTAACTTATTTTAGCTCTTCTAGTTCTGCTTCTAGTCTATTTATTCTATTTTCTAAATTTCTAACCCTGCTTGATAATATTCGATCTTCTGGTTCATACTCTATTTCTTGTCTCCAAGCTTGGTTACTAGCCTTTAAACATGAAGCACAAGCTTGTCTTAAACATAGGCTACATGTAGATCTATTTTCTTGGCTTGGGTAATATATGCAAAAGCGCATTTAATGTTATAATCACCTTTACCTCTAACCCAATCATGCTCGCATTCTAATTGATTCATCATTTCAATTTTAAACCAGCTATTTGATCTATAAAATCTAATTCATCTTCACTTGATTCTTCTTCTAAAATCTCATTATCTAATTCATCAGTTTCTATAATTGAATATATTGATTCATCATCCTTTATTTCTTCATCACAAACCAGAATATTTTCATTAATACTATCGATAATTAGAACTCTTTCTTGTTCTTCATATTTACTAGAGTACCTTTTCTGATCTTTGTTAGGACAAGTTTTACTTAGGTGATCAGGTGAATTGCATATAAAACACCTACATGTCTTATCATAATTCTTCTAGAATCATATCTTCTAACATTCTTTTTATGCAAGTAAGGGGCTCTATTATCGGACCTTCTTAGGAAATATCTTTTCTTTGTTCTAAAATTCCTATTATCTCTATTTTGGGGTTTATGATATTTTCGGTTTCTATATCTTTCTTCCCCATATGTTAATGGTATTTGAATAATGTTATTACAGAAATTATAATCGGACTTTTTCATAGATCTTTGTGCTTGTATATGTACATACCTTTCTTAGATGTTTAAACACAAACGTTATGGCTTGAGAAATATTTACTATATTTCCATTTGATTCTTTCTTATAATCTTCAAATATTATAGACCCTAGAGGGTCAGGCAATTTATTAAAGTATCTTTCAACTACCCCTTTATTGTATCCTTGCTTAGCTGTGGTAGCATTATATAAATAATGTTGAGAGAATTCTTTTATACCTCTCCAATTGGTTAGTGTTAATTTTTCTATTTCCCTTAGCCTTTCATTTTGTAATGTTGTATATCCTATTTCTGGGTCTTCGGCTATAACCATATTTGATATCACATTGGCGAAATTATTAGGATTACTTCCAGCCCTTTTTAAATTTTCATATAGCTCCGGATATTCTTCTACCCAATTTTCCCATAAGACTTAACAGACTCTCCTAAAAAGGTTTCAAGATATGTTAACATATCTTCAACCTTAGTACCTATATTGTGCTGATTTTGTATATATTTTTGAACTATTAAACCTTTCCAAATGCTAAGTATATTTGGCCAATCCACTGGGTCATGGGCTGCTAAATTTAAAATTGCACCATCGTTCCTATAATTTTGAAATTGACAGGTTTTTCAAAATCTCTCCTTTTGCTACCCATGTGCTTATATTGTCCCGGAATATATGTGGGTTGAAAATCACCAGTTTCTGGGGGCGGAGGCCAAACTCCAGCTCTTCTAGTTGGCCTTTCTCCCTCTTCTCTTTTCATAGAGGTATCGCCTCTTTTTCTCTTAGCAGAGTTATCTACTTCCATGGCTTCCATTGCATTATCTAAATTGTGCAAACCTTCATCATCGAGTGAATCTATAAAGTCATTATATTGTTCTGCATTATCATAGTTTTCTACATCATATAATAATTCTTTATTCTTTCTCTTCTTCTTCATAACTTTCTGTTAAAATTTTGTTATTTATATCCCATTGCTCTTCTTCACTTATGGCTTTATTTTATTATTTTGGTCAGTATTAATATTTTGTTATCTTTTTCTTCTTTTACTATGTTGGTACTTAGCAAATTTGAACTGCTGTGGTAACTTTTTCTCATTTTTTAATTTGTTTAATCTTGCCATCTCTCTAATGAAAAACAATTGTCTTTCTCTTATCTTTGGCCATTCTGTAGTCATAGAATTATTATATTCTCTTCTATTGCTTTAATTTTATCTCACAATGCTTAAGTTCATCTTCTAAATTTGCCTTCTCCATGCATTCGGAATTCCTTTATCCTTATTATCACTAAACTCAGAATCTGGCATGAGAGATTCTTCTTCCTCTATGGCTGTAGATTTATAATTTGTAAATCTAATGCTACTACTTCCTTCGCAATTTTGGTAGCTAATATAATTATTAGGCAGCTTTAATTCTTTCTTTTCTATAAGTTCACTTATATTCCATTCTTCTCCGCTCTTTCTTCAGAACTAATTTTTAGAGGACTCATAAATTTTATTCCCTTAGACTGCATACTTTCAATGACATCGTCTACATTTACTCGATATCTAGAATTACTTTGATTAGATAACCTTCCTATAAATTCTATGCTTATTAACAAATTTGTTCCTTTAAAATCTTCATATCCTTTAGTCTGAAACCCAAAACTCATTTTTTCAATAAATTCTTTTACAGGCATCATTAGGTCTGGGGCTATATAGGTTATTAACATATTTTCATTCATGTCTCCTTCCATGAATCCTAATGCGCTTTATCTACTGATTCCCATCTTTTGTCTAATAATGTTATTAAAACTTTTGCTCCTAATTTCTTTCTTGTCATACCTTTAACTCCGATGATATACATGCCTTGATGAATATATTTATACCCACGAATTTAAGCTCATTCTCAATATTCTTGCTACAATTCTTAATTCTACAGGGTGTGTTAACACGCTTAATTCTACTTCTCTAGATATTCTGTATAACCCACTTCTTCTTTCAAACATACCCATATGATAAACTTGCTGAGGCTTAATTTTTCTCAGCGTATCTTTTTGATATCTTTCCATGTCTCTTTGTATGTCTATTACTTCTTCCAAACTATCAACGTCATCATTGTTGCTGCATGACATTCTATTCCTTATTGTTAGTGGCTTAGAATCTTCTCTTATTAATTGGAGGCTTCTGCCTCTTCTAGTTTTAGATATGTCCATTTTTCTGAATTAATATTTCTTGATGATGATAATATTCCGGATGAGGCTAACACAATTTCTTTGCTGCTTTCTAGATTTTTTAGATTTTCTAAAATCTGGATTAACAACTGCAATATTGTGTTATTCTGCCTTATTATTATTTTGGAATCTTCTTTTGGTGAGTCTTGATTAGAGAATCCTATAGAAGGTATTAAGTATTTTTCTACCTCTTTTAATGCTTGGTTATATTCGTTCATGCAACTATGAAAGGATCAAAGATTTTACTCTTGTACTAGCAATTTTATTTCAAGTAAATCTTGCCTCGTTTCTGGTCTTGAAGATGATTCTTTGCTTTTGTTCAGATTATGACTTATATGTTTTCCTATGGATAGGACTTCTTCTTTGATATAATCGTTATTCTTACAAATGGTATTCTGTCTTAACTTTGCTTCTTCTATTTTATGCAAAGCTAGGTCAAGTTTACTATTTAACCCAGAGCACCTTTCTACTAATTTTTGATATTCTTGAAATAAATTTGCAAATTTTTGATCTAAAATGTCTTGCCTCTTTCCCCAAGATATCAAGAGATTATATATTAGATCTACTACTAGATTTAACTGGCTATTAGTAGTATGCCAAGTATGCTCTTCTGAGGAATTTATTCTGCACCTTATGTCAATATTGTCTGTAGTTTTTATTACCTTTCCTGTATTCACTTCCAAATTTAAATACTTTAATTTTTCAATGATTGAACGTGCAAACCTTCCTCTGATACCACTATTTAGAGAGATAACGCCATTATGAGCACGAGAGAGACAGCTCTATATTTTAGAGATACAGCAATTAAGAGAGAGTCAGCTCGTGCAGAATTAAAATTCTAAACTTACTATTCACTATTCGCTATTTGAACAGTGAAATTTCGTCGCGTTTTTTCCTGTTCACACTAAATTTACTTTTAAATATTTTGCAGGATCTTTTAGGCTGGCGAGGCCAACGAGCTATAGGCGGTGTTCTCAGAGATGTAAAAATCCTACTCAGTACTCGCCGTATGTTTTACTATATTGCTTCAGAAATAGCTAAGCTTCTTTCCCTAGATGTTCTTAAACATGTTTATAAGGGGCATTTTCTTATCGTCTTCCCAGGCAGTTCCACCCGAAGGGAACACTTCTCTACGGCTACAATGTTCTCATTTCAACGCCACACGGCTTAACAGAGAACTACACGCAGAGGTTTCTCCTATAGGATCCCTAGCATAAGAACCCAACCCATATAAACATGCTAACAAGATCAAGGGAAAAACAGAACTACTTCATTTCCACAATATAGGATACATACGAGTTTCCCTTTCGGGATCCCCCGAAGGGTTTACACACAGAGAGGGGAGCTCACCTTACTACGGACTCCACTCTTCTACTACAACTTCTTGATTACAATGGATTTTATTGCGCTGGTGGTGGAAGTACTACACTACTACTGAGCAGCGAGGTCGCTGATGAACTCTCTGCTCGGGATGCTGGGTTGCTTGTGTTGTGGACAATGTTTATTTTTCAAAATTATAGCATTAATGTGATGTTTTTTTTAATAATCTCATTTGCCGCGGTTTTTGAAATGGACCCGGGCGAAATAAAATAACTGCAATTTATAATGAACTTTTATACTTTTTAGGTTTTTTTTCATCCTACATTCTTATATTTACTAATTGGAGGCACCAAAGGAGATCCCACGTTAATCCTCACGTAAACCGTGAAAACAACCGTGCGATTAAAATTATGTGGTTTTGATCTAAGAAGAGGGCAGGGAAAATTTATCCACGTACGCTAAGAGTCCTCGGAGTGCACAACATCGTAGTCTGAACATGGTTTCCTATACGCATCCATCACGCCTCGGCAAAAGTGCGATCGGATCCAGCGGGCGTGCCGCCGCCGACGGTGTCTAGATCTTCTTCTGCTCGGATCACGCGGCTCCAGCTCTTCAAAGGGCAGCGAAGGCTGGATCGATCGGCGCTGCTTATAGCATGAGCGGCTGAATAGCTGGGAACTCCCGAGCGCTACCGGCTCTAGACAATGCAGCAGCGTACGTACTTCAGCTGATGCAATTCATATGATGTACAATTTGAACTCCCGGCCGGTCGATCGTGATTGCGGCAGATGCAAGTCTGAGAGGCTGTTCTGGCAGAAATACTTGGAACTTCATAGCCAGTTTTTCTCATTTTCAGGCACAATGATTTGCATGAGAACAAGCCCGGTATGATTTGGGTTTACTGCATGTAATATCCATCAGATTTCTCAGTGAACAAATTTTCAGGTACGAATTATTTCTTCCCTAAATCAACAAGAATTCGAGTGAAGAACTATTTGTAACATCCTGGATGTCAGGTTTTGATTCATTGTAGAAGCTCTAGGTTTATAAGTATTTAAATTTTATTCTGTTCAGTTCATGATCCTTGCTTATTGGATTGTCGCTCTTTACAACAACATCGCTGATGCAATAAGATAGACTGGTCCGTTCTACAAAGACTATATATAAAATGGTGCTTTGCTCTGCTTTTCATAGGAGATCTGAATCGTTCTATATTTGTCTAGAGCTTCTTGCAATTCGTTCATGTAGTAGATCCAACAGCTGAAAGAAAATAATATTCTTGAGGGTGGACATGCCTATATTCTTCTTAAAAAAAAGCAAGCCTTAAAAAGTGACGTGTTTGACGTTCAGGTTTTCACGTCTAACAACAGAGGTAGACATATCATTTTATTTCAGAAAATGCGTCTAACGCAGATTGGAATCTCATTCATGAAAATAAATATTTTTCACTCTCTTTATGCGTCAAGATCTACTCTAATATGTTGTTTTCTTTTCATTTCAGGATTAGTGAATCAAGATTTCAGTGTCTGTGGCAACTGGTAAGATATAAAAAAATATTTTTCTTATGTCTTGGTACCACAAACTGAGATATTTTCAGTATTTAAATTTATATTACTTCAGTTGGTTCATTGCCATGTAATCCATCCGTCCTAAAATAACTGTCTCAGATTTGCCTAAAAGTGGAGGTATGTAGACATGAAACCACTTTTGGACAACTTTAAGACACTTATTTTGGGACGAAGAGAGTATTACGTTATAGGATAAACCACCTTTTGTAGTCAAACTATATACGAATGAAAAAACAAGGAATAAGCAAGCTATCCGTATGTATTGATACTACTGCATCTAGATTTACATGTAATTCAACCAGTACTCTTAGGCTCTAATTATGTGCTGTCCACAACTCCACATCCATGAAAAAAAAGGTGACTAATTATTTTCAAGCTGAATTGGACACAAAGTGGTTGATCTAGGAGCGGAAGAAGAAGAGCATGCTCAGTTTTTTTTCATGTGCGCTGTCTCTATTCTTTACTTCTTGAAAAGACATAATCAAGGTGCTCCTGTCTGGCCTCTACAATATGGAACGGTTAATTAAAAACTACTTAGACCGCATAACCAGGCAGAATTAGATTGTCTTGACAAAAGCTTTAAATTTTCAACTAATGGTTAAATATATATCATGTGTAGGACCCGTTTTTGTACTGTCCATGCAAGGAAAAGGGCCGCCTCCTCTTTCATTTCGGTGATAAGCATGGCGGCGGCATATATATACTTTGTTTCGAAAGACAAGCGTGTTTCTCTCCAACAAAATCTCCCAAGCAACAAGCATGGCAAGCGATGCCATATCTTTTCTTCGACAATTGTATTTTCTACCACTGTAAGTTTTTCCTATTAAAATATATTTTTTAACCTTTTGGATATTCTTATATTTGAGTGAACTATGAAAGCACCAAAGAATTTACAGTACAGCACATTCTGCTCTGAAACTCTTTGTAGACGTATCTCCTTTGGTTACCAATCTTTTTCATTAAACTGAGATAGGTAAATAAGGATGAAGACACCAGAAGGAAAAGATCCTGCATTTTGTTTAAGTTATTTTTTTTCCTTTTTATCCAATGATGAAATTATATGATGCCGGAGTGTGGTAATAAAACATTACCCTATAATCATAGTCTTGACTTACCAAAGGTTTCAATCGAATGTGATTGTGATAGATAGTTGCTGAATGTTTGGACGTAAATCTATGAAAGTTGAAAACTCTCATGTTAATAATATGGATTAAACACAAAATTTACACAGACTCTTTGGAATATTATTTTTCCGATTCACAACTCACTAGCCCGTGCAGTCGCACGGGTTAACGACTAGTTTATAGTAGTTGTTGTTTATTTACAGAGTAAACCATATGTCAATGTTGCTAAATGATATGTGTGGCATTCTCTATTTTATATATATCTTCAAATAAACTTGCATTGTCCTATTTTTTAGCAATTACATGAACTATATAGTGTACACATAGTAAGGATATTTAACACACAGATGACCTGACGAATATCTTAATAGCCATTTCTGTTTCTAGTGGGTTCTAAGGTACAGAAACACTCTCAAATTCATATTCCTCTCCTTAGCACAAAAACACTTTTTTAAGGGAGCTGCAAAATAACTATATATTACTTAAAAGTGGATATTGGATCTCTAACCAGATTCTAACTAGTTTTCGACGATTGATTATAAAACGTGTTACAACTTTGGGCTATCGTAAAACCAGCTTTGCTAAGTGTTGTCGGCAGTTTAGCAGCAGCTACAATTTCGTGTATACTCTAAACATAGTTCATCATGTTTTTTTTTCCAACGGGTTAATTCACCATGTTCTCCATAAGCCTAAAACTGGTATCGACCCAGCGGTTTTATAGTCAGAATCAGTGCCATCCTTCCATTTATTATTGATCAGAAACACTGCACATCACTGCTGAAGTATTAATTCCATTTATCTACAACCAAGTTCATCTTACGAAATGTTCCCAAAAGGTTCAGCTGGGTAGGAGGTATAATAGTGTATTAGCCATGCCTCCATTGGTTGAAGAGGAGGAATAACAACCTGACTTATTAACAAAGCGGCAAATACTACATTGTACAGGAATATGTTACAGCACTAACAATTCAGCTATATTACCCAAAACAGCGTGTGCATCTTACTGATTTACATAGGATCCTCCAGAACTAACTTCAACATGACCTAACGGCTGCAAAGGAAACAACGCTTAAACCTATTACAAAGGACAGATACTAGCAGACTGAGAAGCCAAAATATTACAGGTGTCACAAGAGACAACAGATGGAGGTTAGTAACTTCATACTCATGGAAAGTAGGGGTCCTCTTTCTTCCGATATATTGAGAACAGCTGCCTTGAGTAACGCAAAGCCATCTTGTGACAGAAGTCGAGACCGTACCGGTCGTACTTTTTCAAGTCATTTGCGGTCTTCTTAAGCGGCCCAGAAGCATCACCATCCAAAAGAAACTGTGCTATGCGAGAACCCCTAAACAAATAAAACAACTTGCAAGATGAGACAATCAGAAAACCCAACTGCAATGCCTAGTTCTTGATCACTTCCTTACGACAGAAGTGATATGCTGATAAAAACAAAGCAAATAAAGTATCACATACATGCTTGTGTTGTGTACTTATTATTTAGTGGTCACAAAGAAAATCGTGTTAGGTATTAATAAATCCAAAAGCCAAACTTTTTCTCGGAAAGGAGGCAAAGACCCCGGCCTCAGCATCGAAGCCAAAGTGGAGCATCAGAACGATATAATGATGATCCATAGTCATCAAGGTATTTCCATTTTGGTATCTAGTAACTAAGTTTGGCTTGTTACACCTATGTGGCCTACAATGTACACGGGAAATAGAGGTATTTACAAACAAAACTGAAACCATGTAGTCTGAAAAGCCCCACCTTCTACCTAAAAAAGAGAGGTACTTTACAATAGAACTGATTAACTGAACATCAAGACCAGTACACATGGACAAGTCAACAGGACAGATCTCTGTAAATCCCAGGATAGAAATTCCTTATTACCTAAAGACTAAAGATTTTCCAATACAAAAATATCTAGATTAAAGTTCTTGTTACGAACAAGGCCAAGCTGCCTTCCGAATAGTATGTATGCAGACAATGAGCAGTACAAACTATGTCAGGACAAGGCTAAATAGCAAACATAAAATGTAAATGGTGATATAACTGTGTGCAGAACTGTTCGTTAAATGTATAAGTGAATACAGACGGTAGTTGCACTGCATATAACAAATTAACTACCCTTAGGAGTTAGGTATACCTTGGGGCATCTATCTGGCTAAATCCATGTTTGTTATGCACAATAGTGGCTTTTTCTGACTGTTCTTCCTCTGTTTGCTTTCGATAGAGCGCACATACAGCTTTCAAGATAAGTTCAGGGTGTTCATCAAATGCTGATAGCATTTCTGGCTCACTCTCCCAATCCTTATCCTTGGCATTTGCTTTACCTCGTAACCTAGACATCACATATTTATAGTTTCCATCATTGTCAGATTCTTCTGGTTCAGCAGGGGACTCTTCAGCAGAATCGGCAGAATTTTCTGTACAATCCGCATCATCTATAAATTCATCCATACTATTATCTTCTTCTGAACCATCCTCGCTCTGGTCATGATCCTTAGGTTCAACAAACTCAAGCGCACGACGTGCAGGGCGTATTCTCTTTGATTGATTTTTAACTAACCGAGCCGAGCGCCTTGTTGCTGGAGTAGAACGCCCTTCCATCTCATATAGTTCACCATCATCATCCTCACTCTCCATCCCTGTCTTAACCACACCTGAAGCCGTGAAGCGTGCTCTTGACTAACTGCACAAACGCCCTGACCACCATCCTCACTGTCACCATCACTCATTCCACGCAACACACGTTTTCTACTACTTGTAGCGCACACCTCCTCGTTTCCATGCCCTCCATCAATCTCATCCTCATCCTCGCTGTCACTGATCACCCGTGCCGCTGCACGCTTCTTGCCTCGCGGCGTGATTGACAGATCATCATCCTCCAGACACACATTGGCATCACAACGAACACTCCCATGGTCACCTCCACTACCACCCTCTGCATCGATAATCTCCACTTCATTATCACTCTGGCCAGACGCCACCCGCACTGCAAATTTCACTCGAGTCGGGACATCAGGGACGCCCTCCTCTGCACTCTGTCCCTTGTTGTCCTCTTCCTCGCTGTCACTTAACTCTATAACATCATCCACCACATGCTCTCTCAACATGTCGACTGACTTTTGCTTGCTTCCGCCGAGACCCTCCTCCAATCGACCACCGATTGGACCAATTTCGCCTGCCTGATCCATCGCCTCCCCGTCAGGCATGGCCTTCCTCAAGCGCGCGTTCTCGGTTTCGAGGAGGGAGACCCTAGCCTCCAGGTCGATGATGCGGGACGACTTGGCGGCGAGCTCGGCCTCCAGGGCGTCAACCTTCTTCGCAATCTCCGGGATGTCCATCTCCGGCGTCGGCAATCCCGGCCCCGCCGACGATGTGGCGGCTGAACCCTAGTGTCGGAGTGGCAGTGGAATAGTCGGCAGCGCCGCTTGTTCTTCGATTCGGTCGGGGAGAAGTGAGTAGAGGATTCGTGACTTCTGGGCGGCCCGGCGGCCCGCAGGTATAAGACGAACTGACGACTGACGAGCCAGCTTCTCCGGGCAGACTGGGCCTTTGGGCCGAAAAAATCGGCAAGACCAGTATCAAAGACAGATTACTCGACCCAAACAGAACCTTAGAAAAAACTCATCTAAAAAAGCGATGCCGACCAAAACATAAAATTACCAACTACTATCTAGAAAAACTAGCAAATATTTAGAGGGGTTTCAAAGTTTCAGAAAACATCCTTGAATTCATGTTCTTTTCCAAGCCTTTGGTACATACCATTTCTGATTTCTAAAGTGGCGGAGTAAACACATAGTATGTCACAAATCCATATTAGATTTCACTTTGTTTAAATTTTTAAAAAAGGATAGTGTTGTTTAAATAAATAATTTCTGAGTCCCATCCCATCTTATGTGATAACCAAGTGGCAAGTTGACATAGTTAAGAGAAGTAAAAGGAATGTCTAATCGACAAGACATGGTCAACAAGTCAGTAAAAAAAGGAAAGACAAATGGTAGTCTATCATACTCCCTCCCGTCCGCGAATAAGTGTACTTCTAGGTTCTGTTCTAGGTCAAAGTTTAATTTTTTTGACCAAATGTATATAAAATTCTAGTAACATATATGACATCAAATTGATATATTTACAAAAGTACATTCCGAAGCGGATCTAGTGATGCTAATTTAGTGTAATAAAATATGCTATGTATCCTATAAAGTTGATTAAATTAATAAAACGTTGACTTAGTACAAAAACTAGATGTACATTTATTTTCAGATGGAGGGAGTAGACCACAACAGAAGGCGGTTTGGCTATTTACGATCTCGACTACAACTCTTACTTATAACATTTAGTAAAATGGTATATCCATTTGCTGATTCTTATTTGATCGAGAATTAAGTTAGATCTCGTTCGACGCATAATAATGAGATTTATATCATGATTCGTGCAACTAAGAGTTACATATGGATTGCAACTATACATATTTTTTTCAATTGCACATGAATTGCATATGCAATAGGATGACCAAGAATTAACGGAGAATTAGCCACGTCCAATGATATATGACATAGTGTTCTGCAAGACCTATACAACATTATTAATTTGTTGTCAAATTTATAGAACATTGTCACCATATATAGTAATGAGCCTTACATGCTGTAATCGAGGGAGTAGACCTTCATGCTAATCTCGTGTTTCCGACCACTCTAGCATGCAGTTAATAAAACAATGTTGGCTCTCTTTCAAGCTCGATTATCATTTGCTCCCTCTGTTTTTAAACTGAAGATGTTTTAGCCTTTTTTTTACATTCGTATGTATTTACATGTATCGAGACATGTTTTCGTGTATATGTTCATTCATTTTATTCCGTATCTAGACAAAATATGCAATACCTAAAATATATTTAGAAACGGAGGAAGTAGTATCAAGCAACTATGGTTTCATATCTTTGGTATATTCCCAACGTTAGAGCATCTCAGCTGCCTTTCCCCCGTGGGTGCGCGTGCGTCTAGTTGAGAAACCATCGGTGCACAGGGCTTCTGAGTTCTGACTATCGAGACAGCTGCTCTCATTTATGGTTCACATTCTTGTTTCTTGTTTGCAACGGTGTCTATACTACACCGGTACCGGTGTATTCCTTTCCGCGTGGCGCCTGAACAGCCGTCCCTTCGTCGTCCAAAGTGCAGGTACGTCAACCTCACAAAGTAAAATGTTCAAGCATGTCACGGGGCGTCGCACGCGCGCGCACCATGTCGCTAGCTGGCTGCGCCGGCCGACGGCCGGGGCCTTCTTTGCGGTGGAGGACTAACCGATTCGGTTGGCCAGCTAGCCGGCCGGCGAGCACGCTGGGCCGCCAAAACACTTGCTGCTCGAGCCCAACGGCACACTCGAAAATCATGGGACGTGACCCTTGAGTGAGATCGAGCTGGACGGACGACGCAGGGCGCTCACGCGAACGACGTGATGGCCAACGTAGACAGCCGCCCTTGTAATGCCCGTCGAATCGGGCGATGAGCTCGAGCCGTGCAAACACAGCCATTCCAAAAAAAAAGCGCCTCCTTCCGGCCGTCTCGGCCACTTTTTCCACGGCCGCCGCCGGAGTATTTTATTTACTGCAATCGCCGGGAGAGGTTGACTCGCGCACGGGGATATTTCGCGCCCGAGCGTGCAGCCGCGGTCGTTGACCTGCCCGGTGCCAACAGCGGCTCGCCATCGGTGCCACGGCACGGGCGTGAGCCGTCCGCCGTCCACGCCCGCCCGCCCGTGCGCGCACCGCGCCTGCCAACTGCCCGACCACCGAACCGGGCCGTGATTTCGTCCGATGCCACAGCACGCCGGCCACACCTCGTGATCAACTATAACCAAACTATCTCCGTCTGATATTTCCTATGGGCACTGCGCTATAAAAGGCGATCGCCTCGTCCATTTCTACCTAGCTAGCTCAGATCGATCTCGATTCGATCCAAGGCAGCAAGGCACCACAGTCCACCACCAAGTACAAGGCTTCCTATAACCCAAAGGTAGCTGGCCATGGAGATGATGGCGGCGAACGGCGGCGGGAGAGGGAGCAGCAGGGCGTGGGGCGCCGCCGGTTCCAGATGCCGCTGCACTACCCGAGGTACACCAGGGAGAACTACGAGGCCATGCCCGAGTGGCAGCTCGACCGCCTCCTCTCCGACTACGGCCTCCCCGTCCACGGCACCCTCCACCAGAAGCGCAGCTTCGCCATGGGCACCTTCCTCTGGGGCGCAGGCAACTGATCGATCGACGTCTATATCCACCTTCGAGCAGCAAGCGCGGTAGCTGCTCACCTACGACGATGAACACGAGAAAAGGAGATATGCATGATGCACTACTGTAATCCGCATATAGAGCGATCTAGTAGCTAGCTAGCTTTGATGTGGTAATTTCTATTTTGAGAAAATGTTGTCTGGTAATTTTCTGTTTGTTTGTTTGTTACGAGCCTACGACAAAGTAACATGTGTATGCGGTTTTCGGACGAGTATCTTCAACTTTGATGTACTCCGTACTAGCTAGTGCTGACTCGCGTGGAAGTTTGGAACTGATGATGATACACATGACTTAGGCATTGCGGATCAAAAAAAAAATTAGACAAACATCGCGGATATGTAGCTCTAAATTAATGTATATATGTTTTACATCTATCTTTTCTCTTTATATGTAAAACTGTAGTTAAACCTGGAATAAGTGTTTAGACAAACATCGCGGATCAAATATGTAGCTCTAAATTAATGTATATATGTTTTACATCTATCTTTTCTCTTTATATGTAAAACTGTAGTTAAACCTGGTATAAGTGTTGCATCAGGTATCATGCAAATAAATTTTTGGGGTATCTGCCACTGCACTAACGTAAATTATAAACATTGTTATGTTTGAATCATGATGTACAGCATAACATGTGTGTGAGTGTGTGACCTCCCTGCGCTAGCATGCATGCTCCCATGCATCGTGCAAGATAGGCTTCCTAACCGACCAATGAGACTTTTTTTTTGATAAGACATGCGTGTATGCATGTCATTTTTTCATTTCGAAAAAATGCATGTCATATTTAATAAAAATAATTGAGAACTATTGTTAGAAATTGTTATTCTATTGCATAGTTCGGTGCAATATAAACCGAAGTAAACGATGTTGGTGTTATCTTTCTAATTCTTCTTGATCTCCAAGTTGTAATCTAAACCGTGCACCAAACCCGAAACCAAAAGGTATCACTTCCGCCATAGAAAACTTTCATTTAAGCAACTCCTCTATAGGACATTCTTTATTGTACAGCAGTAGAAAGCAAAGGTGTCCGAATATACGGTCACATAACCCTGATATATAGATCTTGACGCTTTTCGTGTTGTCTTCCAATATTCTACCTATGGAACAAAAAAAATTGATATTCACAATAGTCTGTTCATGAACTTAAGAAGTAATTCATACAATAAACAGACAAATAAATAAAAATCACTTAGAAATGCCATAAGCACATCTGAAGAAGTAAAAATTATGCATAGCACTGCCGATCATGGAAGATTAATATTGGATAGATAAGTCAACTGAAGTATCAAAATAAGTAGATCGGGATTTTATCTGAACTAACATTGCACAAAGCTCACGAGAAGAAGCACCAAGAGTATGATTGGTGTGTATGGAAGCGGTTCCTACAGTTGTCCATAGAGAAATTACTAGGCAGGCTTGTTTGTTGGTCCTCATCTATATATAGCAGAGTAGGTTTTTCTGAGTACCCAACAATCAGCGTGAGGTACATTGTAAACATCTAAAAACGTGCAAGCTAAACAGATCGTGCCATCTAAGCAGAGAGCTGAAATCATGGCTCTGTCTATTTTTGCATAGATATGGTAATCTTTATATTTATGTCACGATTTGCTATTCCTTATACAATCTGTAGTTAGCCGCTAACAGAATTAGCGCCGCTAGGGATCAGAATCTAAACAGATGGCTAAAATTACGGTTATTTCTATTTTTACACGGATATCGTCCAAAACCTATTGGAGCTGGGATACTGGGGCTACATTTCTTTTCAATTTCCATTCAAGAATTTCTATCTGTTTCCACGCACGAAAGACGAGATTTACAAGAAGCTGCAGTGGGCCAGAGCAAAGACGGGCATGCGGTGAATCCACCACGAGTAAGCTCGATGGCAGATGCTTGGATTGCTAGCTAAAATCAATCGACTATATATACAGTATCCTAGATGATATCAATCAGCTCCCAAACTGGTTCAACGCATTTGGCGAGCTGAAAATCTGATCATAACCCCCACGTATGCGGGATTACTTTCCATATTTGTTGAGCTCTGGTCGATTTGCTCATGGTTTGGTGCCGGGTCTTTTCTCTTCTTCCCGCCAAATAGCACCTACCTAAATAGCTCCACGGCGCTTGCTTATAAATAAATGAATCTATCCCCGGGCGCCGCAAGTAAAAGCCATGGCACCAACGCTCCCAATCCTAACTCCTTATGTGTTCTCTGATGACCAGCTGATCGTCCTCTCCGACGATGACCAAGTCTCCCACGAACCATCTGAGTACGACGGTCAAGTCTCCAACGAATCATCTTAGGATGGCTCACCTGAGGATGATGAGGCCTTGGTTGACGACGGCCACTCGATCGTTGCCAACAACGACAACGCCTTCGTCGACAACGGTGCCGCCTGCAACAAAAAATGAAAAGGGTTATCCATCGTTTGGAAGGAGCAAGACCAACTAAAGTTGGTGGATACCAATCGTGAATCTCCGGAAGGAGAACCGGGTAATCATGCAACTGACGTCGGACGTTCTTACGGCGCTAGAGGAGGACAGCTCACCGCTCCTGGGTGAAGGCAAGCCCGACCGAGGTACCATCTCCCAAAAGATGCGTCATTTGAAGTACAAGTTGAATACAACATTGAAGGTTCCGACGGAGAGCAACGTCGTGGTCGAAAATGGCGCAAATGCAATGGGTCGCACAAAAAGATGTCGCATGATGACGTGGGCCTACCCTTCGGGTGACCCACTGTAAAGGTACCTGGTGCACGTATATGGAGGCCCATCAAGATTACAAGGCCAAGGCCCATGAAGGGACCCGCAAGGAAGGATTGCTCTCCAAGTTAGGCATAGATTAAGTCGGTTTAGACTTGCCATATCTGTAATCCTAGTCGGTTACCCGAGACCCAGCCTCCTATATAAAGGCTGGGAGGGTCCCCGATCAAGGACACGATAGCATACACGCAACTCTAGCCTCAGAACCCTTGGCGAGATCGACATCTCGCCGAGACCCTTGTAACACCTGTGTTCACCTCATCAATAATCAGACAAGCAGGACGTAGGGGTGTTACCTCCACACGAGGGCCCTGAACCTGGGTAAATCCTTGCTTGTCAGCCGTAGATAATCGCCAGTGCTACCAATCTCGTTCCTATTCTCAACCCTAGGTGCGCTACCATGGGATTTGCCGAGTTAACACCTCGTCAATTGGCGCCGTCTGTGGGAACGAGTGGCACTGGGTTCACGGTTTCGCCGGCTCAATCTGCATCCGCAAACGGCAGCTCGCCGATCACCATCACGGGACCGATCCCCTTCGGCTCCTTCGACTACAACCCGCACTCGCCGGGATCACAACCTGCAAACTCGGATCTGCAATCAGGTGAGAACGTACCCGTTTGTCCTTCAAACATTACTGCTAATCAGACAGGGGCGTTTGTCACGGCGGACTCGAATCGATCTTCAACACCCGCATCCCCATCGACTGGATCTGCGCCTGTGGCTCCGTCATCACCCGCAAAATCGGTGGCCTCGTCTGCATCAACTCCGCCAAGATCGCCGACGCTCTCGGAGATGATGTCATTGATGGCCACGCCTGCATCGACTCCGGTGCCTTCACCAACACCCTCAGAGATGGCATCTCTGATGGACGAACTACCCGCTGTGTCTCCATCGGCACCCGCGTCTCCTTCGACTGAGGACTACGCACCATCATCAGCAAAAGAAGCTGCGTCAGACGACGCAATGGATGTCGAGTCCGTCCACAGCGACGACGGCTGCGGACGTCAGGCCATGATCGACTTCTACTTCAACACCGCTGCTGCCTTCCTCAACAATCGCAGCAACGGTGAAAAAGGCAAAATTTCGCGTAACGCTCCAAACCAGATCTGCATGGTGCAGACCGAGAACCGAGAGGACGGAGCACCCGAATCGTCGGCGAGTGGAGCAAGGCGTCCTGACGTCAGAACCTACCCGATGACTGCAACCATGCCAGACGGCAGCACGATCGTCATCACAAAGGAGCAGGCGATCAAAGCAATCAAAGCAATACATGATTGCACCATGATGCCCGAGGATTCGACACCCGAAGAACTCGCGGCGCACAAATACATCTTCTGGCAGGAGACCTTAAGGTTGAAAAACCTCAAAGCAACCCTCGACGAGCGCAAAAAGGCTGCAAGCGCGTCGAGTGCACGACGCGCCCAGCTGTCGTCACTCTATTCTTCTGGAGGAACACAACAACGTTCGCGATCTAGGCTGGCGCACCTGACAGCAAGCGAGCGGGCGGCGCTGACCCGCGATCTAGATGTGTCGTTCATGACGCACGACGAAGATGGAATCCCCATCCCCAAAACGGCTCAGGGAGCCCTCATGTCAGTGGCCACGTACCTGAAAGCGACACAACCTCCAGACAGTGACCCGAACGCGGCACTGCATCGCCAGCAAATCAAATCGCTCCACATGGCAGGCGGAGCCCTAGCCACAGTCGAGGAGCACCCTGGAGGAAGCAGAACCCGTCGTGAGGCCACCCCGCGACGCGAAGTACAGACAAGGGAGAACCGCGACCGTACAGTCGCAAACCAAGACGACCGAGACCGGTCAGGACGCGGTCGACGCGAAACTCAGCATCGCGAGGCGAGTGGTGATCGCCGCGATGTCATGACACAGCATCGGGTCAGCAGAGGCAGAAGCAGAAGGTCCACGCGATCTCGGAGCAGCGATTCAGACTCGGGCGACGAGTGGGAGCCTTGTGGGGCGCTATGCTTCACTCGACGCATCCGCCAGGCGAAGATGCCCAAAAGATTCAGACTCACGTCTGAAACACCCAAGTTCGATGGCAGGCAGGAACCCTCGTCCTGGCTAGAGGACTACAGAACAGCGGTCTCCTGTCAACGAGGCTCAACCACAACTGCGATGCAGTATATCCAGCTCATGCTGTCTGGGACCGCGCGGGATTGGCTGAAGAGCTTACCCGAAAACTCATACGACTCCTGGGAACGTTTCCAGGAGGACTTCATCAAAAACTTCCTCGCAACATGCGATCGACCCGCGACATTCGCAGAACTGCAAGCTTGCAGGCAGCGTTCAGACGAACCGCTGCGCGAGTACATCAGAAAGTGGACCACGATGCGCAACTCTGTAGGAGTGGTGTCGGAAGACAGGGCAATCGACGCTTTTATCGCAGGAGCTGCCAGGCACGACTTTCGGGAAGCGCTGTGCCGCCAAAAGCCAACATCTATAGCACAACTCATGAAAGTAGCTAACGAGTGGGCAGATGGAGAAGATCGGTGCGAGAGCATCAGGAGTCACCACGTGGCAACAACAACCACGGAAGCTGGGACAGAAGAGACGGCCGCGGCAGGCGCAAACGCAAATCCCACCGCTACGACGACCAAGACGGAGTCGAATTGGTGGCGGCTGGATACGACAACCGCAATGACAGCAGTCGCAGTGCGAGTCGTCAAGATGATCGTGGCAGGAGTCGCCAGGACGACCGCCGCGACTACGGAACACGCAGAGATGGATATCGCAAACAGGAGTGGCGCAAACGCCGATCACCATCACCCGAAGGTTTGGGTGATCAGGAGCTAGATGAAGAGTGCAGATTCCACATGTTCAAAGGCCAAGACGGCAAGCTACACTCAAGCCACCTGGTGAAGAATTGCAGAAAATTCACCAGGATGACAGATGCGTACATAAAACGCCTGCAAGCAGCTCAAGGTGCGGTGGCAACAGGAGCCCCTGCACCGCCTCCTCCTCCTGCTCCACCCGCAGGTCAAAACGCGCATGTGGCAGGCGCAATGCAAAATCAAGCTCGCCTAGAAGCCCCACCAGAACCGGCAGAACGGTACCCTGAAGCTCGTGGACAGATGAACATGATCCAGAAGGGACGCCCAACCAACAGGGAGCAGAAATTGATCACTCGACAAGTCAATATGGCGGTCATGGCACCCCCAGCAGTACCTGAATATCTGAAGGGGTCAGAAACAAGCATAACGTTCTCACGTGCAGATCATCCCCCAGCCGTGGTGCGGCCAGGGCACGCGCCCCTGGTACTCGACGCTCAAATCGGTGGCTACGCCATGTCCAAGGTCTTCATGGACGGAGGAAGCGGAATCAACATAATATTCGCCGACACGCTTCGCAAGATGAATCTATCAGTCGAAAATCTACCTGAGTCAGACACAACCTTTCATGGCATAGTCCCAGGCAAAGCAGTCCTGCCACTCGGGACACTACAGCTCCCAGTTGTTTTTGGTGAGCCAGGCAACTTTCGATCGGAGAAGGTCGACTTTGAGGTCGTCGACTGGAAATCGCAATATCACGCGATCCTGGGGCGCCCGACGTTCGCTCGGTTCATGGCGGTCCCGCACTACGCGTACCTGATGATCAAAATGCCAGGACCCAAAGGAGTTATCACCGTCAAGGGCAACTTCCAGCGATCTGATAGCTGCGACAGAGAATTCAGCAAAATATCCGAGACATTCGGGATGCAGGAACAGCTCAAGGAGATCTCCCTCACCAATGATCGCACAGTGTTCCCTCAAACAAAAAAGCAGGCACCCGACGCCGCTTTCAACGCAAAAAACGACACAACGTCGCATCAGGTCCACCCGACGGACCCGGCCAAGACGGTCAACGTGTCGTCCAGCTTATCACCCGCATAGGAAGGCGCGCTCGTCGAATTCCTCCGTGAGAACTGGGAAATTTTCGCCTGGTGTCCAGCTGACATGCCAGGTATTCCCAGGGAATTCGCCGAGCACTCTCTTCAACTCTTTCCAGATGCAAAACCTGTAAAGCAAACAATGCGACGGTTCTCCGAGCCGAAACGCGTAGCTATTGGAGAAGAAGTCGACAGATTACTCGACGCAAAATTTATTCGGGAGATCAAAAAATCTGACTGGGTTGCCAACCCTGTCCTGGTGCCAAAGAAGAATTCGACTGTCCTTCGCATGTGTGTCGACTTCACCTCCCTCAACAAATGCTGTCCCAAGGACCACTTCCCCTTGCCACGTATCGACCAGATCGTCGACTCAACGGCGGGATGCGAGCGCCTATCCTTCCTGGATGCCTATTCGGGCTATAACCAGATTCGGATGAGAGAAGAGGATGAAGACAAGACTGCCTTCATCACCCCTTACGGCGTCTACTGCTACACAACTATGCCCTTCGGGCTCAAGAACGCGGGTGCTACGTACCAGCGCATGATGCAAAACTGCCTCAAAAAGCAAATTGGACGCAACGTCCAAGTCTACGTCGACGACATTGTCATCAAAACAAAAAAGGAGTCGACACTCCTCGACGACCTGCGCGAAACCTTCGCCAACCTGAAGCATTACAAGATCAAGCTCAATCCCAAGAAGTGTGTCTTTGGTGCCAGCCGGACAACTTTTGGGTTACCTTGTTTCCGCCAGAGGCATCGAGGCGGACCCGGAAAAGCTGCAGGCCATCCTCACCATGCCACCACCAACAAAACTTCGGGAGATCCAAAAACTGGCCGGTCGGGTCGCAGCACTTAGCCGCTTCATCAGCAAACTGGGCGAAAAGGCGCTCCCGTTCTATCAGCTGATGAAGAAAACAGACAAATTCGAGTGGACACCCGAAGCACAAGCAGCCTTTGAAGATCTCAAGCGAGTATTGACAAACCCTCCAATCTTGGTGGCACCCAATGAGCGCGAGCCGTTGTTTCTATACGTCTCTGCGACTAATCGGGTGGTCAGCACTGTCCTGGTGGTTGAGCGCATGGAAGAGGGACACCCGCATGGCGTACAGAGACCCGTCTACTATCTTAGCGAGGTCCTCTCAGTATCAAAACAGCGGTACCCGCATTATCAAAAGCTAGCCTACGCTGTATTCATGTCTTCACGAAAGGTGGCACACTACTTTGCTGAGCACCCGATCATTGTTGTTAGCTCGGCAGGGCTGCGAGACATCCTCACAAACCCCGATGCAACCGGGCGGGTCGCCAAGTGGGTCATCGAGTTGGGGCCTCGAGACATCCGTTACGAGCACCCGAAGGCAATCAAGGCACAAGTCCTTCCTGATTTCACCACCGAGTGGATTGAAGCCCAGCTACCCGACGTTCCGGACTTGTCCAATTCTTGGACAATGTATTTCGATGGGTCGAAGAAGCACGAAGGCGCAGGCGCAGGCGTCATTCTGATATCACCAAAAGGCGACAAGCTCCGCTACGTCCTACAGATGGACTTCCCCACACCCTCAAACAACGAAGCAGAATACGAGGGACTCCTAGCAAAATCGAGCATCACTACATCAAAACAAAGCAAAAAAGCAGAGTCGAAAACTCCGACCGCGCAAACTGCAGCCCAGAGCGCTGCACCCAGCGTCAATGATCCACCAGTCGAAGTTTTCCTGGTTGAGCCAACATGGACGCATCGGTTCCTGGCATACCTGAAGAACGGCGAGCTTCCAGAAGACGTAGCAGAAGCGCGGCGGGTGGCCAGACGCGCAAAAGCATACACCATCATCAACGGTGAACTATACAAGCGCAGCATCTCTGGGATACTTCAGAGGTGCATAGCACACGAAGATGGTGAGGCCATCCTTCGAGACATACACGCAGGGACCTGCGGACATCATGCGAGCAGTCGAGCTCTCGTAGCAAAAGCCTTTCGAGCGGGAGGACATCGTCAGAAAGTGCGTCGGCTGTCAGAAATTTGCGACTAAGCCGCACGCACCTGCGTCAGAGCTGAAGACAATCCCGTTGGCGTGGCCTTTCGCCCAATGGGGACTCGACATGGTCAGGCCACTCAAGAAATCCTCTCGGGGCGGACACACTCACCTTCTGGTAGCAGTCGACAAATTCACCAAGTGGATCGAAGCGGTCCCCATCACAAGTTCGACTGCCTCCACCGCGGTCAATTTTATCAAGTCCATCATATACCGCTTTGGCGTCCCTCATAGCATCATCACGGACAACGGTACCAACTTCACGGCAGAAGAGTTCAAGGACTTCTGCGAGGACCAAGGGATCAAGCTTAACTACGCATCGGTGGCGCACCCGCAGTCGAACGGTCAGGTGAAAAAGGCAAACGGACTCGTATGCAGCGGACTCAAGAAGCGACTCTTGGTCCCACTCAAACGAGCAGCAGGTGCATGGGTTGAAGAACTGCCATCTGTCCTATGGAGCCTACGCACAACTCCAAATAGGTCGACATAGTACACGCCCTTCTTCATGGTGTACGAAGCAGAGGCAGTCTTGCCGTTTGACATTCGATTCGACGCACCAAGAGTTACCGCATACGACGAGGACGACGCGGAAGAAGCACTCGAAGACGGCGTCGACACATTGGATGAGGCCCGCGACATCGCCCTTGCCCGTACAGCTGTTTACCAGCAGAGCCTCCGTAACTATCATAGCCGCCGACTGCGCACTCGATCCTTCACAGTGGGTGATCTGGTTCTTCGCCTGAAGCAGAAGAAGGTGCACAAGCTCGCCTCTCCATACTTAAATGATTCGTCGGAGACTTGATCGTCGTCCTCAGATGGTTCGTGGGAGGCTTGGTCGTCGAAAAGGACGATCAGCTAGTAATCGGAGAACATAGAAGGGGTCAGTACTGGGAGTGTTGGGGCCATGTCTTTTACTTGCGGTGGCCTGGGATAGAAAATTTTATTTTATTTATAAAATCCAGCGTCATGGAGCTATTTAGCTAGGTGCTATTTGGCAAGGAGGAGAGAAAAGATCTTGCGCCAAACGGTTAGCAAATCGACCGGGATCAGCAAATATGCAAAGTACTCCCGCATACGTGGCATTAACATCAGATTTCCAGCTTGCCAAATGCGTCCATTCCGTTTAGGAGCTGATTGATATCATCTAGGATAGTGTACATATAGTCGATTGGTTCCTAGCGAGCAATCTACGCATCTGCCAGCGAGCTCCCTCGTGGTTGATTCACCACATGCCCGTCCCTGCTCTGGCCCACTGCAGCTTCTTGTAAAGCTTGTCTTTTGTCGCATGCTCCAAGATTCGGCAAATTATAGCTTCATTTAATCCGGACGCTGCCATTGGGAAAGGTAGAAATTTCTGCGCAGATCAAGTTTTTCCTATCGATGAGATCATCGTGCCTTTAACAAAGTGTGGTGTGCCTTGTCGCCCTTTCTGCCACATCCTGATGCAGTTTTTCCTATCTCCAGGGGCTCGGCGACCTTTCTCTCCTAATGCAATGAAGAGAAAGTCGATGGCGTTGTACACTGCATTGGCATCTGATCACCATAGAAGCTCTAAAACATAATTGTACATGGAAATATCATGTGGCCATGTCGATGTTGGCTTCGAACTGGCGAGGGCTATGGAGAATCGCGGGAATCGAGTTGATGTGCAGCTTCAGAGCGGCGCAAATCTGCTGAAGGATGCCGGGCGAGAGAGAAGGCAATTCTCAACAAAATAAAAATCAACTGGCACCACTGGTCAGGTGAATCTGTTCCTCTGCCAAATAGCCGCTTAGAACGATCTAAACACTATGAAACATACCTTTCGTTTCTTTACCGTCTAGCTCACCTCTGCTAAGTTGCTCTCTCTTCAGCATCTTCAGCAAGAATCAACCATATCCTGGTAAATAAAGGACAGTTAATGGAACAGGACAGTCGGAAAACTAAGAGCATTGATTGACCGAATAAGAAGAGATCATTTTGCAAAATGAGAATTACCACGCCAAGTTCTGAAGGTGTGTGCAACTGTGATTCTTCAGCACTACACTTCTTAGACTCTGCCTTTTTTTCCTTCATTGACCACAGGAAGTGCTGCAGCGATTGCAAAAATATCAAGGCTTGATTCACAAAGATAGGAAGCTTGGCAAGTAAGGGGGAAATATTCTGCTATCAGTTGAAACCTGCACTTCCGTTTCTTGCTAGTAGTAAGTTTCTGTGCAATCCATATGAATTTAGGAAAAAGAAATCAGTATGAGGTTAGACCTCGTGGGGAAATTTCTCTTGCGACTTCCATGAATATTGCAATTTATAAGATGAGAACCCAAACAAAACAATTCCTCTGTTTTGCATTCCAGCAGAATTAAAATATGGCAAATCTTTTGCCCCACTAGTTTCTATAAAAAAAAAAATCGTTTCTACAAAATTCATAAGTTCCATTACTGCATCTCCAAGAGGACAAGGTGTACTGATTTTACTATTTTTTTGGCAGCATAGAGTATTGAGTGGTTCAATATATACAGACACGCTGGTTATTTGTAATGCTGAATATCTAGAAACATGTCATAGAGAAATTTGTATCCAGAGTTCCAGACCAAGATGTGGATTCCAAAAACGAAAGTAACAGACTTAAATAAAAATTATGCTGGGAAGGTGTAGCTTCAAGGAAAAACAAAGTCCCATTTTGATCGCATTCAACAAATCATCTCTCCGTTTGCAGAATATAGGCGTGAGGTGTTGTGGACCTTCACGTTCAATCCAAATATGCAGCAGAAAGAAAAATTAACTGGGAAATATTATGAAGGTTCTAGGAGGAAAAAAGACATGCCCAATTCCCAAACCTGAGACTGACCTCCCGCTGATGCCGAAGTACAAGGGAAAAAATCATCAGCAACAGGAGGAGGGATGCCGCCCATCCCCAATCAGCCTGCTGCAGGCACCCGAAACTCTGATCTGATAAGAATAAGGATAGATCGTCTAACTGCTCCGGCCACCACGAAACAAGCGGAGAACAGGCGGGGTTTATTTAAGGAAACATAAATATTAGGGGACACTGGCCTCGATCTCCAACAGGGAACTAGCGGAGAAAAGGAAAAGTGGAACCAAACAGGCATGAGATGTTACTAGTTGAATTCGGCGCGGCGCACGCCACGCCCTTGATGTCAAATTTTGATGACAAACTGTTCAGATTTAAATTGTTTGGAATGAAGACAAAATTTATGAGTTGAAATAATTTTGGAAGGTGAATTTTTTTTTAAAACGCCGCACTCGGCGTGATTCGAAATGTCGAAGTCCATTTGAATTTGTCGTGCATTTTTTTTAGCGAGGAAATAGAAAAATAGGTAAGAAGCTAATTCATCAGATTTTTAACAAAAAGGGCATTTATTAGTTCGTGTGGTAAGTTTAAAATTTTGTGAAATTTAAAAATTTCTTAAGCTGTGAGGTGCGAACAATGTTTTTTTTGCAACTTTTGTGTGGACAGTCTAAATATTTGTTAATTTTTAAGATTTTTGATATATTATTCATGTGAAAAGTGTCTTGAGACTGTAGTGAAGAACACTGTAGAACACTGTAGATTCTCGCGAATAAAAAAAATTGCAAAAAAAAAAAATTCAAAAAAAAGGGGGAAAAAGGAATAATGTTCATGTGGGGCTCACCCTCGCTTAAAGAAAGTATCACTGAAAAACTACGCTTAAAATTTGTGCCGGAAATATGAGTGCGACAAAGAAATTTTAGTTTTTTTTTTTTGTAAAAGTGAAAATTAGGGAAAAATAAGATGTTTTTTTTATTATTCATGTGAAAAGTGTCTTGAGACTGTAGTGAAGAAGCTGCCATTTGGGAACGATGTTTAAAAGGTATGTCAGAAATCACCGTAGCTTGATGTTCGTAAAAAATTGTGAATCACAAATTACAGGAAAAAAATTATACAGTGCGAGGGTAGCTGAGAGCTCGCGATCTTGTATGTCTTCCATATATGCTTGAAAGGAGTGTGAAAAGTATGAGCGTGGAAAAAAATTAAATTAGGAGAAAAATAAGATGCAATCAAAAATTTGTTCGCTGTGGAAAAAATATCTTAAAGAAACAATTAACGAATTTTTTTAAAGAAACTATTACCGGAAAAATTTGTTTAAAAGTTGTGTCGAAAATGTCGACAAAACTTGAAACTATTCAGGAGAATGGAACCTACTCGTCTTCGCGCATATATTACTTGTATATAACTTTTTGGGAAACAAAAAAAAATTCAAAAAAAAAATGCGAAAAAGGGAAAAAAAGAACACTGTAGGGCCACCCTCGCACTGTAGAACACTGTAGGCTCTACAGTGCGAGTACTGTTCATGTGGGGCCCACCGCTCGCACTGTAGAACACTGTAGACTTCTACGGTGCGAGGGTGGCTGAGAGGCCGGCATTTTGCACTGCTTTCATATATGTAATAATTAGGAGAGGGATTGAGTGGTGGTAGGTACCCCGTCGCGGACCAGAGCTCTCGCGACAATGGCGCCCAGGGCGAGCTGACGCCGCCCCCAGCCTGATCTCCTCCCGTCGGCGTCCTCTCCGGCCACCGGGACCATATCCGGCCTCACCTCTGCGCCCTCTCCCGTCTGCGCCGCGCGGCATGTAGCCGCTTGGTCTGCTGACGCCGCGGCGCTGTCGCCCCTGGGGCCTCATGCCCGCGACGACGGCCACCTGGGCCTCGCCGTCCAAGGCCCCTACTCCCGCCGCCGTGCTCGCCGAGGCCTTCCTCGTCTCCCGCAAGTCCGGCCCTGCCGTCCGTGGACGGATGATGGTGCGCCCCATCCCCAAGGCAACGAAGACAGTCTCTCCGGCCCCGCCTCCCGCCGCCGCTCAAGCTCTCCTCGCCGGCGCCTCCTCTGGTCAGCTGCCGTCGCCCCTACCGCCGCCACATGCCCCAGCTGGTATGCTGCCGCCGGTTTCCGCAGCTCCGTCCGCCGGGCTGGCCAAGCAGCCGCGCGTCGTCGTTCCGCCGGTCCCGTCCGCTGCTCTGGCCCCGTCGGCCGCTGGCGCAGCGAGCTCTTCGTCTGGGTGTCCGTGGAGGTGCACGCGGCCGGAAGTCCTCCCGAGCACGAGCAAGCTGGCTGCTCCCACCGTGTTGGCTGCCCCGATTCTGCCGGCCCACTCCACCGCACCGTGGAGTGTTTCGTGGGCCTCTGTTGCTGATGAGTTCGACGTTGAGGTGGATGAAGGGTTGCTGGCTCCCTGCACGCCGCCGGCCGCCACCAAGACCTTCGACGCTTCGGTTGGGGGGCTTGGGTTTGACCCTGCCGTGATGGTCGAGGGCCTCGGGTCCTTGTCATTGTCTACCGAGGTGCCTATTCCTGCTGATGCAGCGTTGCCGGTTCCAAGCGTGCTTTGGGATGCTTTTTTGAGCTCCGTCGAGGACGACGACGATGAAGAGTTGGCTCCGCAAACACCGATGGCCTCCACCAAAGGCGTTGTTTCTAGATCGGAGCCCTATGGCGGCCTCTCCGCTACTGCCGCTCTTGGAGATGAGGAAGGTTGGGTGCAGGTGGGTCATGGCGGCCGTCCCCGCCACACGCCATCGTCTTCGCTTCAGGACGAAGGTCTCGAGCGTAGCCTCGCCTTCAAGCGTTGGGCTCGAGGGAGATGCTTTCAGTGTCTCGAGCGTGGCCACCAGGTCAGCACATGTCGTGGGCCCTTCAGATGCATCCGTTGTCGTCGCCCTGGTCATAGGGAGCGTTTCTGCCGTGCGCGCTCTCCGGCTGCTCGTTCTTGCTCTCCAGGTGCTCGGGCTCGCTCTCCGGTTGCTCGTGCTCCTTGCCAGTGGATCCGTTCTCCGTCTGCTCAGCCTCGCCGCCCCTTGTCGCCTCTTCGTTGCGCCGAGGTTGTGGGCCACTCGTCGTTGCATGCTGCGGTGCAGCCGTGTTGCAAGGATTCCAATACCAACGCCTTTTCTTTCTCTGCTCTGGAGTCCCAGTTTGCCCTGCTGCGCATGGAGGTCCTTCAGAAGGTTGAGCTGCTTCGCTCTGAGGTCCGCGACGCTCTTGCCAAGCTTCAGACTGCGCCGGTTGTGCCTCTGCCACCTGAGGTACAGTTCGGTCCCGTTGGTGAGGGGACCGAATGCTGCTTTGGCGATTTTTTCTCCCCGTGCTCAGGATGCGATGTCGTCTGCCCTTAGGATTGCTGTCCTCACCGAGGTTGTGGCTCCAGTTGTGGAGATCTTGCCTGAGCTGCGGGATCCTTGTGGGGAATCTTCGGTGGTGCTTCCGAGTGAGCTGGGCTCATTGGAGTCTCTGGCGGTGGACATGGCGCCATCCCCACCTTCGTCTGAGTCCTGTGAGTTGCCCTCCTCTGTGGATAGTGGAGGTCTTGTTGGTTCTGTCACTTCCGCATCCTTGAGTGACCAGGCTGTTGATGAGGAAGCACCTAATCCTAAGGCGATGAAGTCCATCCGGTCGCCCCTCTTTGACCGCGAAGGTTTTTTGGCACGAATTGATGAGGCGGTCTTCGCGAAAAAACTTGGTCGTTTGCTCGCCTGGTTGGAGGCAGCTAGCCCTGGAGCTGGCAAGGCGATTGCTTGCCTCATAGCGGAGGAGGCTTCTACTGACATAATCAAGAAGGTGAAGAAGTCTCTTAGGAGCATAGGCAAGAAGAGTGGCGCCATTGGTAAGGCGCCCGCGACTGCTTAACGGCAGCTGCGTGGTCCTTGGGTAGCCGTCTGTCTGCGGTTGCTTAGGTAGAGTGTGGTTGTCGCTTCGGGAGTTGCTGATTTTAGGTGTTGCCTTTGCGGTTGTGTTGGCCCCTCCCTTGTTGTTGGTGCCATGTTGTTGGTGTTTGTTGTATGGTTTTCGCCCGGTTTCTTCCACTAATAAACCGGGCACCTTCTTCTTAATAAATGGTTGGGGCAAAGCTTTTGTCCCACAGTTCAAAAAAAAAAAAAAAAGAGAGGGATCGACGACGAAGACAGCGGAAACAACATATACCAGAGCAGGGGCAAGCCACCGACGCCTGCACACCGGCGAACACTCCCGAGCACATGTGTTTTTCAACCTGGTCAACGCAGACATGCGTACGTGTTCATGTTAGGCTTGTGCTGAACCTTTGAACATGTTCATTGTGTGTTTGTGTGTACTCCGTATTATCTTACCTTCAAAACTCTCTGGTCTCCGCGTCGTTCGCTGCCACCGGCGCTGACGTAACTCCTATCGCGACCTCTGCCGCCACACCGCCGCCGCACCGTGCCGTCATCCAGCTCGCCGCTCCTCATAGGGTTGTCATGTAGACGAATTTGTTCCAAGTGTGGTGGACTAGAGGTGAGAGTAATGATTGTACAGACGACACAAATTTGGAACCAAACGCCACGTTTCTTCAGAGCCAGAACAAAATCATTGTGGACAACCAAATGGGGTGCACAACATGATTCAGCCCATGTTTTTCCTCAGCCAGGCTCTAGTGATCTTCCGATGCAAAAGAGCAAAACACGATGCAAGTAACCAAACACGCCCTCGATGCATATGTCTCTGAGATGGACCTGTTGTTGTCCTCCGTAATGCGTATCAGCTTAAGATGGTTTAGGTAACAGAGTGTGATATATATTTGTGTTTTCATGTGATAGATTTAAATAAACGGTACTGTTGATTGCTTAAAACATCAATTGGACCGTGGGAAGATGGTTGTGTACTTGTGTGTCTTTGTGTGTCAAGCATAGAACCGGAGTCCACTGTGCTGATTGCTAGAGGAAAGAAAGTTTGCTGGTGTTTGTTGAGCCTATCTAGATTCATCCGAGTTGTGCCTGAGCAGTGCAATTAAACAGCTAAATGCTAGTATTATCTGAATGTGATCTACTCGGGACCAAAAATACATTCCAAATAGAGTTGCCCACTTGCCTTACATCGCAAGACATTATGACTCATGATCGTAGACAATTATGTTACCTGATTCTCAACTCAAGATACACAAAGATTATGACTTTTATTAATATCTAAATTATTCATCGGGCGCACTATCCTTGGAAACCTATATGATCAGATTAGATACGAGGCGATGGTGCCACCGTCGCCGCTGGGTCTAGGGTATAAGCCTTGGGACAGTCAACCAAGCACTCATCGAGTGTGTCATAGCACACATTCTTTACTTCACAGCAGAAGAAGCAAGGCTGTATATCGCATATACGCTCACATAATCCAGGTATATAGATCTTATTGTTTTCCATGTCTTCCAATATTCTGCCTATGGAACAAAAAAAACAATTGATATTCACAATAGTCTATGTTTATGAACTGAGAAATAATTCATACAATGAATAAATACAAAATCACTTAGAAAAGGCATAAGCACTTCTGAAGAAGTAAAAATTATGCATAGCGTGTATGTTAACTGCCGACCAGATGGAAGATTAGTATTGGAGAGACAAGTCAACTGAAGCACCAAAATAAGTACGAGTAGATCGGGAGTTTATCTGCAACTTACTCTGCACAAAGCTCGTGAGAAGAAGCACCAAGAGTATGATTGGTGCATGGAAGCGATTCCTACACTTGTCCGTAGAGAAATTACTAGGCGGGCTTGTTTGGTCCTCGTCTATAGCAGAGTAGGGTTTTCTGAGAACCAATGTCAGGTATCTTCGTTGGGTGTCCTAATATATATACCCAACAATCAAAGGTGAGGTACTCGTCAAAGTAAAGTCTGCAATCTAAACAGATCGCTAAAATCACGGTTCTGTCCATTTTTGCATTGATATTGTCCCGGGTAATCTTCATATTTATGTGGTACAGTTCGATATTCCTTATACAACCTCTAGTTGGCACCGCTAAGGATCGGAATCTAAACAGATGGCTAAAATCACGGTTCTTTCTATTTTTGCACAGATATCGTCCCGGCTAATCAGTATATATAGGCTCATTTAATCCAGGCCTGGCAAAGGTAGAAATTTCTGCACCTGGTTGAGAACGCTCGGTGTCCTTGCCGTGCTGCAGAAACCTTGAGGGCGCTGGTTAGCTTCTGACGACCATCGGTGGGAGGCTTCTTCCCGACATATACCGGGGTCACTGTTCGTCCTGCTCCTTTTTTGGTGGCAGCAAGACATCAAACTTCGCGCAGATGAAGTTTTTTCTACTGATGAGATCATCGTGCCTTTGACAAAGCGTGGTGTGCCACAATCTGATGGAGTTGCTGGTATGCTATCGCTGCCACATCCTGATCGTGTACGTGCAGAGAAAGGAAGTCAGTGAGAGGTTAGACCTCATGGGGAAATTTCTTTTACGACTTCCATGAATACTGCAATTTATATAAGATAAGAACCCAAACACGACACAAGGGTGGCGAGGTTGTCGGCTCGGTCGATGCGTCCCAGCGAGGGGCGATCTTCAGTATGTCGAGGCAGCGGCCTCGGACGTGGTGTGGCGGCCGTGGTCTGCGGGTAGTTGATCTGAGCGGTTTGGGCTGCGGGCAGCTAGGTCGTGCGGCGTTGCAGCTCGGGTGCGAGCGGTGACATGTCGGGGCGGCGGCCCCGGAAGGTTGTGTAGGTGGATTGCGCAGGGCGTGACGAAGAGGTGTATGTCGGGGCGGCAGCTCCGAGGTTTCTGCGACATCGCGGGTGCTCCACCTTTGTGTCGTGTGGACGACAAGGTTGCTCACGGTGTTGGTCGTCGTCGTCGGGGCTCCAGATGGGTTCGTCGCTTTCGTCTACGTTGGAGTGTCCCGTATCTGCTCCTCCCATAGCAGTTACGGCTTCTTCTCTCCGGCATGGGTGGATGGCTGACCGGCTCGTTGCGGAGTGGTGTTTGGAGCTCGACTCTAGTTGTTTTCGAGGTTGCGGGGCTTCGCCCCGTGAGGTTGTGTTGTTATATGGTTTTCGCCCGGTTTCTTCCGATAATAAACCGGGCACCTTCTGCTTAATAAATGAAAAAGGCAAAGCTTTTGCCTTCGGTTAAAAAAAAAACCCAAACAGAACAATTCCTCTGTTTTGCATTCCAGCAAAATTACATCATCGTTCCTACAAAATCCATGAGTTCTATGACTGCATCTCCAAGAGGACCAAGAGTACTGATTTTAATTCTTTTGTTGGTAGCATAGAGTATTGAGTGGTTCAATATAATACAGACACGCTGGTTATTTGTAATGGTGAATATCCAGAAACATGTCATAAGAGAAAGGGAAAAGACTATGCGGCGGCGCCGCACCGTTGTCGTTGCATGCGGCGGCCCTAGTCAGCCCATTAGGCGCTCCTAATCACCCCAACTAGGCCTGATAAACACGTTCCCAGGTCGTAAGCGCGTATTAGACGGCAAAGCACGCGACTCGTGACATGCAGTGACAGTTCTTAAAAAATTGCGAACTGCTAGAAGTACTAGCTACTAACTACCGTACTGCTAGCTACAGTTGTAAACTAGCTCTAGTGGGACTCGACATGCGCCCGTGCCTGCCCGAGTATCACTCTACAAAAAGCCTAAACTGGCCACATCGAGTAGGAAAAGTAAAACAATGAGCCGATTGCCACCACATGCAAAGTCCCATCGGGCTGGCAGTGTGGGCAGAACTAAGAACGGTGCATGCATATAGCACTAGCTACACCTAAGGGTAACCACAGTGTTGCCAATTGCCAAATTGGCCACGTATAGCATTTGGCATCCGTGTTAAATTTGGCATTTCTCACAGTGTAGTCGATGCCAAATCTACATGCATGTGGACCTGGTACTGACACAAGTTGAAGTAAAAGATTACTTCTTTTACTATCCACCTGCTCTACATGCACACTCTCTCACCAAATCCATCCCTCTTCCTTCATTTTTTATTCATTTATTGAGTTTTGGCATCGGCGCAAGTAGATGATCTCACGCCATATTATTTGGCTTTGGCATTCCTATTTGGCACCTCCACAATGTAGAAAACCAATGCCAAAAGCCAAAACCCCAATTTGGCAACTACATTTGGCACACACTGTGGTTGCTCTAAGTGTCTACGATGCTTTCTTGTCAATACTTATATTTCCCCACACCACACTTTAAAACTGGATTATTTATTTGGAAAAGGCCTACTGGGTTATCTTAGTTGCAGTTATCAGATTAATTAGTTGTAGTCACCAGATTAATTAGTCCTGATCACCATATTAATTATTCGACATAATTTTTTACACGGGTACAAAAGGAGCACTTCGCCGGTTATCTTAGTCACAGTTATCAGATTAATTAGTCGCGACCACCTAAATAATTAGTCCCGGTCACCAGATTAACTACTCGACACCGTTTTCTACACGGATACATAAGGAGCACTCCACCAGTTATTTTAGTCGCAGTTATCCGATTAATTAGTCGTAGTCACCAAATTAAATAGTCCTGATCACCAGATTAATTACTCGACATAATTTTCTACACGGGGTACAAAAGGAGCACTCTGTCGGTTATCTTAGTTGCAGTTATCAGATTAATTAGTCATGGTCACCTGAATAATTAGTCTCAGTCATCAGATTAATTTGTAACAACTGTTAACACACTTTTGAATTATTAGGTTACTCGCTTAACATCCTACCGGTTAACAACTACTGTACCAGATTATTCGCTCAACACTATCAGGCTGGTCATCGACCAGATGACATGTTTTCTACTCCTTCCTTTCACAAAATGATGTCTTAACTTTGTCTAAAATTGCATGTATCTAGACATGTTTCATGTGTAGATACATTTAAATTTGAATAAAGTTGAGACATCTTTTTGTGAACGGAGGGACTATAAATCAATTTGCGTGTTTTCTACTTTTCTTACACTCGTGGATCAAAGTGTCATGCACAAAGTGTGAGTTGTAATCATTACCTAATAGTAGTACGTAGTCAGCTTTGGTGCACAAGCCACGCCAAATATTTATCCGTGTAGCGAGTTGTACCATAGGTGGGTAAATACCATGCAATTGATGACGGGTATTGTAGTGGATGTGTTCTTGTAGCCTTTACTACGTCATCCTAGTCCTAGTATACGGAGTACTCCACTACTCCTATCCGTGTAGCATCGCGATGCAGGTGACTGCCGCGTAAAGTCGTCTCCAAGCGGCCGTTGGCGGCGGCGACGGCGCAGACGGCAGCTAAGAAGGGGAAGAAGGTGGACGCCGTTGCGAAGCACGTGAGGAAGCCTCCGGTAGCGCCGCCGGCTGCGCCGCAAGCCGCGCCTCTGCCGCCCCCGCCTCCGCCACCCGAAGCGCCAGAATCTTCGCATTGTTTTGCGCCGGAGGCCAATGCGCATATGGTGTTTGATCAAATGCCCACAAGGTATAATTTGTTTTACTTTTTTGTTGTTCTTTTACAAATGTGTATAGGTGTATAGCTTGATTAGTTATCTTCACCAACCTTGTAGTTTCGCCGATGATGCATATTTGACAACTATGGGTGTTGGCTCCAATGCTTCCCATTGGTCTCAAACCAATGAAATACATGAAGATGATCATCAATATGAAGAAGTGGATGAGGAGGGTGAGGGTTGGTGGATGCACCAAAAGGAAGGTCAGGCAACTACACCGTGCAAGAAGACATTTTGCTATGCAATGCATGGTTGAATGTGTCATTGGATGCCGCCGTTGCGACGGTCCAAACTTTCAACACATATTGGGATAGGATGAAGGTGTACTTTGACACACGCAACAAGAGTGGAATTGAGCGTAGCAATAGATCTCTTCGGTCACAGTGGTGGTTAATAAACATCGATTGTCAAAAGTGGTCGGCGGCAATGACGGCGGTTGACCACCTAAACCCTAGTGGCACTAATGATGTAGATAGGGTAAGTGGCATTTCTTTGTGTGGCAACTTCATTGCAATACCTCAATATTTTGTGTCCTATAACTTGTTATCTTCTATGTGTAGCTCAATATTGCACAAAACTTGTTTCGTGGAGAAGAGAAGAAGACCAAGAAAGGCAAGGTTAAGAAAGGGAAAGCATTTGTGTTGGCCCATTGCTACGGTGTTGAAGGATGAAGAGAAATGGAAGAAGCGTGATGGCTTAGATGTGGCAAACTTTCCAAATATTGATGTAGTGTTGAACGTAGATGATGATGAGGCATCGAGCAACGGCGCCAAGAGGAGCCCTACGCCAAACTCGGTTGCCTACTCCAAGCCAAGAAGACCAACGGGAGCTAAACAAGCAAAAGAGAAGAAAAGAAAGGAGGAGATGATGACCTAAAGAATGCTATGGAGGAAATGGTGAAAGCAAGAAAGGAAGCGCAAGAGGAGAGGAGGGTGGCTAGGACCCAAGAGGCGGCGAACGAAGCAAGAAGGTGTTGGCGGAGGAAAGGAGGGTGGCATTGGAGGAGAAGAAATTTCAAATGGAGGAGCAAGCTAGGCTAATGGAATATGAGAAGTACCTCTTCTTCATGGACACATCACACTTCGACGATAGGCAAAAGGAGTACCTCAACCTATGCCGTGATCAACTCTTGATCCAAAAAAGGATGATGGGCATGGGAAGCATGGGAGGCGTTGGTGCTACCATGGGAGACATGGGAGCTACGATGGGAGGCATGGGAGGCATGGGAGCTACGATGGGAGGCATGGGAGGCATGGGCGCCATGGGCGGCATGAGTTTTGGGTCTCTCATGGGAGGCATGGGAGCACCTCCGGGGGGCGTTGGAGGCATGGGAGGCATGAATTTCGGAATGGGAGGCTTTGGGGGCATGGGCGCCATGGGAGGGATGAGTGCACACACGGTTGGCATGGGAGCATATGGAGGCATGGGAGGGATGAGTGCACCTCGGGTGACATGGGAGAATCTTTGGGTGGAGGCAATGTTTTCGGTGTGCCTCCCGTGCCTTCGGATGGTGCATTTGGAGAGAGTGGGAACACCGTCCGAGTTGACAATGAAGATGGGGTGCTTGAAGATGATGGGGACGAACAAGTTGAGGAGGAGGAAGAGGAGGAAGAAAATGAAGAGAAGGAAGATGGGGCATGATTGTTGATGTTTCATTTGGTTGTGTGAACTTTATTGTCATGAACTTGCTTGTCGTTTGGTGATTTTGAACTATGCCATGAATTTGAACTATACTATGTTGCTCTCAAGTCATGATTTTGTTTCATATTGGTTCCATATTTGCCTAGCGCCGGCTGCTCGCGCGCGCTGTATTCTACCGCGCCTGGTGAAGCGGACAGCAGCGCGCTAAATTATAGCGCATCTGCTAAAGCAAAACAGGCGCCCAGCGCGCTAAAACGGTATTTTGGCGCTGCAAAAAAAAATTAGCGCGCCGGCGCGTTGGGCGTCTGTTGGAGATGCTCTTAGGAGAGGGCTGGAAACCTGCAGCGGCAGCTGGATCGACGATAAGACAGCAGAAGCCACATACAAGAGCAGGGGCAAGCTAGACCACCGACGCCTCCACACCAACGAACACTCCCGAGCACATGATGATAAAACGTCGAAACCCACCACACAGGCAAAGAGACGGCCGACCCCTACCCTCTCCGTCTGGCAGCTGGTGGAGAGGGGAGAGGGAGCTTCGGGAAGTCTTGCGAGAGAGAAGAGATCAGTTTAGCTCCAGGGAACAGCTATGCAGCCCACCGAGGCAACCGGCCCACCATGCATGCAAGGCAAACGAACGACACGTGCTCCACCCTGGCAGCGCGATGTAGCTTGAGACACTGCAGGTGGCCTCAAGAGAGGGGAGCGCCTAAACGCTCCGTTTCGGTCGTCACTCATGATTGGAAAAGATTTATGTTTTTCTTTTCGAAATGGGGAGAAGCCCCAGCCTCTGCATCGAGCGGTGCACACAGTTTTTTATTGCATAGTTAGTTATCTCAAGTATTACAAATCAAGGGTCACATAGGGTTGAGACATGTATGAACCAACGAAAAAATGACAACAAAGAGCATCTAGGCATTCCTAATGCTTCTTGAGGCGTTTTGTGGTACCCTCAAATGAATAGCAGCCATTCATTTTCGCTAATCCAATGGCTGATAAGAATTCATACTGGTGGTCAAAGAGCCACCAGTACAAATCATACTAGTGCTCAATCGGCAGCGCTCCATAGATGGATCCTGTCCCAAGACTGTACATGGGCCCCGGCCCAAGAATAAGTAATGATTCGCTGTCGTTCTGAACGCCAAATTCTCCCAAATCGACGAAATGTAACCCTAAATCGACATCGAGCTGAGCTCCCAATCCCTCACTCCCATGCCTGCACCTCGCCGCCGTCCTTCTCGCCTTCCTTCGCTTTGCTGTCTCCGCCGCCGGGAAGCCGCCAGCCCCGCCGAACATCACGACACTGCAACGCGTTCGCGACGCTGGTGGCGGCCTCGCCGGAGTTGCGCTCCACGTTCCAGTGGGCCGGGGACGTCTGCACGACTAAAGTTGGATCACTCAGTGTGAAACTGTGAATTTAGTAATCCATGGATGATCAATATTGCTTTCAGTCGGCTGTGAATTACAAGATTGGTGTGAAAAGTGACCTTCTATGTGCCTGCTATGCACACTGAACTATTGAAATTGAAGGCATCGATTCCCTGACCCGTGTTTCCATGTAAACAGTGCAAGTTGACAATGCATGTTTGCTCAGCCATGTTGTAGCAGAAAAAATCAAAACTAAATTTGTTCTTCATATTGCAAAGATGTAATTCATGATGACCATAATACATAAACCATTGACATCTTACAGTTCTTCGTAGTTTCAGTTCCGGTAAATAACTTGAAATGTCTATCCAAAGGTTCAATCTTGCCAAACAACTAAAAAAGTATCAATTATGTTTAGTTCTAGGTCCTTGCAAGATGCCTAAATAACTGAACCATGTCTGCAAGATGTCAATTGTGTTTTGTTCCATGAATCCTATCATTTTGTCTAAGCAAAGATGTAAAATACTCCAACAACCATGCCTGTTGCTCTCACTTTTATCATACGAAAAGAGCTCGACAGTGGATACAACTTCAGAGAGGAGATCGTACCCGTAACGCCACAAGCACATGTTATTATGCAACTCGCATTAGCAAAAACATTCAGCTAAGTAACCCGCAGTAGAGTTTAGCTCTAGGCTCTAGCACACAATTTATTTGATCTCTTTTACAATAGGGCATAGCTATTACTACAAACTTGGCTGATAGGGTACCAAGCCTCACTAAAATCAGGAAACAAAAGGCTGAAAAGAAACAGTACAAGATAACGAGGAGAAAATCCATGTTGCCCCTCTCCACTACCACAAAATTCAACTTCTCAGCAATTTCTTCGGCACAGTAGGGGAATCCTCTTGCCAAGTTGACTGACATCGCTTGTCGTAAAACGTCGACTCATCGATGAGCTTCTTCAGACACGTCAGGTGCAAGTAACAAAATAAAGAGCAACAGCAAACACCAAAACACCACTATCCAAAGACAACCATTCAGTTCATTCTCTTACAAAGATCATTCATGTACGTTCCAGAACTACTTACTTCTTTAGCTGATCCATCCGAAGCAAAAACCATTCATGAATATATAACGAAGAACATTCAGGAAGGTAAAAATATTCCAATATTCTTGGTACAAAGAAATTATTATCAGAAGGAAGGAGTTGGAACGATTAAAGGCTGAAAACTCATCCCCCTCCGCGCTCTCTGGGGCTGCCAGCTATGGTGTGCATCAAATCCCCACTTGCTAGACGAAAAGAAATACCTGTCACCTGGGTTGTGCCGTGCGGAAATCGGAGAAGACAGAACTGGAACAGCTGCGACCTCCGTACTACGGGTACCAGACAGAAAATTCGAAGAAGAGGGAAGACCAGTGCGGAAGAGGAGATCCTGGGTGGCGGCCTCGCCGGATCGCCGCTGACAGATGCAACCTCCCGTGTGGAGACGGCGGCAGTGGCGTCACAAGTGGAGAGAGGAGAGCGGTTCACGGCGACGTGCGTTCGGGCTGAAGGCCGCGGCACCTAGAGCGGAGAGGGCTGGCGGCGGCGGCAGCGGCGCCAAGAGCGGAGAGGGGTTGGCGCCGGCGGCGCCGAGAGCGGAGATGCTTTCTGCATTGTTTTGTTTGTGAATACTGTCAGGCTGACAACTGGTTATTGTTTTTTCTCCTCCGAATTACCACTAATGGGCCTCCTGGGCCTTAGATCAAACCCTACTAGTCATATTTCAGCACCAGTAAAAGGTACCGTAAAACTTGCCTGCTTCTAATATGTTGCCACGAAGCTCGGCTGAAGATATCCTGTGTAACCGCCAAAAGCAGGGTACAACCAATATCTATGTGATACGATTGGATATCCATTATGCAATCTCTAGTCAGGTGCTAAGATCGCCTTTTTTAATTTTTTTGCACAACAGGACGCGTCGGAGGCGCCAAAATTTTATTCAGCTCAACTGCACACTACATCGTGAAGTACAATACCAGAATGCAATGCCGAAATCACAGGGCAAGAAATAGAAACATGATCTGGGCAATTGCGTCTAAATATAGGCTGGCTTAGGCGTTGCCTAAGAGTCGGTTTTTTGCAACCATGGGCTATTTTGATTGCTGTCCCTTTTGATATGGAAGACCCTCCAAGTAAAACTGGGACTAGATAGAGTGAAAGTCTGCAAAACTTCCCCTGGAGTCCCAACTCAAGGGTGATCTAGTCTTCTGGCTGCAGCCACCTGGGTAATAGTTTGATTATCCGTAAGGTATAAGCTGGATGTAGATGTTCGCCAATGCTACTGTCAGCAGCAAGCCTTTCACCTCTGCCTGGAAAGGAGAAGAATGTGTCGTTGATGCTTAGATCCTTATGGTGTACTGTTACCCATTGACGTTCCTTCGAATGAACATTTCAACTCCCTCGCCCTCCTGTTCTTCAGAACTTGGCACTCCCCTACATTTCCAAGGGGCATCAACAAAGATATTATCTCTTATGAATGCTTCCTCGAAAGGTGTCGTAAATCCTCTCGTGGCTCCTCCCTGCACGACAAACGAGTCTGGAAATTTTCTTCCTGCCAATTCAACTTTGTTGCATCCTGAAGCTCAGAGATTTTGTGAGAGAGCATTAGCATGTACACTAATTTGATAAGGTTGTCCTGATTTTCTTTGAAAGAGCTCATCATTTTTTTTATTCCATACACACCACATGAAGTTAAGAATGTTTGTTAGGGTAGCGTGAGAATGATTTAAATTTAATAATTTCAAAATGATCTGTGATAAAGAATTACAATTTTGAACAATGAGCTCAGTACGAATAAACCAAGGATGCAAGAACCAGGCATCTTTCACAAAAGCGCCAGTGAAGAATAAGTGAACTTCATATTCTTCGAGCCCACATCTACAGCAGAGTTTGGCTATGTATTTTGAGTACTTACCAGCTCTGGCTCCTATTGGAAGTGCTATGCAAAGAAAACGCCATGCAAAAGTTTGAATTTTAGGAATAATTGTCTTGTTTTTTCATACCTCTTTTGAGAAGCTGCTTTGTTAGACAGTGATGGTAGTCTCGGGCTCTCGGACTTTCTTCTTTAGTTTCATATAAATCCTGCAAACAAGTGTGGTATGCACTGTTGGCATAGCATGTGCCATTTGTGGTTAATTTCCAACAGAGGAAGTCTTTCTCATGAGAGTTAATGATCGGTGTTTGCTTAATACTTTTAGCTATAGTAGGAATAAAAAAATCAATCAGTCTTTCATTCCATTTATTTTGGCATGGAACCCAGAGCCTGGTGGTTGGATGATTAAGTCGTCATAAATGGAGGTCACAAAGAGTACCAGGGTGAACTCCAGATGGAGAAGTTTCCTTGGATGAGCTGAATAAAGGCACAGGCTTTGAGAATATGGAGGATTTTTAGGATTGAGGCCCAAAAGGCATATTTTGGGACATTGGGTTTGGGACGCCAAATGGAGGAACCTGGAAAAACTTTTGGCCTGATGATTCTTATGGAGTTGGTCATCTCAATTTCAAGAATTACGCTAGGCCGACATTAGGATTATACTCTGTTTTATGGCCTGTAAATTCCTTATTCCCAACCCACCTTCTTTTTTGGGCACATATGTCCTTCCAAGCTCTAAGGCAAGGGCATGAGTGTTTTCTTTCCTTATCCATGTCCACCAAAAGGATCTGATGATAGCGGTAAACTTTGCGATGGATTTATTTGAAAACAGAATGTTTGACATGTAATAAAGATTGATTGGAAGAGTTCCAAGCGCGCGACATGGGAAAGTTTGTCAGCCTTATAGGTGCTCACTTTCAATTTAAATTTGTCAAGGAAAAAGTTGTACGCCGAAAATCTATCTTTGGCCGAAAGAATGAGAGGATGCCCAATATGTGATAAAGATTCTTCAATGGTTGGAACCGAAAAAGATGTTTTTTATGGCTTCAGCTATATTGGCAGTGACGTGCTTGCTCAAGATAATTCCTAATTTTTCCCAATTGGGAGTTTGACCAAAACGAGAGCAGAAGAAATGAATTTTCTTCATGATTTTAGCCTCCTAAATAGTAGCTTTACCACATATGAGTAGGTCATCAACAAAAAATAGGGAGTGGACTTAGTTCTGGGGTACTGGGAATGTCCTGGACCACCCAGACGGTTACAAAATATTCTAAAAGGTTCCATGGTCTTCCCCATTGGGTCAGACCCAAGTGGGGTGTAGCCACATGGGCCAAAGGCCCACCAAGGGAGTTGTCCCACTTTGCTTGGCCCCCAAGCAAAGAGGGCAGCAACTAGGGCAAGTGGGGGCGGCGGCTAGGGTTTGGGGGTGCGTCCCAACCCTAGGTGGATATTCCAACACATGGGAGAGAGAATAGATCTGTTGGGGAGGACTTCTCAAAAGCCTACGGTCTAATTGGTGTGTGGAGAGGGGGGAGAGGAGGGGGAGGGGAGTGCTCTCGACCGTAGGCTTTTGAGAAGTCCTCCCCAACGGATCTATTCTCTCTCCCCATCCTCTACATAAATGGTCAACTGTTTGGCACATACCGACGTGGGTTTCCCGAGGTCGCTACATCGAGGTTTTCTTCCGTGGTTTTCTTTGGTTAAGTCGGAGTCGCTGACTCGTGTAGGAGTGATGGTGATGACACGAGTAGTCAATCTCGACAACGATTCTCTTTTCGGCGGTGTGTGGCTTACGTAGGTAGCCAGCTTGGCCGTGAGTGCTCTCGAGACTGTCGTGTTACATGACGATCGGTGAGGGTGTTTGTAACGGTTTTGCCCTGTTTTTCCACTAATTAATTTGATAGTTCTCTTCTTGTTAATTAATGAGATGATACAAAACTTCTGCCTCCATTTTGAAAAAAAAATCCCACCTCGAACTAGCCTCAAGATTTTTTTTTTTGTATAATTACTGAGTAGGAACTCCACACTTCGATAATTTCATCGCACGGTTAAATCAGCTCAGAAGAATCAGATTCTATAATCAAAGTCGAGAATCCCAACTGCTCCAGAAATTCCAAACCTCTCAACAGGGCAGGGCCAGACCCTCAGCTATTTAATTGTTGCGACACTCAGAACCTACTCCAAAGGACAAGCCATTCCATCGCCAAGCCCAAACTTTGTAGGTAGAAAATATTAATAACATAGTAATGACTAGCAAACATTAATTGTCAAAGTTGGAAATATGAATCATCCGTCTATTTTGGAATGGATAAGATATATATCACCGGAAACAAGAACTTTCAGACATGACACTATTTCGAGGTGATGATATTCATAGTATTTCCACCTTCACTTACTCAACAAAAAGAGGCAAAACCGGTCCCCCACACAACTCCTGAAGCTTGGCCATGATCTAGGTAGAAAATATTACTAACATAGTAATGACTAACAAAAACTAATAGTCAAAGTTGCAAATAATCGTCGTCTATATTGGAATGGATAAGAGATATGTATCACCGGAAACGAGTAACTTTCAGACATAACAGTCAAACTCTGTTTTTTTGTGTCAAAAAAAAAAAAATGAAAAACCAAGTCGTAGCTTGTCTATCATCCAGAAGGGCCCCGCAGGCCCCAGCCCTCAGGTGACGACGCAGCCCCATATGCGTTATCAGATATTCTGCTATGGTTCTCTCCTTATTGTTGTGGTCGGAAGAGGCAGGGACGCGTATGCGGCTGGGTTGGCCAAACAAGATCGCCATTTGACGCCACGCTCGATGCTGAATATCCCAAACTGCAAACGCACCTAACAAATGTATTATTTTACTGGCTGAAAAAGGTCAAATGACCCTTCTCTCCTCTGCTTCTTTGTAGGTGTCCGGCCTCACCCAAAATTTGTCCGTTTTGAGTGGTGCCTGACCAAATTTAGGGGCCACCGGTGGAGATGCTCTAAGATGCTTTACTCTCTTTTTATATTTTCGAACATGGAGAATTGTAGGAGATGTCCGTTGGCCTAGAGTTGATTCAGGGCAAAAAAATACATTCCAAATAGGGTTGTCGTACATCGCAAGACATTATGGCTCATAGAAAATTATATTACTACTTAATTCTCAATTCATGAAGCACAAAGATCACAACATTTATTAATATTCATCGGGCTCAGTATCTTTGGAAACATAATGATCATATTAGATAGGGCTCGATGGTGCCATCATCGCCGCTGGATCTAGGGGAAGAGTCTTGGGACAGCCAACCACGCACTCATCAAGTGTACCATAACACACATTCTTTACTGTACAACAGTAGAAGCAAGGGTGTCCGCAATGACGGACACATAATCCAGGTATATAGATCTTGACGCTTTCCATGTCATCTTCCAATATTCTGCCTATGGAACAAAAAACAATTGATTTTCACAATAGTCTCTGGTTATGAACTTGAGACGTAATTCATACAATAAACAGACACATAAATACAAAATCACTTAGAAAAGCCATAAGCACATCTGAAGAAGTAAAAAATTATGCATAGCACGTGTGCTAGCTGCCAATCACGGAAGATTAGTATTGGAGAGACAAGTCATCTGAAGCATCAAAATAAGTAGATCAGGTGTTTAGCGGCAACTTACACTGCACAAAGCTCACGAGAAGAAGCACCAAGAGTATGATTGGTGTATGGAAGCGGTTCCTACACTTGTCCATAGAGAAATTACTAGGAGGGCTTTTTTGGTCCTCGTTTATGGCAGAGTCGGGTTTTCTAAGAACCAATATGTGTGTTGGGTGTACTAATATATGTACCCACCAATCAACGTACGGTACTTTTTTTTTTTTTTTTTGCGGAAAAGACCAAGTGATATTAGCAATCTAAACATATCGCTAAAATCACCGTCTGCCAATTTTTGCATAGATATCGACCCGGCCGGGCAATCTTTGTATTTAATGTGTTCCCACTAGTGGAAAAAGGGGCTACAGTCCCGGTTGATAACGGGCTTTAGTCCCGATTAGCCAACCGGGACTGTCAAACTGGGACTAAAGCACCTCCCCTCCCTAGTCCCGGTTTGCCACGAACCGGGACTAAAGGCCCTCCACGTGGGCAGAGACATGCGCGGGCGGGTGGAGGACCTTTAGTCCCGGTTCGTGGCACGAACCGGTACTAAAGGTTTTTGTTTTTTTTGGTTTCTTTTCAATTATTTTTCAGGGTTTAGGGGGTTATGGTTTAGCAGGGGTTTAGGGTTTCGGATTTTATGTTTTCCATCGTATGGAGATCACGTCGATGCGCCAAAAAGAAGTTTTCGTTTACATAAAGTTCATACTACATGGAGATCACGTTGATGCATATACATACACATACAATTTGGTATATATATGTATTTAATTACATGGAGATCACTAAATTACATGGAGGCATATTACATGCAATGGTATTCTCCGTTCTCATGTATGACCTCCTTTAGCAAAAACCCCGTCAATTCTTCAGCAATTGCTTTTACGCGGTCCTCTGGTAGGAGCACGTTCCGCATCTTCTTAAACTTTAAAAGAAGGAGATCAATATGAATATATGAGTTGTGTGTATATATGTCAAATCATCATTAAAAAAATTATGAATGAAACTCAACACAGTTGATGGTAATGAAATAAAATTGGGAATAGTGTTTACGTACATCAATTTGTCTTCGAGTTTTGCGGTTCTCATTAGTCATACCGCGAATGAACTCGCAAACGTAGTATGCACATAAATTAGTCCCCTGTAGCTGCCTCAGGCACCACTGTACGAGAATAGAATTCAATCAAATAATAATCAAGCATGATAATGGTATTGAAACTAGAATTAAAGAGATGCGCGGACCTAGGTAGTACTACTTACCTGGTTCAAAATAAAAGTTAGCTCCGGTTTCCATGCACCGACTTCATCCTTGATGAACCGTTTCCAAACCCTGCCCGGCAAAGAAAATGAATAAAGGAGTTATTAATTACTTGATATCAGGAAATGAACGAAAGAGACTGATATATTGCGATAATGATTAAAATTACTTCTGGAGCATATCAGTCAGGGTCTTGTATTCTTTCGTATCTCTCCTTAATGAGTCCATGACTTGAACGGTTCCATCGTCAATTCTAATGATTAGCAGAATTCAGTGGAAGCTGCGCACGTTTATATACGCAGTCATGCATAACTCACCAATTACACTTAACATCGAGTAAGTAAAATAGAATGTGTACAAGACAGTAACACTCACCTGAAGTTGTAAGGAAAAAGTATTTCTTATTTGTACATGTGCTCCTTTAAAAACCTTAGCAAAAGTACCTCTGTGTCGTTGGCATGGTTGTTTATGGTAACTTCATGAATGGTATTCGGGTCAATGAACCCAATGTCATAGATGTTCTCCTTTCTGCATTCGAGAATCTTCATTCTGAATAATAGTGTACAAAAGAATATAGTGAGGATAATTACAGGCAATGAACGAGCTGAGCTAAAGACTTAAATTACAGAAATAAATCACTTACAGACAATAGCAAGTGACGAGAGATTTGTCGAGGGCGTCTTGATTGTATAACTGAAAAAGTTCGGAAAAATCAATATGCACATCGTAGTCTTGTAAGAAGTGCTCTTCCTTAACTGCCACCATGAGCATGATTTGCTCTCCCTTTGCGTCTTTCATGTACCACTTATGCAATTTTCGCATTTGTGTTGATAGATTGTCAACCTGCTCGGGTCTGACAAGAGACCGCCCGTGAACATAGCTCCATGCTACCTCAGCAATGGGGTAACCAGTGTCGCCTATGAGTTGACCAGTACTGTCGTTCTGTACGTCCATATCGGAAAACACCTTGAGCGGGGGATCGATTGTACCTCCTGTTCTTCGAGCTGGGGAACTTTTTGCCCGCTTCTCCCCTGCTGCCTTAGTCCGCTATATGACTTCTCAATAGAGCGCTCATAGTCTGATGGCAACTTCACTTTGGGGTTCGATAAGGTCTTCACGAAGCGCTCAGTGACTTCCGGCGCTAGTTTCTCCTTTGGCTCGGGCTTTTTCAGTGCAAAATGGGCTTTCACGTCCGCTCTGTTTTCCTCTTCAGTCATCTCGTAAGGTAACTTGGCACGAGGCTCCTCTAGTTTATTCTTTCTAGCTTTCTTCTTAGGCGGCGAACCGGCCGTGGGCTTCTTTAGCCACTTAGTGGGCGGAGACGGCTCACGCGGCGGAGATCGAGATGGACTCATGCTGGGGTCCCTATCGGGGAGGGGTGGACTTTGCTGAGGTGGATTGCTACAAGGAGGAGTCCGTGGAGGGGTGGTGTCTGCAAACACGATGTATTCCTTTTTCCATAGAATGATACCACCCCTGACTCCTCCCAGTGTCGTCTCCCCGTCACCTCCAGCCATGTCAAGCTCCAGTGTCTCAAATCCCGTCAGAACTTCATCCACCCCGACACAAGCATAGCCAGCTGGAATCTGACTGCCATGTAAGCGTGCTCCAGGTTCATTAGGTAAAGCAAAGCCGACCGCCACCTTGAAGGATATGTTCTTCATTGACCGATGTAGATCACACATTTTCTTCTCCGTGATATTATCCACGGGGTGGCGAGCCATCGGTGCTTCATCCATCAGTGCATCATGATCACCCAGGAGCGCCGTGGAACCCACGCTACTTTTCCGCTGAGATGGGACAACGTTACTATCGTCGAATGCAGGATCTTCTTGTTGCCGCTCAGATGCCCTTTGCAACTTCGTGACTATGCGTTGCAATCCCTCGTGATTTGCTTCTAGCCGTTGGATCCGGTCTGCCTCCTGCTTTTTTTTCTCTCACGGATTCTATAACTGTCAGCGCACTCCGGAAACCCTTTCTTCCACGGAACACCGGGGCCATAGGCTCGTGTTCGTCCTTTGTGTTCAGGATTCCCGAGGGCGAGTGTCAGCTCGTCGTTCTCTCTATCGGGTTTGAACTCTCCCTTTTGAACTTTTTCTATTGCTTGAACAAGGGCTTTGGTGACCTTTTGAATTTTTCCTTATTTTTTCCATTGGAACAAGCTTCCCTGTCTCTCTGGGTCCAACGATGCCCCATGCCCGTACAACCAGCGCTTGGACCTCTCGGGAAATTCCGCTGTTTCTGGAGTGACCCCTTTAGCAATCAGGTCGGCGTCTCTTTTTTCCCACTTAGGCGCGGCAGTCTTGTAGCCACGTGTGCTAACTAAAATATGGTGATATTACTTTTTCACAGCATTTGCCTTATTTTTTCCGACCTTTCCACAGCTTCATTCGATTCCTTGTACGCCTTAAATGCGTCCCAGTGATTTTTTTGCTTCTCTAGTGGTGCAGTAAATTTTGGAGTTTCTTTTGTCTTCTTATATTCACTCCATGTTTTTTTTGAATGTCTGGAATTGTGTGGCCATCTTCTTAAGAGCCCACTCCTTGACTTTCAACTTCATGTCATCCGAGAGACCTGGCGGTAGGTTGAAATGTGACATGAGCGTTGTCCAAAGCTCATCTTTGAATCTTTGGTCGACATAACTATCTCCTCCATCGTCTCCCTTTGGCTTATGCCATTCTCGAATGCTGATCGGGATGTTGTCCCTAACAACAACTCCACATTGATTTACAAATTTTCTTACGTTCACTTCGGGAGCCATCGGTTCGCCATCTTCAGCAACTGCCACGATCGGGAACCTTTGATTATCGCCCAACCTTTTGGTCGGGCCTCGTTGCCTTTTACCAGATTGGCTCGATCCGGAGGGCCTAGCAGATTGGCTCTATCTGGAGGGCTAAAAGTAAAAAAGATTAGTTAATAAGTGCAATACAAATCAATTAATGCATCTAGTGATCACGAGAGGCTTAATATACCTCGCCGGAATTTGTTAAGGGCCCTTCGTCTCTTGGTTCTACCTCAGCTCCCTCACCGTAGTCGTTCAAAAATTGTGAGATGTAATCTTCTGCAGCTTCTCTACTGGCATCTTCTCCACCTTTTCCACCGATAAATATCATATTCAATATTTGCTCTTCATCATCGTCTCTGCCGCGGGCATCCATAGCTTAACTACAAACCGGATGTAATATGATAAGTGATATGCCAATATTCATCTTCATATACACAATATTTACACAATATAACAAATTTAGCTATTTTCCTCAACTGTTGCACAAGTGACACATTTATGATTAAGTAATTGTCATATCTCGTGAAACATAACGCTAAAGTATTAACACAAGATACAAAAATTAATTAACACAAGTATTAACACAAGATACAATTGTCATATATTATCCTGCAACAAATATTTCTTAACACAAGTATTACAATTTCTTAACACAAAAATTGATCAACATTTCCTAAAGGGTCCACCGAATGTAATATGATATTTTAGTTGCAATTATCAATAATCAGGAGCCAGAGCACAACGCACAAAATATTCTAGAAAAGCTATTTGAGTTTCATACATGAACAAACTACCGGAAGGATAGATGGTTGAGAAAAGAAAACAAAAGCTTTGTGCGCCTCCTTGTATCGCCTTGATTCAGCTGCAGGTTCCTCCTTATATCTGCTAGTAGAAAGAAATAGACAAACATGGAAGGTAATGAATAAAGGAGTCCAACACAATTAGGTTTGCATTTGTACCAAAAACCGAGAATAAAATATAATTATTCTAGTGAGAAAAACACTATTTTTTAGAGTATAATAACCATTTTAAAGCCTAAAGCTTAGAAAATTCTTATGAAAAATAGGACAATCAAGATATCACGCAACAATTGTTAACAAGATTTAAACTAAAATTCTAATGAAATCGAACAAACAAAATAGGACCTACAATAGTATATCTAGCTATACATTCATATACAAGATTCACTACTTTGTATCTAGTACTATGCAGCATTTTACACTAAGGAGATACACAACAATAATATAGACATGGAGCATCATAAATAAAAAGGAATAGGAATTCAACAAGCTGATTTAAACATATGCATAACTATAATCTACCACTTTGTATCAAATTCATGCTCAACTAAATATTAATGTTGTTGTTTATTTAAAATAACTAAAATGGAAGAGCTAATATATATAAGTAATTTAAACATATGCATAACTAAAATGGAAGAATTTGATCTATAAACAAATTTAAACAAATTTGAAACCTAAATAAACCAAAACACTAGCTAAACCTAAACAAGTTTTAAACCTAATTATTCGGAAATTTGAGTTTAATATACCAAAATGCAAAAAAAGGGGAGGCCGGAAGTACCTTGCTCGACGATGAGTGGAGGCTGGAGGAGAGGAAGAAGACGGCGGCGGCGGAGGGGCGCTCGGGGCCGAGCGAGGAAGGGACGGGTGCAGCGGAGGGGCGCTCGGGGCCGGGCGAGGCAGGGACGGGAGGGGCGCTTGGGCGCGGCGGAGGGGCGCTCGGGGCCGGGCGATGCAGGGACGGGAGGCGGCGGCGGCGTCGTGGCAGGGGACGGGACGGCGACGACGGCGGCGTGGCAGGGCAGGGGACGGGACGGCGCCGGCGGCGTCGGGGAACGGAGCAGGAGAGGAGGAGGCGCGCGATTGGGGTCGATTTGGTGTGGAAACCACCCTAAGGCCCCGCGAAATGACCTTTAGTCCCGGTTCTATTCACCAACCGGGAATAAAGGACCTTTAGTCCCGCTTCGTGAGTGGAACCGGGACTAAAGGTCAATTTTTGGGCCACACTAAAATTTGCGCGCGCGAAGCCCACCTTTAGTCCTGGTTGGTGGTTCCAACCGGGACTAATGGGCTTCTGAATAGGTTTTTTTGTTTTCTGATTTCTTTTATATCTATTGATTTATGTCAAATTAGTTTCTAAAAAAGTCAAATTAGTCAAATCAAGTCAAATTAGTTTCAATATTTGTAAAAACACATCTATATTTGTAAAAACATATCTATATTTGATCATATCCCGCCCAGAATTTCCAGCCAAAAATACCAGCCAAAATTTCCCGCCCAAAATTTAACCATCGAAAGTTTACGATGTCGTGCAATAAACAAGGAAAAATAGCGTGCGACTAAACACGTTAATGAACAAAAACACACGGTTTCCCCGAGCTACAGTCCCACACTGGCTGCGATATCGTCACATGCAGTGTGGGACCGAGCTCGGGAATCCGGATGATTTGTGTTGGTCGACCTAAAGTAAACTGAAAACTGATTTTATTGAATACCTAAATACAGCTGAAACAAAACACCCGGTTTCCCCTAGCTACAGCCCCACAGTGATTCACGGTCGAATGCCTTTACATTCACTGTGGGACGTAGCTAGGGAATCCGAATGTTTTGTGTTTTGAGCAGAAGAATGAGTGAGGAACCTGGCTGTGATGGTGGCCTATTTATAGGCGTCCTTAGGGATGAGAAACTGGCGCCAAAGCGAGACGCAACAGAGATGGAAGAGGCGGGAATGTTCCCGCCCACCGTTGTGCCAAATTTGCGCGGCAAATCCAAAGTTTTTCGAGCGTGTTCTTTGCCGAGTCCCGCTGAAAATTACGCGCGTGAAGCCCACCTTTAGTCCCGGTTGGCATTTCCAACCAGGTCTAATTAAATGGGCTTTTGAATAGTTTTTTTTGAAAACATGGTATCTTCAGACTTTTTTTATTTTTTTTCAGCTATTGGGTTATGACTAAATGTTCTCAATAGAATTTCCGTGCCTATTGGATTTGGAAATCACCCTGCAAAAAAAAGGAAAATTCCGTATTACCGGAAACGGAATTTCTGTTTCCACAGTCGTTTCGCCGGAATACGCTGTTCCGTTTCCGTTTTCGTTTCCGCAAAAAAATTCTGTTTCCGTTTTGCAAAATTCCGTTTCCGCTTCCGTTTTTCCATTCCGTTTCCGTTTTTCCGCGGAAAAGTCGAGAAGATTTTGTACCATTTTCATCCCTGAACATCCGTATCTAGTGTTGGGTATAAAACTTTTTTTCTTCGCGTATGTAGACCCTTGCTTATGATTGCGCCGTAAACATGGAGAATTTTCATCATTTAACATGATGCTTGGGTCACTGTTCACTGTGAAGGGCGGAATTTCATCAAACTTATTTGAATCTTCTGACATGTCTGTCTTGTCCTCCACTCCCACGATGTTTCTTTTCCCTGAAAGAACTACGTGGTGCTTTGGCTCATCATATGATGTATTCGCTTGTTTATCTTTTCTTTTTTTCGGTCTGGTAGACATGTCCTTCACATAGAAAACCTGAGCCACATCATTGGCTAGGACGAATGGTTCTGTAACAGCCCGAAGTTCGGAAACCTAAAAACCGGTGTAAAATTTTCGCTTTTGTGTTGCATTGCATCATGGCATCCATATAAATTGACTAAATACTTAATTGTCTGTCACAGTTAAAAACAAATGCAACTTGCTTCAATAAAATCTCAAATCAATGCCAGTGTTCAAACTTGCAAAACAAGTTTACTTTGACATGTTATATTTGTCAAGGAAGTTCCAAGAGTTTAAAATACAATTTAGAACTTGCTCTAACTTTTCTAAATGAGCAACATTTTTGAATGTAGCAAAATGCCCTATTTTTAACTCTATGAACAAATGTTGCTCCAAACTTTTTATTTTGAATTGCCAATTTTTGTGGTGCTTCTACTTGTTAGTGGGAGGCTACATGATTTTTCTCACATTTTTCTAAAATGTCTAAGTGCCCTATTTAAATCAGTGACTGCTGCTGAAATTAAAAGAAACAGAAAAGGGGGACCAATCCGTGATGGAAGAATTTCTGCCAGGGACTTGGTTGTAAAAACTCCATCTCCTTCCCTGTAGCGACCGACGATGCGCGCGCTGCTCGCGTCGCACCCTCTCCTCCACGAGCTCGCCATGGGGCCCCCTCCTCCTCTACCTTCCCCTGCCAGGAGAGCACCTCCACGAGGCCACGCTGCTCCCCTCCCTCACCTGTCTGCTTCCCGTTCCCCATCTTGCTTCCCCACGAACGCGAGCAAGCCGCCATGGCCGCCTGCCGTCACCGTTGATTGGAAGGTTCCCGAGTAAATCGAAGAACACCAACCGCCTCGCCGCGTCCAGTGCTCCTTCTCCGCACACGGAATCGAGCTGGGAAGTGGTACACCGACCGCGCCGTCCAATTCCGTCGCCGACCACCGCCAAACTGCGCCGTCGCCTCTCCACCGATTGAGGCCATCCCGGACCAATCCCCGACCACCAGCGGCTCCGTCGTGGTCCGCTCCACCTCCACGCCCGAGGAATCGCGCGGGGAGGCACGGAATCGACGTCGACGTCCGTGACCTCGCCGCCGCCGCCCGAGCTCCACCACGCTCGATCTCGTCGCTGTCGACCTCCCTCCGGCCACCCCGACCTCTCCACTGCTCGCGTGGTGAGCTGCTGGCCCATGCTGGCCCTTCCTTCTCCCTCCCCCTCCGCGCTAGCTCGCCTCGCCGTAGCCATTCATCGCCGTCGACGCCCGTACGATGAAGTTCATCGTCGCTGTAGCGCGACCGGTTGCAGAGCCGGCACAGCCGGGCTGTAGGCCGTTGGCCTCTGGCCCATACCCGGCCCCAGAGCCGGCCCAGACCGGGCTAGAAGCCGGAGCTCTCAGGTGCCAGGCTGGCCTGCTAGCCGGCCCAGCCGGGCTGGAAACCGGCTGAGCAGATTTTTCCTGCTGCTTTCTCTTTTTCTTTTTCCCTCGATAGCGCATGTCACCCCGCTCCCCCTCTCGCTATTAGGTACATCGACTCTGATGATTCGTACTAGTTCCTCCCTCTTCCTCGAGTCGAGTAACTAATTTATTTAGCGTTGGAATTAAAATAATTAGAGGTAAATAATCAAAAAGAGGAAATTCTAATTTAATAACTTTTAATCGGGGCATCCGAAAAATGTGTTCCTTATATCGAAATGCTCAGAAAAACATGAGTGATCCAGAATAATCATCATCATCATGCATAATTGATCACAATTCCAATAATGTGCTCTAGTAGTAATTATAATCACTAAGTTTAAATATGGGGTTTATTCCAAATAATGCAATAAATATAATGGGGACCCCATTTAACTTGTTGATCATGTTCAATGCTTCTAGGGTGCATCTAAAATGTCATGTCATCATTTTTGTATGCATTGCACAATTGCCATGTGTTGATTGTTGTTTTGCTTTCCGGTGTTGTTTGCTCTCCGGTAGATCACGAGTTCGGAGTTGAGCATCATTACTCCGACGAGCAGTTTGACTCCTCCGCTCAACAAGGCAAGCGTAATCCCCCCTCTGAGCATATCTTATCCTATTTTCCGCAAATATTTTCTCCACTATAATATTGCATGCGGTTCCAAATGTCAATTTGCTTGGACTAGAGTACCCTATAGTTGCACTAAGATTCTGATGCCAATTACCTGTTTCCCCTCCTATTATCCATAGGATTGTATTGTTGGCCTGAAATACTTAACTATGCTATGTTGTTGCTTAGCCATGCTTAGTTAAATGCTTAGCCGTCCGATGGATACTTCATGTTGGAAACAGGTTGTTGAAGTGTTCCGATGATGGTGGAGAATTTGTGGTGACAGGTAATAAGATGCTTAAAGGTGGGGATGAGAGGCCACTTCGGTATGGTGGTGTTTTGTCTCACTCTCGCCGCCTAGGTGCGAGTTCTTTACCTCTTGAACCAAGAATGAGCGCGCTTCCTTTCGGTGGGGTATATGGAGCCCTCGTCGACCAACTAACTTGAGCGGGACTAGCCAGGGTCCTCTAGTTTGAGCTTCCATTTGCGCGTGCGTGATGATGGTGGTATGAACTGGGATGAGGATGGTGGTGTCTAGGAAAATGAGTGGCCACGGGGCAGGGTGTTGATGATCCGCTGCTCCGTCCTCGCTGATGATCCTGGGTTAGTCTTTAACAAGGTAAAGGTTGTAACCGTTCCCACTCAGCCGGCTTTCCCCGGAAGAGAGCTACGTGTAGGCAATGAGCCGGGCGGTACCGAAGGTAAACACAGTGCACCCCTGCAGGGTTAAATCTTTTCGAAAAGCCTTGTCCACGGTTATGGACGAACTTGGGAAGTGAAGGTAGGATCATAGAATAACTTTAACGGAATGATTAAAAACTGGGTACTAAAGGTACCACTCAAGAATGCAAGGTGAGCTTCCTCGAGGGTGATTCGGGGAGGTGCCTTTGTAGAACAGGTACAGTGGTCAATGGTGGTTGATGTTGAGAAAAGTGATCAAGAAACGAGTTACTTCTTACCCCTTTTGAAAACTATTCTGATTAGTCGATGCCATGGAGTATGTTTTTATTAAATAAAATCAGCTTTATGCAAAACAGCCATAAAACCTTGAAAGCCTCATCGAGCTAAAGCTTGGGACTCCCAGCCATAAAACCTTGAAAACCATAAAACCTTGGTGATTCGGGGAGGTGCCTTTTCAGAGGAGGACTTCACCGACCTCGAAGGTGGGTTCTTTGTGGACGTCGACGAGTAGTCTGGGGTTCCCAGGTGGCAGCTTGGGACATCCTGGAACAGCTGGCGTTGGATGTTTATCTGTAGGCCTCTTAGGCCATAATTTGGTTCTTGTTGTTTAGAACAACCTATTTTGCTTCCGCTTGTTGCAATGTTGGGTCTGTGACCTCTGGTTGTCATTTGCTATCTTTCTCTATTATAAGAGTTGAACTATATGATTTGTGTCGTAGAGTCTGTGATGTGCCAGTTGTTCCACAAGTCTTGATCTCTCTATTATGCTTTGATAGTGTGTCTGGTGGTATCGGATAACCGGAGACACAGTATCACTCTATAACAGTCGGGTCGGGGCGCCACAGGTTCGTCTCTGTACGCAAGATTCTTGAGATCCACTGTTGTCATTCCGTACTTCGGGTCTACCTTTACCCCGCCTGTTAGGTTGACCCATTTGAACCGAAATAAAGGGACCTTAAAAGAAGGTCCATAGTCAAGTTCCCATATATCCTCTATGTAACCATAATATGTGTCATTTTGCCTATTGTTGTTTGTTGCATCAAAGCGGACACCACTGTTTTGGTTGGTGCTCTTTTTATCTTGGGCGGCCGTGTAAAATGTATTCCTATTTATCTCGTACCCTTGGAAAGTCAATATAGTCGAAGATGGTGTCCTGGCCAACAAGTACAGCTGTTCTCCAACAGTGGTGTTATTAATGAGATGTGTTTGCAACCAACCGCCGAAAGTCTCCATGTGTTTTCCTTTAATCTAGGAGTCAGTACGCTCCGGGTTTTCGGAGCGTACAAATTTATGTGTTTCACGATATACGGAGCCACCAAGGTGGAACTTTGTAGAACTGTGTAGTGTGCCTGAGTGAAAGAATGCTCGTCCATACTTATTATTGCTTTCTTTCCAAGCGTGCCTTTTCCACTCAGTCTCCCCTCATGCCGTGATTCAGGAACACCAATCGGCTTAATGTCAGGAATAAAGTCAACACAAAACTCAATGACCTCCTCTGTTCCATAGCCCTTGGAGATGCTTCCTTCTGGCCTAGCACGGTTATGAACATATTTCTTTAAGACTCCCATGAACCTCTCAAAGGGAACATATTGTGTAGAAATACAGGACCGAGAATGGAAATCTCTTCGACTAGGTGAACTATGAGGTGCGTCATAATATTGAAGAAGGATGGTGGGAACACCAACTCGAAGCTGACAAGACATTGGACCACATCCTTCTGTAAACTTTATAGAGTTTCTGGATTGATTACCTTCTGAGAAATTGCATTGAGGAATGCACATAGCTTCACAATGGGTACTCGAACATTTTCCGTAGAAGCCCCCTCAATGCAACCGGAAGTAATTGTGTCATAATCACGTGGCAGTCATGAGACTTTAGGTTTTGAAACTTTTTCTCTGCCATATTTATTATTCCCTTTATATTCGACGAGAAGCCAGACGGGACCTTGATACTGCTCAGGACTTCAAAAAAGATTTCCTTCTCTTCTTTGGTAAGAGCGTAGCTAGCAGGACCTTGATACTTCTCTGGATTCAGGTCGTCTCGTTCGTTCATACGTTGCTGGTGCTTTCGGTGTATCTTTGTCTTCCCATACACGCCCAAGAAGCTAGCAGGTTCACGCAAAGATTTTCGTCACGTGCATCACGTCGATTGCAGAGCGAACCTCTAGAGTTTCCATAGTATAGCTCCCAAAATATAGATTTCTTCTTCCACATGGGTGCGTGTCCGTCAGCGTCATTCGGAACAGATTGTCCGCCAGGACCCTTTCCAAAGATTACTTTTAAATCCTGACCATACATATATATCATCACCAGTAGGGCGGGTAGGCTTCGTCCGGTGATCTGCCTCACCTTTGAAATGCTTGCCTTTCTTTCTTAAGGATGCTTGTTTGGAAAAATCGACGATGCCCGGTACACATTCTTCTTTTATCCAAATATATACTTTCAGTCTCACCTAAACAGTGTGTGCATGCATTGTATCCCTTGTTTGACTGTCCTGAAATGTTACTAAGAGCAGGCCAATCATTGATGGTTACAAACAACAACGCTCGTAGGTCAAATTCTCCTGTTTGTGCTCATCCCACACACGTACACCTTCTTCACGCCACAACTGTAAAAGTTCTTCAACTAATGGCCTCAGGTACACATCAATGTCGTTGCCGGGTTGCTTCGGGCCTTGGATGAGCACTGGCATCATAATGAACTTCCGCTTCATGCACAACCAAGGAGGAAGGTTATAGATACATAGAGTCACAGGCCAGGTGCTCTTCTCCCCAAAAGGATTAAAGCCATCTGTACTTAGACCAAACCTTAAGTTCCTTGCGTCACGTGCAAAGGTCGGGAACTCTCTGTCGATTTTTCTCCACTGCGACCCATCAGCGGGGTGTCTCAGCATCACGTCTTTCTTACGGTCTTCTTTGTGCCATCGCAACAACTTGGCATGCTCTTTGTTTTGGAACAAACGTTTCAACCGTGGTATTATAGGAGCATACCACATCACCTTGGCAGGAACCCTCTTCCTGGGGCGCTCGCCCTCAACATCACCAGGGTCATCTCGCCTGATCTTATACCGCAATGCACCGCATACCGGCATGCATTCAAATTCTCGTACTCCTCACCGCGGTAGAGGATGCAGTCATTGATGCATGCATGTATCTTCTGCACCTCTAATCCTAGAGGGCAGACAACCTTCTTTGCTTCGTACGTACTGGGGGGCAATTCGTTATCCTTGGAAGCATCTTCTTTATATTTTCAGCAACTTTTCAAATCCCTTGTCAGATACACCATTCTCTGCCTTCCATTGCAGCAATTCCAGTGTGGTACCCAGCTTTTTCTGGCCATCTTCGCAATTTGGGTACAACAATTTTTTGTGATCCTCTAACATGCGCTCCAACTTCAACCTCTCGTTTTCACTTCCGCAGTTTATCTGTGCATCAAGAATGGCCCGACGAAGATCATCATCGGGCTCATCAACAATGGCCTCTTCTTCAGCTTCATTGTAGTACCACCGTGTTCAGGAACATAGGATAGTTGTCATCATCCTCTTCTTCTTCATTGTCTTCCATTATAACCCCTCTTTCTCCGTGCTTGGTCCAACAATTATAGGGACATGAAACCGGACTGCAACAGGTGGAGTGAAGGTTTTTGAGGAAGAGTAATCCTCGTATTCTTACAGACACTACATGGACAACAAATAAAACCATTCCGCTTGTTTGCCTCAGCCACATGGAGAAAATTATGCAGGCCATTAATGAACTCGGGACTGCGTCGGTCACCGTACATCCATTGCCGGCTCATCTGCATTATATAAATATATAAAAACCATTACACTACATCATGAATAGAGAACTGACCAAATTAATTAATACAAGTTCATCACATTAAAACCAAAGTAGAGTAGTGACCAAATGTAATACATAGTTCTCATAAAACATACATTGAAACTAACATACAACTATCTAAGAATTTAAATCCAACAACAAATGCGATCAAAATCGCAACTAAGTAATTATTGAACCAACAACATAATGATACCAAGCCTCTTTATTAATGGCATATTTTCTAATCTTTCTAATCTTCAAGCGCATTGCATCCATCTTGATCTTGTGATCATCGACGACGTCGGCAAGATCGAACTCAATTTCATCTTCTCTTCTTCACTTCTTTTCAATTTTTCTTTCAAATCATTGTTTTCTTTTTCAAATAAATTTAGCATCTCGACAAGAGGGTCGGTTGGAATTTCCGGTTCAACTACCTCCTAGATAAAAATATCTATGTCAAGTTGGTCGGCATAATTGTCATAAACACGAAATGAAACAAATAGTTATAAAAGATAATATACCACATCCGAATCATAACCGGACGAGGGCCGACGGGGACGGATATCAAAACCATGGCACTATATATAAAAAACAATCATACAAGTAAGAAAATTATACAAGTAACTATCTAAATCATACAAGTAAGATTGTTTAAAAAAAAGATAAGAACAAGAGCTCACCAAAGTGGTGCCGACGACGGGACGGCGCGGCGATCGACGGCGGTGAGGACGGGGACGGGACGGCACTAAAACCCACAAATCATACTTTAATTTAGCTCAAATTGCATATTAAACAAATAAATTCCTAACTTAGTCATTTCATCAAACACCTAGCTAGCACTAGAAACATGAAATGAGCTAAACTAGCAATGAAATGAGCTAAACTAGCAATTTTTCTTGAAAGGATGAAGTTGCTAACCCTTGGATAGATGGGGCGCCGCCAATCTTGACAAATCGTGGAGAAAAATGGGGCTGAAATCGAGCTCGGGAGAGGAAACGGAGGAGAAAAATGGAGATGTTTCGAGCAGAAAAAATGGAGATGGCTCGGGGTGGAAGAAGATGATATAGGGGAACGAACCGGGACTAAATGTCCATCGTTAGTCCCGATCACCAACCGGGACTAAAGGGTCTCGCGCTGGCCCCACCTCTGTGGCTGCCTGCCGCAACCCTTTAGTCCCGGTTCGTATCACGAACCGGGACTGGACCTGGTCGGCGTCCTAAACGTTTGAACCGGGACTAATGCTCACATTAGTCCCGGGTACAAATGTGGCCGGGACTAAAGGCCAGATCTGAAGCCCTGTTTTCTAGTAGTGTCCGATTCAATGTTCTTATACAATCTATAGTTAGGTGATACGACCGGTATCTAAACAATCTAAGCAGAACTAGCGCTAACAGAACTAGCGTTAGAGATCGGAATCTAAACAAATGGCTATTTCTATCTTTGCACATGTATCATATAATCTTTGCATTTATTTGATGCGATCCAATATTCCTACGAGAGTTGGCTGAACTATTTCAGAGAGATGTTATAGGAAGAGCGATTCCGTCCTTCTCAAGTTCTCAGTCTGCATTCAGAAGAGGAGGCATCTTTTTCGCAGGCAAAGGGAAATTTTACAAAGGTGTTATGGCTTGTGCTTTCATATACCCCCAAGGACGAAAGGGTATCATGAGTAGAAATACAAGGACGGCTGAGATTAAATCTTGGCTGTCCTGGTTGGGGCCATGATCCCTCATCTGGGTACTCCAAAACCCGGTTCAAACCCATCGTCGGCCCTTTTGGGCCTGAGCCTAATCGCGGGAAAATTAAAGAAAATACGTAGCCGCCATGTTCAAACCTGGGTCTCCTAGGCTAGACAAAGAGAGCAGGGCCACTGGGCTACAGCTGTGTTTGTGACAGGAATAGAATCAGAGCTGATATAAACATAGCGGGCGAGGTTAACTGAAGGGATATTTTACGGTACATCATACTACAGATTTTGAGGTGTAGTATTAAGTGGATCCAACGGTTATTATTGTGCAGCTCGGAATTTGGCACGAGGATGATTTGGTAATTTCTGTTCAAATCATATGAATATGCGATGATGACAACTACTACGTCATCTTCCTATCTACCATGGTGATGAGCGTTGGATATTGTCTCGCCGCCGGCGCCGTGGATGAAGGACGGCAGCCTGTCCTGCAGGAGTCCCAAGTCCGGCGTCATGACTTGTTGCATCTGGAGAGACGGAGGAGGCGGGGTAGCTGCCGTGGCGCTCACCATGCTGCTGACTGAGCCGGCCAAGCCGTGAGACGACGTCATCGACGGAGCAATGCCTTGGCGGGTCACGTGCCTGGAGGAGGCCTCCGAGACATCGATGCTTATCACGCGCCGCCACCCATCTGCGGTAGCCTGCCGCCTGCGCAGGTGGCTGCGTTGTTGGTGGTGCAGCCGTGCAGGCCTGCAGCATGCCCGGCGAGAATTGCGTGCAGCCGCTGAGCGCAATGGCTGCGTGTGCTTGACCCTCACCGTCGGGTCCCTGGAACAACCACTCCACACTTTACTTCAGCAGATTCTAACCGTGAAGTGAAGTAGTGAACTATCCAAAATGCCCCTCGCGACATAATATACTACACAAAATTTGGAGTAGTATATTTCATCTAGACCGTTGAATCACCCTAAATAAACAGTCTAAAATTATTTGATGCACTGTAAAAAGACTCTAACTGAATTTTAGACGGAAAATCTTCAGACGACACGCGACGACGACGAAGATCGGTGACGACTAGGAACGAGCGACGTGTGACACCATTCTTTGACTCTGAAATTGAGCATCAAATCATTCAAAATTAATTCTAGAAAATTACCAACATGAAAATGAAATATAGATTAACCCATTTCATGAAAAACTTGATAATTATAGCAGGTGATTTTTTCGACCTGCTCGAAATGACCTATTATTTTTTCCTAGTATAGTATGACCAAATTAGGCACATGTACTTTTATTTGTGACAAGCTTGATGTTGGCGTTGCACACTGTTCTTGGTTAAACTTTCCGCCGACATTTGCTTGGTCAGATGTGTCTTAATTTGTATATCCTCCACGCCGCGACGGAAAAGATTTGAGTGACTGTGGCCAGTGGCGGTGCAAGAACTTGAAATCTGTGATGTCATTTTAAAACTGTGATGTCAAATACATGTAGTTTTACTAATTTTATTATTTTTTTCATGATTTATGTTTCTATACAAAGAATTTACGAAAAAGTTGTATGATCATTTGACCACACAGCTGCTACTGATCGTACCAACGCACGGGCATTCAACTAGGAGTGTTGCGGTGGGACGACATATATCCCAAAGGTCGTAGGGGCACACCTATCTCGCAAGGAGAGTTGTATGTGGGTCCATACATGTCCCAAGGTGGTAAGGGTAGACCTAGCGGGCCAGATAGGAGTGTTGCATGTGGGTCCACATGTCCCAAAGATGGTAAGGGTAGACGTGTGTGGGTCCACATGTCCCAAGGGTGCTAAGGGTAGACCAAGCGGACGCTCAAAAGGTGATAGAAGTATACCAAGATGGCTAGGAGTGTTGCGGTGGGACGACATATATCCCATAGGTTGTAGGGGCAGACCTATCTCGCAAGGAGAGTTGCATGTGGGTCCACACATGTCCCGAAGGTGGTAAGGGTAGACCTACCGGGCCAGATAGGAGTGTTGCATGTGGGTCCACATGTCCCAAAGGTGGTAGGGGTAGACGTGTGTGGGTCTACATGTCCTAAAGGTGGTAGGGGCAAACCTATCTCGCAAGGAGGGTTGCATGTGAGTTCACACATGCCCTGAAGGTGGTAAGGGTAGACCCAGCGGGTCAGATAGGAGTGTTGCATGTGGGTGCACATGTCCCAAATGTGGTAGGGGTAGACGTGTGTGGGTCCACATGTCCCAAGGGTGCTAAGGGTAGACCAAGCAAGCGTGATAGGAGTGTTTTCATGTGGGTCCACATGCCCAAAAGGTGATAGATGTATACCTAGATGGCTAGGAGTGTTGCGGTGGGACGACATATATCCCAAAAGTTGTAGGGGTCGATCTATCTCGCAAGGAGAGTTGCATGTGAGTTCACACATGTCCTGAAGGTGGTAAGGGTAGACCTAGCGGGTCAGATAGGAGTGTTGCATGTGGATTCACATGTCCCAAAGGTGGTAGGGGTAGATGTGTGTGGGTTCACATGTCTCAAGGGTGCTAAGGGTAGACTAAGCGGGCGTGATAGGAGTGTTTTCAAGTGGGTCCACATACCCAAAAGGTGATAGATGTATACCTAGATTGCTAGGAGTGTTGCGGTGGGACGACATATATCCCAAAAGTTGTATGGGCAGACCTAATATCTCGCAAGGAGAGTTGCATGTGGGTCCACACGTGTCCTGAAGGTGGTAAGGGTAGGCCTAGCGGATCAGATAGGAGTGTTGCTTGTGGGTCCACATGCCTCAAAGGTGGTAGGGGTAGACGTGTGTGGGTCCACATGTCCCAAGGGTGCTAAGGGTTGACCAAACTCGCGTGATAGGAGTGTTTTCATGTGGGTCCACATGCCTAAAAGGTGATAGATGTATACCTAGATGGCTAGGAGTGTTGCGGTGGGACGACATATATCCCAAAAGTTGTATGGGCAGACCTATATATCTCGCAAGGAGAGTTGCATGTGGAACTCGTTTTTTCAAAAAATTCAAATCTGCACTTTTGTGTTTCCAAAAATTTGAAAGAAAATTTTTGGGTAGACATAATGTTGAGATCTATAGTTCTGCAAAATCTCAATGAAAAATTCATTATATTTCAGCCTGAAAAAAGACAGATTTAGCAAAGTTTTCAAAAATTTAAAACTCGGCACTGTTCATCATTCAGAACTTCAGATTTGTCTTTTTTTTCAGGCCAAAATACTATGAATTTTTCAGTGAGATTTTGCACAACTGTAGATCTCAACATTATCTCTAGCCAGAATTTTAGTTTTGATTTTTTGGAAACATAAAAGTGCAGATTTCAAAAAAATTAAAAAACAGGAGCCATGTAGCTCGGACTACATATCACCGCACTCATGACTACCCACTTTATATTGTTCAACAGCCAGCCTTCACTACTTTTATATGCATAGCCCTGTTACATTGTTGTCCATCAGATCCAGCAAAACTCACTCGGTGAAGGCAGGCATGTAAGTTGCAACACTATACAGTAGATCTCAATGCACCTCATTATCATTTATCAACCACAGTACCATGAACGAAAGCTGCAAAACCATCGGTATCATCTGTCATGTTGGTCAAGTCAAGGGTAATCCTTAAGTTTTGCTGTCTATCGTTGATCCAATTGCGCTAACTAGTATGTTGGTTGTCTCTAAGTGTATTTTCTATGTCTTCTTCCGGTGATTTAGCTGGCTGTGGGAAGAACTGAACCAATAGAATCAGTATAATCAGAACAAAGTATGCATAGCTAGCTATCCATCTTATAGAAACAGTTACAACCAGAATTCTCTTATCCTTAGACAAGCTAGTGTAGTCGCATACATGGTCATCCCTTTAGTAGTGAATTTTTTAAAAGTTATTCAATAAAAATAAACCCGTCGAGTTGCGACATGCAAATCTGCTATTAAGAAAACATGCCGGTGTCTTGCCGCGCCAGAAGGCCCCGCAGACAAATACACCTGCGTCCTTCTTTATCATATATTCCGCTATCGGAAAAGGAAATTTACACGTACATGTGCGTACTGCTCCTATCCTATCCGTTCATTCTGCATCTGTGCACAGATCTCAAAGCACAGTTTGTTCCGCAATAATATCCTCATGAGTAATAAAACCTAGCGTTTCTCAAATGATAAAATTGTTCCGCAATAATATCCTCATGTGACCAGATTGTTTCTCAAATGAAAGACAACAACATGAAAAATTTCGATCTTGTGCATAAATAGTAAGAGCAGTACCCACATGTACGTGTAGAAAAACCGCACTCCAAGCTATAACTATCCTCCACACATGTTTTTAGGACTTTTGTTAGATTGACCACAAGTGAATAGGTGAATGGAGAAGATAAGATGAGCAAATTCATCGCCACAGCCGAAACTTTGTAGGTAGAAAAGATTGTACTAGCACACTGACTAAGAAATACTATTACTATTTGTAGTCAAAGTTGGACGTTGCAAAATATATGTATCGTCCTCTGTTTTGAAACGAGCAACTTTCAGACATAACAGTCAAACTCTGGTCAAACATAAATAAAAAACCAAGTCGTAGCTTGTAGAAGGGTCCCGCAGGCCTCAGGTGACGACGCAGCCGGCCCCATGCGTTAATCAGATATGGTTGTCGTGGTCGGAAGAGGCAGCGACGCGTATGCGGCTGGGCTGGCCAAACAAGAGCGCCATTTGACGCCACGCTGGCCGCTGAATATCACCAAACTGCAAATGTCTTGTTTTACCGGCAGCAGAACAAAGTCAAATGACCCTTCTCTCCTCTGCTCGGCTGCTCCTCCTCTTCTCACGCAGTTCACACACTCCTCTTCCCCTTCCTCCTCTCTGCATCCAAGCAAAGCACACGCAGCAAAAGAGAGAAAGATTCCAAATTCACGCTCGCATGGCTAACCTCCTGCACCTTCCGGACCTCGCGGCGGCTAGGCCGCCGACGGCCGGCGTCGCGCGGAGGAGGGGGGTGAGGGTCGTGGCGGCGGCGCCCGGGGGCCGCGTGAAGCAGCAGCAGCAGCAGCAGCAGCAGGAGGCCGGGACGGGGACGGGGCGGGTGATCAGGGTCACCGATCCCGTGCGCGAGGGGAGGCTGCCGGTGCCTCTGCCGCTGCCGCCGCTCTTCTCTCTGCCGGTGATGCCGGCCTCGGAGTCGCCGGCGGCCACCAAGCGGCGGGACGAGGACGAGGAGGAGAGGCGGAGGTACTACCTCAACATGGGCTATGCCATCCGGACGCTCAGGGAGGAGATCCCCAACGTGTTCAACAAGGAGCCCAGCTTCGATATCTACAGGTTCGTGCGGCTGTTTCATTGGCTCTTCATTCAGTTTCATCCTTTCGACAGTCAACTGAGAGCTTTTAGGTGAAAACCAGCTGAACCAGGCGTAGTTTTTTTTTTATCATTGTCTGCGTTGATAATTGTGGTTGTGGACTGACAATAGTTTCTAATTACAACATGTTACATACTTACACGAGTGTCTATTCATTATTCTGATCACCAAATACTAGCATACATGCCCTCTATGTTGGGTTAAGCAGTTGTTTTGTTGGAGTAGTTGTGCGACTTTCTGTAGAAATGGTTAGATTCTATTGTTGGGATAATTGTGTGATACTGCACCTCTTCCAGCTTGAAATTGTAGTCTAGCTTAGCCTTGCACTAGTCTTCACCCATGTATTGGCTAGTCTAGGAGGTTTTTAGAGTTGAATGGATGAATTAGGCAGCACAGATAGCTTCTAGACCACCTACTAATGTGCTACCGAGTACACCAGACGAACTATACTTCAGAAATGAAGGTCAAATATCTGTACCTAGATAATGCTAATTAGGATATGGATTGTCTTATGGATGCCGTGGACCTCATGTTTGTAGAGGTGCCCAATGCATTCTTTAGTTGTTAGATATTCGTAGTTTTTCGAAGGTGATGACATTGACTCTGTAGTGTTATTATTGGTACAATGAACTCAAACATGGACTGGACAGTAGAGGTGAGGTTGTGATATATTTACAAGGGGTGACATCTATTTTCTTCTCTCGTTTATATTTCTGGTTAGCTTCTGCCTCTTTGTTTTTGGTTGCCAGAGTGTTGGTTCTTTGTTGGGAACTCGTTGAGTTAATTATTGTAATACGAATAAAGCCTTAGTTTGTAAATAGAAAAATATAATCGAGCAATCAAGGAGTAAGATCACCGGTGGTAGGATGAAACGGGTCATGGTTGATCAAGAGTTAAAATGTCGAGACTCCCTCTTGGTAGGTTTGATGATCATTGATCTATGGCGATAGTTTAGCGCTTAGTTGTCTTCTGACATTTTTTCTTTATTCCGGTATGGTGTGCATTCTATAGTGTTGTTTCTGCGATATCTTGTGTTACGTTTCAGACGCTTTTTATCCTCTTAATGCAAAATATTTATAAACACGTTTATTTTACACTTTCCTGTGATGTAGTATTGTTTTCTTGACAAACCTCAACAAAAGGAACCTCCATCAGTTGTTTCCACTCATTTTCTTTTGCGCTAACCTTACGGTGTCTCAGTTGTCAGTTAGTGTTTAGTACATTTTATTGTCGCTCAAATGTCGAGCTCATGAGGTTAGCCCCTACAAAGTATACAATACTCCCTCCGTTCACTTTTATAAGGCATTCTAGCTTTTTTGAAAATTCACATATCTAGACGTATTTAGTGTGTAGGTTCACTCATTTTGATCTGTATCTAGTTCATATTGAAATATCTAGAATGGCTTATAAAAGTGAACGGAGGGAGTACAATTCTTGCATCCTGAATCATATTTGGCTCAAAAGAGAAACAGAAAAAGACCTTATGATGAATATGAATTACCAGGTTAGTTCGGTCAAGGGCTGAGGTTAGAGTGTAAAAATGGACCCCTTTCTTGATCGTTCACTTGATCTTGGCAAAGTTTGAAATTTGCCATGTGTATCTCTTGATTAATGCTTGGCAAAGTTGCTCCAGTGAGTCGAGTAACTTGATTCTGTAACTTTGAATATTACTCGTGTCTCCCATTCTGATTCGTTTATGTGGTCGGCACTCTGCAGACTGCAGTACATGATGATTGCATTTTCTTGTACAGATTGTACTGTTGAGTCTTACAATTGATCTTTTCCTGACTCCATTTGCTACTGTTTGCCAGAGATGATATTGTCTTCAGAGACCCTTTCAATAAATTCGAGGGCATTGACAATTATAGAAGTTTATTTTGGGGATTGCGCTTTACTGGACGTATCTTCTTCAAAGCATTATGGGTTGATATAGTCAGTATATGGCAGCCTGCTGAGAATCTTATTATGATTCGCTGGATTGCCCACGGCACTCCTCGAGTCCCATGGGATGGCCATGCCCGCTTTGACGGCGCCTCTGTGTACAAACTTGATAAGAATGGGAAGATCTACGAGCATAAGGTACATAACATCGCAATGACCCCACCAACAAAATTCAAGGGCCTGTCTGTTCAAGAGCTAATCAGAGCTGTTACCTGTCCATCCACTCCAAAACCAACTTATTTTGAGGCGTCGTCTCAGTCTTTGAGCACAGCACCATTTTGTTCGAGATTGGCATGGATAAGACACCATATGCTTTCACTAGCAAATCTGGGAGAAGGATAGTGTGGGTTTAGCATGATGCTTACCATTTTTGCATTTTTGTTTGTATTGTATAGTGTACCATGTCACTAATGAGTAGTACTGAACCATAACTGTTGTATATATGTACAGTAAATATATTTATACAGGATAACTTTGCTCTTGGTTGAGCTGTATGAAGTGCGGTGTTACATACGTTATTGGCTGTTAAATTTGTTAACCAGCAATCCAGTTTGACAATGCTCCGTGGCCTGTCGCATACTAGTTCCGGTTACTTAAAGGCTGTGGATGGGGACATTGGCATGGTCTCCAAAGCAAAAGTTTGACCACTAGTTCCCACTTTAATATATTTAAAGTTTAATAAAACAGTATATTGTGAACCATGAAATCAAACACTATTTTTGCTGGCTCTGCCTCTTATTTGCGATACTATAGTTACTCGAGACAGAACGTAATGAACCAGAAATAACAAAGCTGCAACTGCAAGCCTGAGATACTCCCTTCTCCAACAAAATCATCTCACGAAATCATGTCCTAAGTGCATGTAGCACCACACCAATAGCTGCAGCAGGTGCGAAGTCAATCAGAAATGAACGCTCAAGGGAAAACAGAAAAAGAAACAACAAAGATCAATGCTAAGCTGGAAAACCCATGTTTCAAATGCATGTATAAAAACTAAACACATTTATACGATAACAAATACTCCTTACATTAGTGAACGGAGGGAGTATCGATGTCTTATGGTATGGAGTTGTAACACATTTCACACACTGTTGGACAGTCTTTATTAGGTAGTAGTAGAGAGTGTCACAAAAGTTCAGTTTCTACCTTCAGCCATGAAGGTTCTCAAAAAAAAAAAAAAAATACCTTCAGCCATGAAGCAAGATATTAAGCCCCCAAACTTCAAATCATAATGACCTGCATGCATATTGAGAATCAGAATGAGAAACAGTCAAACAACACATCTCCATGGCCATTAATCAATTTGATCATTAATAATTACTATAAAGCAGAAACAATGGCCCACATGGATGTCTCAATATCACTAATTTTCATATTCTTTGTGGTCAGGCCCACAACAATAGGCCACTATATACAGTTGCGGAAAACGATTTCAGATGTCTAGCAGCAAGCAAGCGGTCCACAAAATTCAGCTTATTTTGGAAATCGGAACATTTTGTAGAAGCTTACTCAGCTTGACAAATTATAAGCCACACACTGCTGGTCCAAAATGCTCACACTTAACAAGATAAGCAAAACTAGTCGCACCGAATAATTCTACCTGAACAGGAAGCATGTGTATTTCATATGAAACTTCGGTTGTGTCCACTCCTCTCTTGCATGCCACTGGACAAAATAAATTGGGTCCTCACAAAGCCTTCACGTTTCTCATACCCAGCTTGTTTCTTGTTTCTCCATAACAGAGCACATGCTTCTAATGTCGACGCTGAAGGAATAATGCTTTCATTCTCGATAAGAATATGATCTTCCAATAATTTTCAGTAAGAAGTAGGACAAGCAATTTCTGAGCAACCTTCCAGCTGCCATAAACCCCACAAGTTGCCCATATGCTTTCTGTAACCTTATACACTATATATCTAAGAAGAATTGCCCATGAACAAGTTGTGAATATGCCGAGGTTTCCCATTTTGAGATGCCTGATTCTTCCAGCACAGCCAGCTGCTCAACTCAGCTACCTTAATCAGGACCTAACTTCTTTTTCCTTGTGGTGGAGCGGCCTCGTGTATCTACAAACATAAGAAACCGTGGAGTTTATCGCGCCAAGTCTCCCTCAGTGTTATAATTCGCATGGGCCATGCAAACATCAGCCAGTTGCTAATTGTTTACACAGAAGAAACACGATGTAGACTATACAGGGGAAGACACTAACAGGACCAGGAATGGAACATACTTGCATGCTGACGTTTTTCCTCAACAGGCATAAAAGAAAAGTATTGAGCTCTGAATGGCACCTACCCTAGTTAAAGTTCCTCAGCTAACACCTCATGTCATTCACTTGCTATTGTCGGCGCTTTTGATTCAACTTGGAAAACATGATATTGCATTAGACACCTCCATAATTTCTTGCACTATAGTAAAGACATCTGATGGTAACACGGAAGAACTGGCAAGTTTGGCTGCTTGTCATTACTCTATTAATATTGGTTGAGTATGATTAATCAAGTTCTTGATAGGCCTACTTTCGGAGCTTACATTCATAACAGAATCAAATACGAGATTAAGCTGTTTATTCAGGCAAGACTATGTCTTTAAAAACATCTTTAAAAATACAATCAAAGATAATTTCAAACAGTTTGTAATGTAATGCAAGTCAAACATTTCATTACAAGTTTACCCTCTACTTTCAAATACACCATAAAACAAGGCAGGTGGTGAGTGGTGACAAGTCAGTAACAACTATTTGTTAAATCCAGCTCAATCTAGTATCCAGAAAATAGAAAAACAGAAGTGATTACAAGCTCCATAAAACCAATAACTATTGTTAACGTTTCTATTTTGAGATTGTGGTATGGAAGCCCTCCATTTATCCCATATATTCATTTTTTACAGCATTCCCTAATTTCAAATATCGTTGTTTTGGCTGTACAAAACCATGAAGGGCATCATTTCCCAGTGAAGGTAAATATGATCATTTGTTAACGTACAGAATTATGACATATGGTTAGAAGTAAGGAACTGCTCAACTGAAGGAAATCCATTGCAAATTATTCCTAGTGATGCTTTTGGAAGGAACAGGATGCCACACCTTTATCTGACGTGTCTATAGACAGTTGGCCCAACGAAGATTTCGTAATCCATCAATAATCCATTCATGTTAGGATCACTAACAGCATCACTCCATGCAACCTCTAATCCCAACATCGGTCCATACGCGGGCAGGCCATGTGGAATCTGATACCATGCAGCATGAGATCACACGCTTTGCTGAATCTTATCTCTACATGTTTTCAGTCGCTCAAATGTCCATGTCTCCTAATCCTGCCAAAACAGAGGTACAAAAAGAATCAGCCCATACTTGTGCATGCTCACGCACATAAAAAAAATTGCGTTACATAAGAGTGAGTAAATCATAGGTAATAGATTACTCAAGCATGTGATATGAGTACATGACATATACACTTTTTCAGCTTAGAGGATTCCAGTGACCGTTGCAAAATAAGTAAAAATTTAGAAAATGCCACAGATCATAGAAGATCAAAAAATTACCAGTATAAAGTATAAACCCCATTAATTGGTATAGTAGCTTGTTTGTTTACCATAGCAACGTTTTCGACAGAGTAGTGGAGTAGTAACATGCAAAAATGCAAAGTCTTATCCTTCTGGCATGCAGTCTTTGCAGCCCTTTATCTTTAAAGCTTGTGAGATGCTGGAGAGTGATAACACGCATCAGTTAGAATGCTGGAGAGAGAGATGACATGACTCATTAACATAATGGCAGGTTTGAACTTTGGAAGGAACGTGTTAATTTATCCTAAAACCTAGAAATTTAATATATATATATATATATAAGTTGTAAATGTATGTTCTTGGTAAAAATTCATCTGTTCGGTCGCAAAGGGATTTGCAACATAAGCTTACGAGTATGTACTATTATTAGACGCTGAGAAACCATACTGGGAAGCAAAACCAGCAGAAACTGAACTTCTTGGGTTTCCTTTTATGTCCATGAACCAGTTCAGATTCTCTTATCAGACAAAAAATTCAATTTTGAGAGTCATGAATTTGGTCTCACGAATCTAAGAAACTGAGTAGCTTACTTCACAAATGCATTTATAATATATGCATGTGGTGGAGTCTAAAACTATTGTAGTGATGATATTTCGTGGTAGTATCCATCCAAAATAAAGACGTCGTGCCGCTATTAATGATCTGGTCCAACACGTCCACTCTCATGCAACGTGAAGCTGCGAACTTGGCAAACAATACACCGTAAACTGCAAATCAGTACTGGAAAGGTAACATTATTTCAAATGATAGATTCCAGTTCTCTATCAATACCTACATTATTGAGTGAGAGCATCTCGAAAATCACCTGTATAATGTTACCGCCAACTATTTTCAGAAGCTATATTCTCCTTACATGACGCTATGCCACCCCTTTATCTACTTGCAGGTTAAGCTACCAAGGAAGCTATATATATACCCTGTGCCATCCATAAGACTCCACACTTCAAAAGCCCAACTGAAGCCTAAATACAACTGCTACATTGGCGTTGTCTGAGCTGCTCCGTGCAGTCCCTAGAGCTACTGTGTAAAAGGCATCCTCAGTTAGAGAATGAATGGCAAGAAGGGTAGTATAAGGATTGATATTTGCCTGCCATCAAAAAGTGTGGAGCAAGAAAGTGTAAAGAAGCAGATCCATGAAGAAGGCCTGTCCCCGAGTAAATGGCTACGTGATGTCTGGGACTTTGCTTGGCAGGACACAAACAGGGTCACCTTTGCACTCAAAGTTGGCCTTGCTTGCCTCCTTGTGTCACTTCTCATACTCTTCCGTGCCCCCTATGACATCTTTGGGACTAATATCATATGGTCCATCCTCACTGTTGCTATTATGTTCGAGTACACTGTCGGTAAGTAACATCCCTATTCCTTAGTAGCTAGTTAAAGAAGCTGCTTGAAACATTATGAACAATATTTGGGTGGGCAATGTTTGTTTAGAACTTAAAACAAAATGTTTGTTTAAACTTTAGATGAGCATTGATGAAAAATATGCACAAATATCTTTCACTGGAAATCATAATAGTTTTTACTATCTGCAGGTGCAACATTCAATCGTGGATTCAATCGAGCTCTTGGAAGTGTACTTGCTGGAGTATTCGCGATAGTTGTTATTCAAGTGGCTATGTCTAGTGGCCACATTGCAGAACCATACATCATTGGTTTCAGCATCTTTCTTGTTGGTACGTCTTACAATCGATCAGCAACAAACATATATGAAATCCATATAAGCCATGAATGTTCATTTGTATTGACAAGAGATCCAAGTTAGAACTTTTCTTTGCTTACCTGGTATTTCAGTTCAACATTTTTAATGTGCAATAATATGATATGCAGGAGCCGTAACATCCTTTATGAAGCTATGGCCATCACTAGTTCCATACGAGTATGGTTTTCGAGTTATCCTCTTTACCTACTGCTTGATCATTGTATCGGGCTACCGCATGGGAAACCCTATTAGGACTGCAATGGATAGACTCTACTCAATTGCAATTGGAGCCTTCATAGCTGTTCTTGTGAATGTCACCATTTGCCCAATCTGGGCAGGGGAACAACTACACAAGGAGCTAGTTAACAACTTCAACTCTCTGGCAGACTCCTTAGAAGGTTTTGCTCTAGTCCACATGATACATTTTTTTTTAAGTCAATCCTGAAGAGGTTGTATAACACAGTCCTTCTGTTTTCTGTTGCTATAGAGTGTGTCAAGAAGTATCTAAGCGACGATGGTTCCGAACATCCTGAGTTCTCAAAGACAGTCATGAATGACTTCCCTGATGAACCAGCATTCAAGAAGTGCCGAGCTACCTTAAATTCATCAGCAAAACTTGACTCACTGGTAATTAGTCAACCTTAATTTGTATGTATTATTATAAACAACAGCATACCAGATAACATTTCTCTGTTCATATGGTGAATATTGTCCAGGCAAACTCTGCTAAGTGGGAGCCACCACATGGTAGATTCAAGCACTTCTTCTACCCTTGGGCAGAGTATGTGAAGGTTGGCAATGTTCTTCGGCACTGTGCCTACGAGGTGATGGCTTTACATGGCTGCCTGCACTCAGAGATTCAGGTACCATACTAATAGTCCTAGCATCACAAGTCCATGTGCTGCACATGCTCTGATCCTGCCTCTACCTAACTGTCATAGGTCATACGATCAAAAATTTCACCCCACTTAGAAACTAGCTTTAAATTCTTTATAGTTCACTTCCAGTAGGGAACTTTCTACTGGTTTCTTGCATATGCAAGAGAAATACCATAGGAGCAACATAAGCAGTTGACCAGATAACTAAATGCCAAATATTTGGCTGGTAAAAGTAGCTCGTTACCTGAGACTGTCAACTCGACTTAAGAGAACTACAACATACTCAGTTTGTGAGCAATATAGAAAATAAAACTATACCAATTTAGAAATGCAGATTTGTTTAAGAAATGACAAATGTAACACGCTGTAGTACGACTACAAGTCAACTATCTACTGATAGCCAAGGTGGAGAATATGATCGCAACTAAACAAGGCTCATCGTATCGAGGCCAACCTTTCCTCATGATGTACTGTTGTACCGCGTTCATTTGATTTTCTTGTTCATATACTTTCTGCTGAGTTCATATCATCCTAGAAAATTATAGAATGAATAAGACATTCAGGAATCTCTTTACCTTAATTTGCATATAAATCTAATCATTGTATTCTCCAGGCACCATACAACCTAAGATGTGCCTTCCACTCTGAGATCTTAGATGCCACAAACCAAGCTGCAGAGCTGTTGCGCAGTTTGGCAAAGGATATAAACAACATGAAGTGGAGCCTCCAAGCTAGCCTACTGAATCATGTGCATGTTTCAACTGAGCGTCTGCAACACTCGGTCGACCTGCACTCGTACCTCTTTACTGCAAGTCATGAAGACAACTCTGCCAAATCACAATTAAAAACCTCCAGGGCTGTCACTTTCAACCTCAGCATCAAAGAATCTGATGACCCAGAGAGTAAGATAGCTGAAAATGCAGCAACACAAGTAGGGCCACTGCAACCTGAATCCTACCACGAGATGATGAAAAGGCAACAGCGGAGGCTGCATTCGTGGCCTTCTCGGGCGCTGGATGATTTTGATGATGATGAAAACGTCGTTTCTGATATGATCCCGAGGATGCGTGCACTTGAAAGTACCGCAGCGATGTCGCTTGCGACTTTCACATCACTACTGATTGAATTTGTTGCTAGGCTTGATCATTTGGTTGAAGCTGTTGCTAATCTCTCCCAGATGGCCAGGTTCAAGCAGCAGACTGGAAACTAACCATTCAATGACACTTACAAATTATTTCGACAGGTTATAGAACTAAATGTTTTACTTATGTACCAAGAGAGTCCATTGATCTTAAAGTATTTTTACCCTTTTGTATACTAAGAAGGGGACAGGTGTGTTAAGTTACTGGATTTAGCAAATGCAATAGAGAATATACTAGTAATCTATTCCCAGTTAATGATATCAAGTGCTGGTTAATCTTATAAGAGCAATCAGCATCATTTATTTCTTGGGGCCCACTTGTAGCAAAATGAAGTGGTCATCTTTATAAGAACAATCAGCATCATCAAATCCAGAACGACGTATATATCATCAGAGCGAAAGAAAATCACCTCCATCTTTCCAGTGGTACCAAGAGGAGGACATATGGTCGTCCAATCCACCACAGACTACATCCTTCACCTGCCAACACAGCAAACACCATGAGATGAACGGAAGAAAACGAACTGCAGCACGCAAACCAAACATGATCAGGCTACATCTTAAGCACGAACAATTAAAGATAATCAACATGAGCATAGCATCGAGCACCTGGTGCGCACTCCAGGCATGGCGGCGGGAACATTCCGAATCCCTCCCAGGAAACTAGCACGATCCAGTCTTGGCGATCAATCGACGGGCTAAGTTCAGTGATAGAACCGCCCTCTGTGGCGATGGATGCTCGTCGCTTCCGTCGAGCTCGTGCTGAAACCGCCGTCGCCGAAGACAACTGCTTGCAGTGGACGTGCCGCCGGAGCAGGGGTGAACATGGCCTGGCCCAAAGTAGTTGGGGGCGAGGCCTCCCCATGAAAATACAGCCATTTGAGCCCATTTACCAACAAGGCAACAACCTGTTCGAACTCTATCCTCTCCCAACGGCCAAGAGGAAGCGGCCACTAACCGCCCAGTCCGTCCCGCCCCGGAGGAGAAGCCACCACAGCGGCGCCATGGCCTCCGTCGCCGCCTGCTCTTCCACCGTCTTCGCATCCTCCTCCTCCATCACCCACCGAACAAGGACACCCCTTCCATCTCTCCGCCCGCCGCCGCGCCGCGCCACCCTTCCCTGCCCACCGGTACAGTGCACCCGATCCCTAGACGGAGGAAAGAGGGAGATATCTCCGCGCTGTGCCTGACGTGAATTGCCTCCGCTTCAGGTGCTGAGGTGCCTTCGGAAATGCGACTCGATCGATCCGCCGCTGCTCGGAGCTCCCGGGGTTCCTGACGCGGAGGGGGCTGGGCCGGCCGGTGAGGAACGGGGTGGAATCGCACCGTTCGATGCGTCGTGGGGGTTCGCTTTCGCGGCCGCGGTAGGGGTGCTCATGCTCCAGGGGTCGCAGCAGGCGCTTGCCGGCACGCAATTCATGGGCCTGCAGCCGCCGGCGGACGCGCTGGGTGATCTCGGGGACATCAGTACAGGTTTTGCTTCAGTTAGGAGAACCGCCTCTGCCCTTAATTTCGACGCATCTTCATTTCTTTTTAGTTCCATTTCTCTGCTAACTGATATATCAGGTGCAAGTTGTGTACCTTTCTGACGCCACCCTCTCATGTCCAAAATTCAATTGCAGGCTTTTCTGCTCATCTTCTTTTCTGAGCTAGGAGACAGGACGTTTTTCATTGCGGTGAGTATATCCGTGCATACAGAGAGATATTTTTCCACGGTTAGATTTCATAGGGCCTTTTTCTACCTGTGCTTACCTACATGGCTACATGTTCAGTTCCGAAACCTGCATGGCTTTTCGGGTTTGAGGTGTTCATTGTGGAGTTTTGAAACCTGTTCGATCCATGCTTACATTCAGTTCATAATTCGGTTTGACCAAATCGACAAAACTGGCAATGAACACCCCTACTGCTAGTAAATGCTATGAAATTTCATGAGATGTGCAATAGCTTCAAATTTCCCGGGCAGTAGTTATATAGTAATGTATCCTAAAGTGAGTCATTGATAAGTGCTGCAGTTTCATGTGTTTTAATAGGCACTTTTAGCAGCTAGAAATTCTGGAGGAGTCATTTTTCTTGGCACTTTTGGAGCTCTTGCGTAAGTACTATCAATGTATTTTTCATGCTTTCCTCTATATGCTAAGTTGCTTCTCCTATACCATTACATGATTTATGCGCTTCTAATAACAAATTTAAGTTACAGGAGTACAAATTTTTCCATTGAAGTTTCACTTTTACCTGAACATATCTGACGTAAAAACGAAATTTTGCCTTGATCAGGGTAATGACAGTCATATCTGTAGTTCTTGGTCGAGCATTTCACTATGTTGATGGCGTCATTCCATTCAGGTAATTGTACTTATTATTGAAGTTTTGAAGAGGACATTATATTTGCTACCCTTAGTCGAGGACCTACAGTTTGCTGCTCTAATGAAAAACTTTTTAACTACTACTCTCATGGAATGTACGCCTCGGCATATGCAGTTTTGGTGGTACAGATTTTCCAGTAGATGACATTCTTGCCGTGTGTCTCTTGGTAAGTGAAACATCACATATTATTGTTGCATGTAGAAATCAGAATTTTTGAAAACATTCAAGTGTGTGCATGGTTTTACTCTTGTATTATTATTTCAGGTTTAAAAACCAAATAACCAATATCGTTTGTAACAAACTTTACTGTATTTTAGGTTTATTATGGAGTTACTACATTACTTGATGCCGCTTCAGGTGATGGAGAAAAGATGAATGAGGAGCAAGAGGAGGTAGAACTTCAAATTTCGAGTTCTTAGTTTTAGTCGAATATATTCTCAAGTTCCAAGTTAAAAATTCGTGACATTGGCCAAAGAAAAAACAGTTGCATAACATTTAATCAACTAAGACTTTACTGATTAATATAATACTCTCTAGAACTGTTTATTGAACTTTTATATGATAATGTCTTGCTTTGCTGCTTAATATACTTAGACGTTCGAACAGTAATATGCACAGTAATCCATTCTTTTTGGCCTTGTTTTTTTTCTTATAGTGAAAACCTTCTAAGAGTTCGCCAGTATTATCTGTCACATCTTACATGATTACAAGTATTCAAAAAGATCGTGAACATGGACAAACATACTGCAAAAGTTATAACTTATTATAAAATCTATAACTTTTTGCGGTTGCTTGATGCCCCTGATGATCTTCTTGTGATTAGCCCTATTTCTATCTGATAGTGAAACTCCTTTATAACACTATACTGAACAATGGCAGGCTGAGCTAGCAGTTTCGAAATTTTCTCGAAATGGTGCAGGGATAGTATCTGTCGCCAGTACCCTTGCTAGCACATTTGTGTTGGTTTTTGTTGCTGAATGGGGCGATAAATCGTTTTTCTCAACTATTGGTACATTTCTTACTACCATCCCATACAAGGGTGACATTTCTATTTCTCACAACCAATATTAACACTGCGTCTCATGTTATTTTACAGCACTTGCTGCAGCTTCATCCCCTCCAGGTGTCATTGCAGGGTCGCTCGCTGGTCATGGTGTTGCAACATTGGTAAGAAACAGCAGTAGTTGAAAAAATTCACACCATAATGGTCCTATATACTAATAAGAAGCGTTGCCATGATAAAAAAATTACCAGATAATAGAGCATTATAATATTCCAAATAAGGGAATACTAGAATTGTATAAGTATTTTGATCATTAATCCAGGTCCCAACAATCATCAATTGATTACTTGACTGTTGTTGCGCGCCAGTTGTGTTTTGCAACTACCTTCTCTGGTTGCTCAATTATTGCATGTGCTCATTACCTTTGCGCCTTTGGTGGATTATCGGGACACGAGGTTTCATTAAGTTCCAATGTGAAGAGTTTAGGTAAAATATGGACAAAAAATATCTCTATGGAACCTGAACAGTATGAGTAGCAACTACATACTGACCAGATATTCTGTTCTTTATTTTCAGATTGTTGGCTCTGGTTGTATGGAATTTTGACACTAACCATTTTTTCCTCACACAGATTGCAGTTCTTGGTGGCTCTTTACTGGGGACATTTCTGTCGGAAAAGGTAAAGCAGCACTACCAAGGGAACCTAACTTCCAATCTGACTGAATTTGACTTGGTAGTTTCACTCCCATGTTAAAATTGCTAAAGTTTTGTGACTTGGATTCAATATTTCTGACACTCAACAGCCACTTGCCATATAAGTTGCTAATACAGTATCAACTGAGTGATTTTTTTAAAGAAACTGTTCGATTTCACACAACCATGAGCTCATCCAAAAGCTTAGGCCGTCGGTAGAAGGTGTTGAAATCTACTCATACTTAAACACTGACTGAAGTTCTAATATAGAAACCTTATACAGTAGTATTTTCTCGCTTCCATTTTTTGAACTCCCTACATTCCTTACTATAAGATGTTTTGGATATTTCAATATGGACTACATATGGACTGAAAGTTACATGCATATGAGAAAAAAGGTAGAACATCTTATAATTCAGAACGGAGGGAGTAGTGAATACTGTCCAGTTAGGGTGTATCGTTGAAAATTAAAAAGACTGACTATTAGCTTACTGATAAAAGCATTGCACCATTAATCTTCAACAATTCTGCTGCACTGTCCTCATTCGTGCAGATAATAGCATACATTGGAGGGAGCCTCTTCCTAGCATTTGCTGCCGTGACAATAATTGAAATCGCGAGCTCGTGACTTGAGAGCGGTTACAAGGTTCTGCAACGTAGCACATGGCAGGTCTGCATCAGATGCATCGTTTACTGACAAGGTAATGCTACAAAAGGAAAACATCCTCTAAAAAACATTTTTTTATCCCAATGCAGAAAAAACAGCATTTTAGCTGTTTGCACCTGTAATAGTGATACACTGACATGTTGAAAGTCTTGATTATCTACAGGAAAAGTCACCATTCATAACATATCAAAGTATGACGAGATGATTTTCTGTTGCTGACGAGAATTTCTGCCTCCTTTTCGGCGACACCGCGCCATCAGCGTGATTGATTCTCAGACTGAGAACAGGTAGAAAATTCAAGTGGAGTGTGACTTTTGGACAAAAGGCTGTAAATGCCCTGGAGCTTTCTTTCTTTACCCCGCACTTTTAACCAAAGCATTGTTAAGTGGAGAACACACTGATTTGTATGTGCAACAGTCACAACACTGAGTGTCCGAGTAGTCATTCCAGAAAGCCTAAGGCACTGTATTGAACAGTTCACTCTGGAGTCCTGTCCTGTATTACACATCATTTCGTCTTCCTATAGTACAAAGGTAACAACTGTTGGCAGGAGTCATACAGAGAATAGTGAGTGCGAAGAACAGAAGCTATCTGAAATGTTGCAGATCATGCTTTCTTTCTAACAAACTTACAATGGTAACAATGTCCAAGAATCGGAATCCATGTTCTGTTACAATGAAAAATAGCAACTGGGAATACTTGCCAACTTCTCTCCTATAACTAATGAGTAATCCAAGTGAGCTAATCCGGTTGCCACTTCACACCATATGAAGAACTAGTCGAACGGCATCTGTGTTCTTCGGATTCCCCCTGTAAATGGTCATCGTCCCCTCATCGAGATCGACCAAGACGGTGCATAGAGTGTACAGTGTTGGACCTGAACAGATGACACCGGCGAAAACTGGTCATGCTTTTGCTGTACACGGCCTACATAAAAACAAGTCAGGCACATAGATATCTGGTCACCTGTCATAAAGATCGGGTACTTGTCATCGGCTGCGTCTCCGAGCACCGACAGCGCCTTCTCCTTGGAGTCCATGGCGCACTGCGCTGCTCTCCTCTCCCTGCTCATGGAGTTCTCGTCCAACACCTTTGCAAATCCACACAGGACACAATGAAGTTTATGAAACAGTTAAATTTATGGGAATTTGCTGGCCTATATACTACTCCCTCCGTTCCTTTTTATAGTGCGCTGGTGGGAATTTCCGACCAGGTGAAAAACAAAAAAAAGACACTTATACCCTCACTTGTTCTGATAAGTTACAGGGAATGTCCTCCCGCAGTATAAGCGAACCGACCACTTTCTAATTCAAAATTTGAATCGCTTCGCGTCACCACCTCCGCTGCTGATCCGCTGCTGGGGCGTCGCGATCAATCCACTGCTGGGGCCTCACGATCGATCCGCCGCTGGGGCCTCGCGTCACCACCTCTGCTGCTGATCCGCTGCTGGGGCCTCGCGATCGATCCGCAGCAGTAGCAGATCGCCCCCAGCAGTAGCAGCTCGCCGGCAGCCGGCTGCCGCAGATCGCCGGCCTCCAGCAGTAGCAGCTCGCCGGCCGGCCGCCGGCTGCCGCAGATCGCCGGCCGCCGGCCCCAGCAGCACCTCGCTGGGCCAAGAGGAGGCGCCCCTAGCGATCTGCTACTGCTGGGGGAATTCGCAACCACAGCAGCATAAGCAGGCACAGCGCCCAGGATCGCAACCACCGTGTGCGCCAGGAACTCCAGCGCCTCCATACCCACGAGCCCATAAGCAGCAGAAGCAGATTCCCCCCTGCAGGAATTCGGACAGTTCAATTGCAATCACGTCACAACAATATGGTTCTCCTTCTGGACCTCAATTGCAGTCCACCTGAAGATGACAATGCTGGAGTACCTGCTGGAGTACCTGATGAAGGCCATGTCGAGCAGCCTGAAGAGGGCCATGTTGATCATCAGACGGAAGATGTCGTCGTTGTGGCTGTAGGTACATTTAAGACATGAGAAGCAAATCATGCAGTTATTTTCAACATATGATGTGTGCTATTGTACTGAAAAATGCTTTAAATCTACTCAGAAATTGACTGAAATCAACCGGCAGTCAGTACTGCAAACGACGAAGAGGCAAATCGACTAAAGTGTTAGAGTAATTGGTAGTCATTACTGAAATGTATCTTAGCCACACAGCCATACTACTACTCCGTATTATACATGTACATTATACTACTCCAGTATCAAGAGTTAGAGTAAAGTGTTAGAGTAATACTTCATCCAGTATCAAGAGTGCATCCATGGGGCTCTGTTGGGTGGCCAGCCCCCAGGCCAGCCGGCTCTGCTGGGTGGCCAGCCCCCAGGCCGGGCCAGCTCCTTTTTCCTGCGCTGCTCCTTTTCTCTTCCAACGGTTATTTTTCCAGAGTGCATATAAAAAGGTTTCTTCCCCATTCGTTTTAAGACAACTCTTGAGCAAGTTTTTCTTCTCTCTAATCCTCCATTGTTGACACTTGAAATCTTGTTCTTCCTCTCAATCCCTCCCATGGTTCTTGCTCATATTTGAGGGAAAGTGAGAGGTGATCTTGATCTACGTTTTCACCGATCGATTTCTCCTCTAAGAGAGGGGAACCTAGAAGATCTTGATCTTGGAGTTCTTGGTGCATCTCCTCTTTGTTCTTCCTCTCTTATTCCCCCATAAGCATTTGTTGCTTTGTTGGAATTTGAGAGTGAAGGATTTGAGCACTTGTGCTCTTGCCTTTTGCATTTGGTGCATCGGTGTGCTCTCCACGAGGATTCGTGGAAGTTGAAAGTTTGTGAGCTTGTTACTCTTGGGTCCTTGGACCCTAGACGCCCGTGTGGTGGTTGGACCTTTGTGGTCACTTGTTGAAAGCCGTTCGGGAGCCCCCAATCCCATTGTGGGTTGTGCCTCGGATTGTTGTTGAAAGGCTCCGGATTCCGCCTCGAAGGAATACCGATAGTGGAAGGTGAACCAAACCTTTGTGGTGCGGTTCATCGGAGAAGAAGGTGAAACCTTTGTGGTTGTTGAACCATTGTGTTGGTTCACACCTCTCCAACGAGACGTACTCCCTTAACAAGGAGGAACTCGGGAATACATCCTCGTCTCCGCGTGCCTCGGTTATTTCTATACCCGAGCTTTTTACTTATGCACTTTACATTGTGATAGCCTTCGTGCTTGAAGTAGTCTATATTGCTATCACCTTGTTGCTTGTCTTGATTAGCATAAGTTGTTGGTGCACATAGGTGAGCCTAGTTTATTTAGGTTGTTGGCTTGTTAATTTAAACACCTAGTTTTATTCCGTAATTATCAAGCCTAAACCGGAAAAGTTTTAATCGCCTATTCACCCCCCCCCCCCCCCCCCCCCCCTCTAGGCGACATCCTTGTCCTTTCACCTTGGTCAAACTTAACATATTTTGACTTTTCAAAAATAATATAGGCCTTATTCATTGGAACGGAGGTAGTATATGGGTTGAGGTGGTGCCCGATCCTCCATGCTCATAGGGTTTCTTGTCTTGCCTTGTACGTTAAGTCATGATCTCGTAGCCCTCCTTTGAATTTAGTCCGTATTTGAGTAGATCATCGTAGACCTTGGTGCAGTACGTCAGGTCTTGGTCGATGGAGAAGCTTCTAGAATAGAGCTACCGGCGGGGAGTCTTGGACGTAGTGGGCCGAAAAAGTGCTATAGACCCTTGAGGTTAAGGCCTAAACCCACTACTATCCGACAAGCCCCCGATCAGTACTTTTAATAAGTTGGCCGGTGTCTTGTAGCTCATCTTCTTCTTGACTTCTCTTCTGCTTTAGACCTTCTGCTCTTGTCTTGTTGCTAAAGAAATTAGGTCTTGACGATGTCTTGATGGCGGTGTGTGACCTTCTTCTCAGGTCTCTCATGCCTGGTAAAGCTTCTAAGGATGTCCTGGACCCGGATGGCAGATCTCGACGTAGTCCTAAAAACAATTTTAGTAGTAATGTGAAAGAAGTAGTTTATGTAGCATGTGTTACCTTTATATGTCTGAGAAGACTTGTTGGTTGTGGAGGCGATTTCCGTGATAACTTGCCTCTGAGCTGATGGAGTAGCGGATATAATGGTTACAGAGCCATGTGACATGAAAAGGTTTTCTTAATCATGATGTTAGTAGGTCGAATGACGGAGATCAGGTGTGCCCAATATTTGAATGCAAGTCCTGAGAAGTTTGCATGCTCGTTAACGACGTGCGTAGGTCGTGTCAGGTGGTAAGGTTTTTCTGCTTGGTTTTGAGTGCGAGAGCTGTTTTCTGATTTTACAAGTCTGAACTGGCATCTGATGTAGCAACTGTCGCTTCACGCAACCTAGAGGTCGTTGATGTGTGGCAATGTATTTTCCGATGGAGAGACCTGGTAGGCGTACGGTTTCTGAGAACTTGGTGTGTGAATCTTAACCGGCCGGCTGAAAGGGCATGGCGCCCCCATGTGTGGTTTTGGTAATTAATGACAATCCCTATGGACTAATGGTTGCATTGAGTTGTACTTGTAAGGTTTGTCCATAGACCATGCTTGAACTCCATATGTTGGATTCAAGGTTGATGCTATGAATATATTGATATAATGAAGTATTTGGCATCAAGATCATCGAGTTGAGCATATTGCAAGTATGTCTTGAAGAAAAGGATTAGTGATCATTCATGGTTATCCTCAAGACATCATCTATTGAAAAGAGAAGAAAAGATACAAGGTTGATCAAGATATTGTTCAACACACAAAGCTACAGGATGTACCAAGTGGGATCATGTATCTCTTGGTATGGTAAGTAATTGTCCATATAGCTTTGTGAACTAACCCATGATATGTGTTGGCATTTCTATGTGTGGTTAGGTATCTTTCTATGGGCTTGCAACAAATGAAGATTTCATATAGCCCATGAAGGATGACGTCAAGTGGTGATCGTCATCAAGGTTGAGATGTGCAAGTTCAAGATGGGCATCTAGAAGATATCATATGCTTGAAGCTTGCAACCCTTTTGAGGTATCGGATTATCCGGTCCCAGCTGACTCGGATTATCCGATAATGGTCAAGTAAAGATGTGCCAATAAGGGTCTCTCCCATAGTGGAGTATGGGGGAGAAATATGTGGACCTTCACCAAGCGAAGCGCAATCAGGAAAGGTGATCCACTTGAGAAGATCAAGATCGTCATCATCTAGTCAAGTGGAACGCGCAAGGAAAAGGTATTATCTTGTTAGGGTTTCTATTTTACCGGTCTCATGTTAGTCGGGAGACCGGGTTATTGGATAGACACCGTACTATCAAGAGGGGCTCTCGATTGAGCTTTAGCGTATCAGTTGGAGAGAGCTCAAACCTTTGCATACTTGCCTTCATCATCTTTCTTGGTTCTTATTTGGATTTTATCTATGTGAGAACTTAGAGCTTGTGTTCATCCCTATACCAAGCTCTCGTTCATCAAAAACGGATTTCATATGAATATCTTGTTGTGTTTTTGATGTTGGAGGTTTTACCGGTTCGTCTTTTATAAGAGAGGTCAAACTCTCTTCTTGTGGTTTCCTCCTCACATGATGGACTATGATGTTTCTCTGCATAATCTTGGAGAGCTCTTCGTTGCGATTCCAACGAGCCCAAGATCATCGAAATCGGAGTCCGGATGAAAAAGATATTGCGGTTTTCGTTTTGCTGTTTCTGTCAGTTTTCAGTCAATCGGATATTCCGACCCAAACTTGGATCGGAATATCCGACCCGGATATTTGCTGGACGCGAAAACGGCTAAGGACTTGTTTGGTTGCTCTCTGGAGTTTATCGGATTTTCCGACCCAAAATTGATCGGAATATCCGACCCGGATATTTGCTGGACGCGAAAACGGCTAAGGACTTGTTTGGTTGCGCACTGGAGTTTATCGGATTATCCTATCTAACTGGAATCGGATAATCCTATACAGTCGGATTATCCTATCTAATTTGGATCGGATAATCCTATACAGTCGGATTATCCTGTCTAACTTGAATCAGATAATCCTGTCCAACTTGAATCGGATAATCCTATGTTTTCTGGACTGCAACGACTCTTTTTCGTGGGGACCTATAAAAGGCCCCCATTCTTCCCCAAAGGGACCAACTCTTGCAGCTCATGTTCTTCCCCATTGTTGACCTTCTTGAGCTTTGCTAACTCTCTATTCCTCCATGATTCTTGCCTCCATTTAGTTGGAAATGAGAGGAGATCTAGATCTACCATTCCACCAATCAATCTCTCCTCTAAGTGAGGGGAAGCTTTTGGATCTAGATCTTGGGGGAATTTGGTGTTCCTCTTTGTTCTTCCTCTCTTCTCCCTCCAATAGCATTAGTTGCTTTGGTGGGATTTGAGAGTGAAGGATTTTGAGCACTTCTTGTGTTCTTGCCCATTGCATCGGTTGCATCGGTTTGAGTTCTCCACGGTGATACGTGGAAATCGAAGTAGAGAAGCTTGTTACTCTTGGGTACTTGGGGTGCCCTAGAGCTTGTCCTCTTGGGTACTTGGAGTGCCCTAGACGGTCCTTGTTGATCTCGAAGTTTTGGTGGCTCGCGGGATAGTTGGGAGCCTCCAATTAAGTTGTGGAGTTGCGCCCCAACCTTGTGATTCTTGTGGCTTTGGGAGCCGCGGGAATTCGGTGAGAGCCTCCAATTAAGTTGTGGAGTGTGCCTCATCCTTGTACGGGTTCGGTGACCACCCTTAAGTGTCCCATAGTGGTTCGTGGCACTCCGCATTGGTGGAGGCACGAAGGAGATTACGGTGTGCCATTTGACGGCTATTCGGAGATCACTTTGTGACTCCGCACCGCTCCAACGGAGACTAGCTTCCATTGGGAAGTGAACTTCGGGATAAATCATCGTCTCCAAGTGCCTCGGTATTTCTATACTCGAGCTTCTTACTTATGCAATTTACCTTGTGATAGCCATTGAGCTTGAAGTAATATATCTTGCTATCACATAGTTGTATATCTTGTTTAGCATAAGTTGTTGGTGCACATAGGTAAACCTAGCTTGTTTAGGTTTTGCGCTTGATAAATTAACCGCTAATTTTATTCCGCATTTATTCAAGCCTAAACCGTAAAGAATTTTAAATCGCCTATTCACCCCCCCCCCCCCCCCCCTCTAGGCGATATCCGTGTCCTTTCACCGGCGCAATTGCTGGTGCTGCTCATAATGATTTTTCTACCCACGACGCTCCTTTGACCGAATACGTGTGTTGGAGAATAAGGTGAGCCATTGTGGCTATTGGGGATCATTGTGACTCCACACCTCTCCTAGAGAGACTAGCTTCCACTAGAAGTGAACTTCGGGATACATCATCATTTCTCCATGTCTCGGTTATCTTTAATATGAGTTCCACTACGTATGCCTTTACTTTGTGATGGTCATCGAGCTTGAAGCTATATATCTTTCTGTACTTAGTTGTTTATATTGTTTAGCATAAGTTCATGGTGCACATAGTTGAGCCTAGTATATTTAGGTTTGATCTTGATAAATTAAACGCTAGTTTTATTCCGCATTTATCCAATCCAAAAAGTTTTTTTTTCAATCACGTATTCACCACCCCTTTAGATGACATCCGCATCCTTTCAACAACTTCTTAAGAAAGGAGCTCAGCAATGTGGTTTCCTCCTAAAAAGGTACCCTAACAAAGGTGATATGAGTGTCGTGCTGAAACAAATTCCCCTCAGATTGATGAATAACGTTGTGTGGACCATATTGTGGAGCACTGGAACGATCCCAGACGAGGATCAGTTCCTTTTAAAAATCAAAGTTCTTTCATTGTACATTCTTATATACACCGTTACTAATTCTACCATTCATGCAAAAGATCTGCGGTTCTATAAAATTTAACAGTTCTATGGTGCAGTTCTATCAAGCAACTTGGTCACAGAGCTACACAGTGCACTTGGGTCTATGTAGTTGCAGTTCTATCAAGCAACTTGGTCACACAGCTACACGGTGCACTTATGAAATTACGTAAGTCAATACTTCTATGTAGTACAAAATAATAGTGTGATGGTTGTTCAGTTTTGATGGATATTTAGATTGTTGCTTTGCTCAATGCATGTTTTGGATGTTTCTTGTTTGATAACAATGATTGCATTCATATGTATTTGACATTTCAGGTCATTGTATCCAGTTCATGGTATCATTTTCATGATATTGACTTTGCCAATGAATTTTTTTAATTATGTGCTAGACATATCTAAGTCCATTAAACTAAATTCTTCTTTTGGTTGGTAGCTCATTGTACAAGTTTACGTGTGCATTGTTGCTTGCGTAAAACTTCAATTTATATTTACAAGCTAGATGCAAAACACTTGCAAGATGGCTTCATGTATGTTCGATTTAAGGGAAACTAGTACAAAGATAAAAAAAACACTCCTTTAGATATGTTGAAGGAGTGCCACTACAATAAGAAAAAGGGCTTGTCCATCGCAATATAAGATGCGATCGAAAGTTAGCTTTCAAAGTTTCCTCAATAACATGAAGTTTACATCTTGATGCATCTGCTGACCTTATTAATTCATAGCAAAATAAGGATGAGATGGAAAAAAAAGGATGAGATGGAAAGGAATGTCGATGTATATGGTAGATGGGGAAGCAAGGCTGATGCTCGGATTATATCTGAGGTTATTTTGAAGAAAACAATCAACCCAAACTTTCACCGGAATGTGGGTCACGTGCATCAGCCCTCTCGATCCAAAATGAGCAACCTTACTGGAGAACTGGGGAGAGAGAGAGAGAAAAGAGGGGAAGTATAGAGTTGTAAGATGTTATAAAAAACCGGTGCGATGGAACGAATGAGCTGGTGATCAAGATACAGGAAGCACAAGAGAATCGAGTTAGATATGGCGGCAAGGATTGACATGTTGACCATGATCATGAGCCAACCAAGATAGAATTTATAAGCTGTATAATATGGTTTTCTGGTGTTGTGATGGTCCACCGTTGAAATATTATCTTTACGGCCCTGGTTTGTGCGATGGTGCAATTTGAAATGTTATTCTAATCATGTGATGGTGCACATTGGACTGTGATTGTATGTCATTAAACGTCACAATTCAAATTGTTTATGTGGTATCAATATATTATATTCCTCTAAATAATCCTATACTAATGCAAGGCTCTCTTGATCCATGATGTTTAAGTGGTCGAATCAGCATGTCCACAGTAATGGCCGCAAGAGTAGCTCAAGATAGGCCATATTCTCTAACAGACACGGTTATAATGGTCCGCAATTTTCCCCAAAATCAATATTATTCGGCCATAATTCAACCCACTATAAATTTTATTGGGACACAATTCAACTCGACATCAATATTATTGGCTAATATTTAACCCTGCATCAGATTATTGGGCCAACTTTAAATGGGCCGCACAAATCATCCATCCACGTGACGGCATGTCCATGTAAGGTCAAGCCGCGGTTCACCCTAACACATATCAACGTGTCTTCCTGCCATTGTTCATTGTGTCATCCTACGGATTAGTCTCGTGTCAAGCCACATTTCTCCCACGTGGTGATCCAAGATTGGGCCCGTGTCAATCTATAGATGGGTTGTGTGTCGACCCTCGGATTGGCCTCATGTCAAACTACAGATTCGCCACGTTTCAAGCTTAGGATAGTCCACATGTCTAGTTACATAACGTCCTAATGTCTCTCTTGTATTGATCCAGACGTTAATCTATTGTTAATCCACGTGAGAAGTTGTGGACATGCCATGCACCCTCATACGACGAAGCCACAAGTATCTCCTTTGGGAAACACCGCGTGGCGGAATTGTGTTCACTCAGGAAACAACTAACCTCACACTGGATGACAAGAGTTGGCGTCACTTGCAAGACTAACATCGTAGTCCTTCTTTGACGCGATGTACACAACTGTCTCCAAATTAAACCATCATAGATAGGCTCTTGTGACGGTTTTTGGGCTTTCTGTGACGGTCTCAAACCGTTACTAGGTAAGATGGCGCGGCGATATTCTGTAATTTATAGAAGTACGGAAAATATTCATATACATTTGAATTCTCTAAAAAATTAACCACATTGTGAATTAGGGGAAAGATTTGGCATTTTAAATATGCTTAAGAGTTGGTTAATTTTGTTATTCCAAATAACCGTGGTTATTTTTTTGAACATTCGTGAATTCGAGATAAATAAATAGGATTTATTGTTTTAAAACATTTTGATATGTTGAACATATTTTTCCCATGTACAATAAATTAATTATGAATTTTTGGAATTAATCTAAAATTCTGCGGTACTATTATTACTATTTGTTGGTCCTTTTCGTCGCAGTATAAATATTCGCCGCCAATGTTCGTTCGCAATTTTCTAAAAAATTAACCACATTGTGAATTAAGGGAAATCTTTGGTATTTTAAATATGGTTAAGAGTTGGTTATTTTTGTTATTCTAAATAACCATGGTTAATTTTTTCGAACATTCATGAATTCGAGATAAATAAATAAGATTTATTTTTTAAAAACATTTTGATATGTTCAACATATTTTTTATTTCGTGTTTTCGACAGTGCCAAGCAAAGGTGTTTTTTAATGTTTTTAAGATAATTGAATATGCAGTGGATATGAAAGAGAACGTTACGAAACAAATAATAGAAACCTTGTCGATGCCATCATATATAAGAATTGGTCGATTCGAGAGGTGATTTCATTCCGCGGTTGGTAATTTCACACACAAATATAAAAGGCCAAAAAATTCTATCGAAAAGTCTTAAAAAGGTTTTAAAAATGGAAAAAGCGGAAGAAAAGGTTTAAGAACTGGGAAAAAAAAACGAAAAAAATTGACACGCCGCGCTCCTAGCGTTAATTTAGTTAGCGTAGCCACTCATAAGAATCATGTCTAGATGCACTCACAAATTTCCGCATTTTAAATAAGCAAGAATCTCGTGTTTAGATGCGCTAACAAAATTTCCACATTTTAAATAAGCAAGAATTTTTCTAAAATACCAAAACTTTCTCCTACTTGCAAATGTAGTCCAGAAAATTCTATTATTTTAGAAAACAATTGGGGTGTTTCTTAATAATAGTAAGAGCCTCCATGGATTTCCTATCTATATTTGGGCTGTTCTAAGAGCCTAATAAAATTGCTCGAGGCAAAAATAATACGGTCGTACATACTTAGGATGTCGGGTCGTCAGCATCGAATTACAGTAGAGAAATACAGTTGTAAAATTACTGGCGTAGACGTGGTATAACCATTGTTTGAAAGGTCAGGAAGGCATGGCATAGACGCAAAAGTAGTTATGGAATTACCGTAGAGAAATATAGTTGCAAAAGTACTGGCGTAGACGCAATATAAACATCATTGAAAAGGTCGGAAAGGCATGGCATACAATTGCCACCGAGTAGGTCGCTGGTGAGGTACCGTTCGAGAATACAGGTTTTCGGATTGATTCCCCTGCGGGAGACTACTGTCTGAGTAGGGTTAGAAATGTGGGGTGAACTTAGCTGATTTTAAATAGTTAAGGTTTATTTGTGTCGAACAGCCTGATATGGCAAACAAATTCTTCTGCTTTAATATAAAAATTAGTTATGGTCTGTTAGAGTCCATTTTAATTTTTGCATTTCGTAAAAATATGGGGAAAATCCATCTCCATTTGAATTACAGATTTTTTTTAAACCACATTGTCAACTGGGGAGAAATTCTAGAATTTTAAACATGGGTGGGAGATAGTTTTTTTTTTTTTGTATTTGAAATAATCATGGTTGAAGGTCGTTCTTAAATTTGAGATAAAAAAAATATGATCTCTTTTGAATTTTAATACAAAGAGTAATGGCAAACTTATTTATGAATATAGTCGTTTGACAATTGGTCATGTCGAACACATTCTTCTGATCTGAAGTGAATAGTTCATGATTTGTTTGAAGTTCATTTTAGTTCCTGCAGGACATTCGGTTTATTGAAAAAATGCGACCACATTGTCAATTAGGAGAATTAAGAGTTGGTCAGCTATTATTCAAAATTTTGATTTGGTACGGTGGACAATTTTTTTTTGACGAAAAATAAATTAGCTGAGTGTTGCACCAAAGAATTAAAATATCCCATTTACATGTTTCTTTTGTCTCCAAAAAAAAACGGCCGGCACTGTTCATGCGCTGGTATTGTTCGCCGATAACCGGCCATGTTCATCGATAACCGACTGTTCATCGATGGCCGGCACTGTTCATCGCGTACTGTTCGTCGATGACCGCCACTGTTCATCGCGGACAGTAGCTACAGTGTCCGAATCGCTGAGAGGCCATTGTTTTGTCCGTCTTTTATATATAGTTAGTATATATCGACACACCAGTCATAGTGCAAATAAATGTTTGCTCTTATGGGTATGCTTGTGAGCTTAAATTTTATTCTTCTCATCTCAGAAGAGCAATATATGGATATTTATCCACTCGAGGAGAAAAACAAAAAAATCCCGATCTAAAGGCCTCTTTGGTTCACAGAATATTGGAAGGGGCAATAAAAAAGTGTAGCATTAATTAAGAGACACGTCACACTGAATCATACATAAATATAGAAATTGTTTCCATTGGGCACCACAGGAAAAAACACATGAATTTGTCAAAACAAACATATGTGTGCCATAGTTATCATTGAAATGAAGAAAAAGTGAGTTTAGACCTAAGAAAATCCTTATGAAATTTCATGCAAAATAGTGCGTACAAAAAATTCCTATGGTTCACAGTCCTATAAACCAACCAAACTCTATATAAAAAACATTTAAGCAATATAATTCCCTAAAATTCATGAAATTGTGACCGTGAAATTCTAGATACAATATTTTTTCAATCAAAGGAAAAAAATCATGTTGAATTTACATGCAAAGTAGCTCATACAAAGAATTCACGTGGTTCCCAATTGTATGAACCAACAAGAACTCTACTGGAAAAAATCTAAGGAACAGACAAAGTTCTCCAAGATTCCTACGAAATTATTTAAACCTAGTAGACCCCAAAATTATATTAGATACCTCTATCTTTGCAAGAAAAGAAGCGAGGAACCCCTCCTGAGCCAATAGAATAAGCACCGTAGTCCTCCTAGTGAGACGGAACCTGTTGCACTTGCAACTTTGCCAAGACCAAAGTACATAAGCCCTAATTAAAAAGTGAGGATAAGCTGGCCATACATCGGGAAAGGGAGCCATCTCTCCCTCGGAGTTTGGAGGCGCCCACATCTGATGGCAATTTTTAATAAGTGCATCCAGTGAGGGGTTTAAAGTGGTTAAGATATGGGGTTTCTAGGTTGCAAACACGAGGCGAGGGGGAGTGATGGGGTCAGGCCTGGCCTCCCACATGCACATTCAGCGAGTTCCAAGTTCCAACCCACCACTCTCGATCTCTAGTTTTCGAAACTTTAGGGTTAGGGTTTGACACCATGCATGACAGCTGCCGCAAGACCATCTCTCATCTTCTTTGACAAGTCGCGGTCCTGCAGATCTGCTATGAACAGCACCAACTGAACGAAGGTAGCCTTTACTTGCAGCGAAACGCTGCGTGTGGAAGCATGCCACACGGGTGAGAAGAACGGCTAATTGCAGGTCAGGTTCCAGGGCTGCTGCATATGGGGTCATCCATGGATCAGACCAATCAGATTTGGTAGTTCCAACTGCTCTGCACTTCCAGTGTTCTGCAGTTCTTCCCTTAAAAATGCGAGGTGCACAGTTCCATACATGTTCGTTTGATTTTCCTAGTAGTGTTGATGTTTGAAGTATCTCTTGTGATCTGTTCGTAGCTATGGGTAAATTCTCCCGTGAGAATTAGCATGCAGTTCCCTTTTTGGTCCATTCATGGATATGCCCAGATAACATGCTTGTGACAATCTCAGCAAACGTTGTGAAACAGATTTTGATTAGTATTCAAGAGTTGGTTTACTTCCAAGGAATTTCTTTGGACATTGCAAGATCACACCCTCAGTTAAGACCTATAGAAGCACATGCAGGTATGTGAACCAAAACAGCATCAGACAATCTAACGTGCGCATTTGCTGAAACCACGTTGAGCTCAGAACAAAAAACCACTATCAGTTTGTCATTCAGCATGACTACGGCTGCGGGCTTCAGATCCAAGCTAGATCGCGATAGTAAAACAGGATGATCACTGCTCCTACCAGTTTGTCGTCATTCAGCCTGACCATTAGTACTCCCTAAATTACAGGAGAAATTATGTCTACAAAAAAACCTGACACATCGGCTGCAACTCAACCACAAACTCTCAGAACCATACATTCAGGGTTTGCATACATTGGCTATGCCTAGCTCTAGCTGCATCATTTATTCCTCGCTATGTTCCCAAGCAGCATACATTTCTGCAAAACCCATTATCAATTCACCACCATAAATTGGTGATGAAAAAAGAGAACGCGGGGGAGAAATTTATGCAGTGTGTAGTTGGGAGTACTACTAAAATGCATAATGACATAGAAAATCATGCCCAGCAGTCCAGGGATCCGTCTTCTATCAGTAGATGTTCGTCAATCATATAGTCATCGGCAGCTGCAATTGCTGGTTAGGAGAAAAGGGAAGTAAAACAGCAAATGGCTACAGCTAATAAAGCCCGTTTGATGTTAAAGAAACTAAAGATGAACCAAATTGTTTCAAAGTATGATTCATGTCCGTCTAAGGCATGAGGGGTTATTGCCCCAAATCAAGGAGTTTATCTAATCAGAATAAAAGAGCATACATTAGTGGGCTAGATTCAGACTGAATATGTGCAGCAACAGTGATATGTTAGGACATGATTTGCTATATGTCATCACACGCAATGGCCTATTCAGAATGGGCTAAATCTTAGGTTGAATATATACAACATATATAAATTGATGGGCTATAATGTATACAATGCATCAAGTTTTCACTAAGATTTGGAGTGAAATAATAACCAGCTTACAAAAAGCACAGCAATGAATATACTATCTTGTTAAATCACATCAGCCGACATGCATGCTCACATGTTTCCATGTACCAAATCCTTCTTTCGGAAAACATGTGAGAGGAGAAACCTAGCTATATGCAAATCATAGGTAGATAATAAATACTTGTACTGTGCATCCCAAATCTGGAATTAACATGCTACTTACCCCTTAAGACCCCTCGGGAAATTAACCATCCTTTCTATCGAATCCAAGCCGTGGCCATGCTCTAAAAAGCATATAGCACCAGAGACACGTCCAATCACACTGGTTGCGTGCCAAGTTCCAAAGCAAACAGGGAGATCGAAAGACGTCTCACTGTTGCACCAGCCCAAAGATGAGATGATGTGATCGATCCCCCGGTTTCCCACACGGGAAAAGCAAGCACCGTATTTTGTCCTAGTCCTCAACAGTGCAGCACACCTACCATCGACAGATCACGCATCACGGAGAGCAAAAATAAAGGACGAGATGGAGATGTAGTTCTAGGCTTCTAGCCACAAGAACAACAAGAGCCACGCATCAAGTCCACAAGTAAAGCAGATGTACTTTCAGAAAAACAAGGTTGAGTGAGCAGATCAAGGATTTAGTACAAAAAGGGCCTGGTTAAACAAGTCTAGGAATAAAATTTGGACATCTATTACTGAACTACTACGCAGTACGCAGAGACAAGAAGCAATGGTGGTATCATTTCATGCCCAAGAACCTGGAAACAAAACAGATCAAGACCTAGCACATGTGCTGGCTGAAGAAACGAACGAACAAATCAAGAAGGCGTTACTTGCATGGGTAGAGGAGGAGGGAGCACCCTTCAGTCCAAGCAACGACGGTGCGGGATCAAAGACTTTACCTCCCGCTTCATTCACTCACCTGCTAAGCTCTTTCACAAAATAACTTTGCTCGGCAAGTGGATGAATGAGTCGGCAGCTAATTCGACCCTAGCACCGCCCGTGAGTGGACTGAAGGACGCTCTCTTCCGTCCATCACTCCAATCAGTATGAGAGAAACTAGCTAGCTAGCCAAGAAACATTAAGAACAAAAGGCCAGGAACAAACATTAGACACACAAAGGAATTCCAGAGCTTTTCATGGAGACATGGGGTCTTTGTTCATGTGGATCTTGTGGAGTGGAGGGAGTTTCGATGGGTCGTAGTGGGCAACAGATGGGTTTAGAGAGGGTGAAAGACGGCAAGGCGTAGGGGAGACGATGGAGAAAGCCATTAAATAGAGTAGACCCACGGTGCGATGACATCCCGAGCACGATGAGAGACGTATAAAAATAGCGAGGAGGTGGCTCAAGGAGCGGGCTTATGTCATTTCCATGGCTTTCTTCTCCCTTTGCTCGTAAGCAAAGACCACGAGCCTCACGAGGGCCGACCAAAGGGGTCCAAAGGCCAAACCTTAACAGGACCATGCCATTATGCCAACTAAGAATATTGTTCTGGTAGCTAGATCATCTCTAATGGTGGTAAAGTGGTTGGTTGATTTGCTTCCAGTGGTTACTTAATTGGAGATTAAGCTAGCTAGCTACTGCTCGTTCACTCAAACGACACCGTGTGGATATAAATGTTTAAGTTATGTTTCGCCGTAAGAAGAATAATAAACAAAAATATACGAAACCGCCCCGCGTGTCCCCGTGCTTCAGTAGAGAGAGGCGACCTCGAGGCGACTCGAAAGTTCTCGGTCTCTCCGGCGATTCCGCCGCTCCCCTCTGCCTCCGGTCGCCGTTCTGGCGCCGTGAGGTGGGGGGGAGCTCCGGCATCCGTCCGTGCGTGTAGATAGGTCCCTTATCTAGGTGTGTGTGCCTCCTGGCGTCGTCGAAAACGGTGGCGATGGCGTCGGAGTTTGGTGTTTGGTCCTTCCCCTCCTGTCCCCGTTCCGGCGGCGTCTTCGTTGCCGGGGAGGTCGTGAAGGTGCTTCGTCGGGCGCGGTTCTCCTTCTGTGCTTCTCTGGCCGGCTGTGGTGGCGAGGGGAGCGGTGTCTGCCGGAGTATGGGTGGTGCGGTTGGTGGGCCTGGGCGGCGCTGCGTCGGCGGGAAGTTGGGTGGTGCAGGGGAGTTGGTGCTCTGGCTGTGTTCGTTCAGCGAGCTCAGATTCCGTCACTCGGCGGCGGATGGATCCTACGGCGTCTACAAAGTGTGGTGGTGCCTCTTCTCCGGCGGCAGGTGGTACAGCGTCGCTGGCGTTGTCTAGGTTTCTCGGGAGCGCGGTGGTGGATCTGATTGTGATCTTTCCAGGAGGCTCGGGTGCTTTGTGCTAATTGCAGGGTTCCTTTGTATTTTATTTTCTTTGTTGGATCTCCTTGTAATTTGTACTCTGCTTCCTGAATATATGTGTCAGATCCTTTCCTCAAAAAAAAAAATACAAAATACACAAACAGAATACAAGTGCAAGAAACCACTACAAAATACAGAAGTGCCCGTTTGGTTCGAAGGATTTCCAAAACACCGGATAGAAAAAATGTAGAAATAAAATGTCATGACATGTTGAATCCTACATGATTGAAAAAAAAACATGAATTGATGTGGATTGTACTGCAGGAAAAATAATTATGAAATTTCTGAAGGGTCATGTGTATGCCATAGCTGTCACATAAATAAATAAAGATCCATGAGATTGGACCTAATGCACTTTCCCTCTGGAATTTCATGAAAGGTAGATCCTAGGAAAAATTCATATGGATTTAAATACTGATGACCAAACAAATACTATAAATAAAAATTCTAACACTAATACACAGAACAGACAATCATACACGTTTAGAATGGACCATTGCACACGATTTACGAAACCATCATTATGCGTGTGTGGGCGATGAGAAAGTGAACCACGTACGGTTCATAAACCGTGTGTGATAGATAGGGTTCACCATCACAGACGAAACTTGGTAAAACAAACCCATACGCCATGACAGAATCATCGAACAAGGTTGTCGCACACTCACCCGTGTTTGGAATGATCGCACACACTCAGGCATCATTGATTTTGTGTGTTTGGTGTTTTATCGCAAACATTCTTATTGAAGTTAATTGTGTGTGTTTAAAAAATCACTGCACACGTTTTGAAATTGTAGGACCATGCTGATAGGCGTAACCCTAGGTGCAAACCATGAATAGATCAAGAATATATTCATACTGTAGTAAATTTCACTTAATTTCATTAATCCACATTTATACATTATGCATTCACACGTTGTGACAAAAGTATCATTTCCTGGCTATACAAATGTTAAAGATACAAACAAATAAAGTAGAACTTCTTTTGGTTACATCTTTATCTCCGTGAAAAAAGGTAGGTTCCAAGGGTTATAAAAGGAAGGTCGACATTTCACTCCTTCCCTTCTATCACCAACCTTGTGCACCACGCTGCAGAAGATGATATTTCTTCTGCACCAAATTGCAGAGAATACGGCCTACTCTTTGAAGGGTCGATGTCTAAAGGGCCACCACGTTTCAATGTTGAATGGTAGTACGCCACTCGTTGCAGATGGAGCACTTTCGTACTTGCAAATATTTCTCATAGGGTTTGCATGTTCTGTATAAAACTATTCCTCAATTTGAGAATGTAAAAAGGAAAAAACAATGCAAATTTAAATGCCTTGTCACGCTTTGAATCAGTACATATGTTACGCTGAAACTATACTTTTTTCCGCTATATTTTATGAGAACATGTTAAGTGTGTGCTAATTTCCAACAACTAAAATGGAAACATCACGGAAGTTTAATCTGTATCAAAAGAATGTAAAAAAATTGTGCATATAAAATTATAAACAGAGAATAGGTAGAAATATCAACACCTAAATTTTGATAAAATGTAAATTACAATTGTGTTTATAGACATGCTATTTAACGCATAGTCAATTATTTTGCACTCAAAATGTTCATGCGTTGTTACATTTATAATTTATGTCTGGTAAAAACAAATGCATAGATATATGTATTTTATGTTGCATTTTATTTTGCGTCATGTAAAAAAATCGTCATGTCTATAATTTTTTACCTTCTTCTTGACTTCCAGGGTAATACAAAATTTATGTGACATAAAAACTATGTAAGATTATGACAAAATTTGGTGGGTGTAGCATAACTATTATTCAACCTGAGCACCAAATATAGCGACTCATTATGTTTAATCGCTTATTATAATCTAATGTATTGTTATGCCAAGTTACATGACATGTACCCTAGAAATTAAATTCTACAATAACAAATTTGTGAATTATTTCTTTCTCGCAAATGACCATATTTTTTATAAATCATATGTGTATGGGTGTTTACATATCTTCTATTCCATATTTTTCATAAATCACATGTACCATATTTTTCTCTGGCTCTTAATTGTGTAAGTTTTTGTCACGATTTTTATACCTTATAGCAATACTTTTTATCAAGTTTTCGTTGTTGGGTACACATTCAATTAAAATCATAGTTTTTTGGGCTCATTTGATTTCAGTGATTTGTGTAGGATTTTGAAGGATTTGGATCTTTAGAATATTTTCCTACAAGGATTGTTTGATTCAAAGAATACAATCCTTTTAATTCCTATAAATAATTAATTTTGTCTCTATTTAAAGGAAATTTCCCTTCACTTCAACTTTTTTTTACAATTCTTTTGGTTTTTTTTTACGATCCTGGTGGATGAAAAATCATGTAGTTCCGTAATGTGAGAACATTTCCACCGGCACCCCCACCCCCCAAATGTGTCTGACACACCCCAAAATGTGTCCGCTTTAGGGGCGGTAGACACAATGGGGGTGCTACCCCAGCAGCACCCCGGAACGGGCGGTCCTATGTTTGCCTATTTTTATCAGTATGTTCATATTTATTTTTAATCACAAAAAATGATTCCATAGTCCAATAATAATTTAAACATAGGTAAAATTTAGTTATTATAACAATTAAATTTAGATTAAAATTCAGCAAGTCCAGTAAACAATATGAGAACTACGTGTGTCCTCTAAGCGCCCACAAGTACAGGGCTAGATCATTTGCAGTTGGTCGTGCGTTGTTTTATCATGAACTTGTATATGCATGGTGATAAAATCGGTAAAATCGGTCGGCACGCCCTAATGTGGGTCAGCAAGAGGGCCCTTATACTCAAAAACCTGACATCTTCAAGGACATAGGAAGGAAATCATCAAAAGTCAGTGGGAGTTCCATATGCAAGACATTGTATAACAATCGAGCATTCTAAACTGCCGACAAAAATCATGATCAGAAACCAGAAAATCTGGTGCAATCTTTCTTCACCTTGAAGTAGTCATCATAGCCTCAACAACATGTACAATCTCCATAAACACGTCCATCTTCATTCTAAACTGCCGGCAGATATCACGATCATTGTTTCTGTTTGTTGTATTCCGCGGGAAATAGTCATTAAACAACAGCACATGACCCATTGTTGTTCGACGGTTCTCATTGGCTAGTCGTGCCCTCGATCCTATGTATTTGGGAGTGGCTTCTTGCTGGTCTTACGCAGCTAAAAAAACATTGACAAACATTTTATTATATTCGTCATCAGCTGCAAAGACGTCCTTTTGCATCATTTGGTGAAACATAATCTCATCATCGCTATCTATAGCCTATTGAATAACAATGAACGAAAAGTAAAGCAATGCAATGAATCAACAATCAATGAATTCTTGGGAAACAGCTGAACACCTTACGTGCGGTGCGGGAGGAAAATATTGGCGGCGCCGGCGAGACAAGTTGTGGCGGCGCAGAGCGACAACATGAGAGGCAGCGAGTCAGAGTGCGTGGTCGATGCGGACTCCCAGCGGGGAGTTCCCGACGACAAAGGGTGGCGATGACACGAAGATCGAGAAAACTGGAGAACTGGGTGGAAGGGGCAAATGTCTGCCGGCCTATGTCCCTCCATGTCTATGACGGGTAGGACCTGCCTGTCGGATGACTTGTTCGGGTAATGTCCGGCGTCCCAGAGCGGGTCTTCAAACTTGTGCGTGGTATAGGGCGTCAGACATATTTTAGGTCGATCCGGACAGATGTGTGTGCTGCCGGTGGAAATGCTTTGCAAATCCTACAAATCAAGAGAAAGCCCTTGCTTGTTTACATGGGACGGGGGAGACGCCGTCCCAGACAAGTCAGAGCATCTCCACTCGCGCCCCCTAAAACGCGTCCAGATTTGAGCCGGCGCGAGCGCTTTGGGAGCGCGTCCGGATCAAATGGCGCGTTTGGGTGAAGTCTAAACATGTACATAGTTTGTCATCATGGATTGACAGTCTGCCATAGCTTTCATCTTCTCACACTTGTAATTATGCTTGTATAGTTTGTTGCTACTTTTTGGTTATGAAATAAAATGCTGTGGAGCATAAGCTCTACAGTCTTAGGTTCAAAAAAAAAAACGGCGCGTTTGGGGGCGCCCTCTCCCCACTCGCTGCCCCCAAACGAATTTTAAATTTTTCGAATTCAAACATAAAACGGCTGTTCATTCATACTTCTAGGGAAATTTAAAACATTTGAACAAAATTTAAAACATTTAAACTAAAACTAAACAACTACTGGTAGAACACGTCGAAGTCCTCCTCCTTCACGCCGCCGCTGGGCCCTGCCTCGCCGTCGTTGGCGCCGGGACCGAAGCCGCCGCCGTCGTCGTCGTCGCTACTCACGTCGAGGAGCGGCGTCCCGGTGAGCTCGGCGTGGCCAACGAACGACCACGCGCAGGCCATCTTGAGCGGCATGGGCGGGACGTCGTTCTTCGACGCCTCGATGGCGGTGGCGATGACTTCGGGGTCGTCGGGGTTGGCGCGCTCGAGCTGCGCCGCTTCGAGCTCCGCCAGCAGCGACGCCTCCGTCTTCACCTTCTTCGGCGGTGGCGGCGACGGCGAGAGGCGGAGCGGGAGCCGTCGGTGATGACGAGGGCGCGGGAGCCTGACTCCGGCTTCGGAACGCGCAGCGGCGTCGAGCGGGCGTACGGCGACGAGCCGCGCGACAAGGGCGACGAGGCACGCGAGAAGGGCGACGCCGAGCGGGACGACGAGCCCGAGCTTGAAGAAGACGGCGCCGTCCTCCTCGGCTCCCAGCGGGGGGAGTAGTCCTCGGGCGGCAGCGTCTCCAGCGGCTCGCCGCCGGCGGCGATGTGGGCGAGGACGTCGTCCAGAGTGCGGCCCGGTACGCCCTAGAAGGCGTACCGCCCCTCTGTGTTCATGTCGCGCGGCTCCGGTCCAGGGCCGTCCCACCGCGCCATGCGCTCGGCGTGGATCCGCCGGAACTCCGTCTCGTAGCGGTCGGTGTTCGACGGATTCCACTCCACCTGGCGGCGCTACTCGGCGGTGAGCTCGTGCCAGTAGTGGCGGCGCACCTGGGTGTTCCTGTCCCTCTCGCGTGGCCGCGGCGCGTCGGGCACGGGCACGCCGCTGACGCCGATCGACCAGCGGCTCCCGGCGCGCATGTCCAGCGGGCACGAGTACCACGCGCGGAACAGCGCCTCGGCCTCGTGCTTGAGCAGCGTCCTCGGGCCGAAGCCGTTCGCGGCGGCGCCGCTGCACCTCTTGTTGAAGCCATTGGTACGGCGAGCGAGACTGGAGGGAGGCGCCGGAGAGAGGGAGCGAGGCTAGGGTTTGTGTGCGACGAGAGCGAGGGAGGGCACGCCTTTTAACAGCAGCGGCGAGGTAGCTGGGCCGGTGGCTCGCATTTACGCCGGCGCGTGGGAAGTTACTGCGGCGCCGCGTGGCCGACGGGACGGCACACTGCGGCTTCGAGCGGCACGCCACAGCGGCGACCAGGACGAAGACCGCTCTCTCGCCTGCTTCTGTCTATAACAGGGCGGCCCCACGGCGCGTTTCGTTTCGTCCGGCGTTACCAAAGCGACCCCCATGGCGCGGGGTTGAGCCGGTAGCGCCGGACAAAATTTAGGTTACCCCCGGATGAAAAGGGGCTTTGGAACGCGCAAGTGGAAACCATTTTTGGCTCAACGCGTCCCAAAAGTCTTTTGGTCTTTGAGAGCGACGAGTGGAGACCGGAGACGCTCTCAAAGAGCGTAAAAAGAGACGGTGCCCCGAGAACGACAGTAGGTGCCACGTCCAATCGAACAGCGCCTGAATTAATAAAGCCACCCATCTACTCCTACGACGCTTGCTGTATGGAAACGCACCAACCGAACCAAAACACACAGCAAACTACCCATGCACAATGTGGCGTCACGTGCAAGAGCAGGCGTTTGTTTCCTGGCCCGGACGACGACGGAGGCGCTGTTTGCTTGAGTACTTCGCTGTTTTGTGATCGGAGGTGTTGAGCAGGTAGGTAGCAGGGGATGATGAGGTGCTCCCGGCTTTGGCGGTGGTGAGCAGGCAGACGGCGGGTTGGAATGACCGGCGACGTGAGGGCTCGGAACAGGCGGGGGCAGGGGCAACAGTGCGCGAATATACGGTGCCTGCTCCAGAAAGCAAAGCCCCGAAGACACCTCAAATCAAAGTCCCATCCGGCCGCGCGGCCAACGGGCGTCTAAAATTACCGGCCACCGGGAGTGCAGAAAACTGCCGGGAGCACAGTACAGAAAACATCGACTTAGGAGTACCATCGGGGCTACATTTTACTTCGAGCTTGGCGATGAGCTTGAGGTGATTCAGAGTCCATAGTCAAGTTGCATACAAATCTCCATCTGTGATGTCTAGTCTTGGACCAATGTAGCCGACTCCACGTGAGACGTGAGACGTGAGAGCTTGAAGTGGGTGACATACTGACATGGTGAACCGTGAACGCAACGAAATGAGGTGGAGCATGGTGGAATCTACAACTTCCTCATGAAATGGTAGTAGATGCAAAAAAAATACAAGTTCAAGAGTGAAGCTCTTTTCGTTATCATTCAAATCGCACAATAACAGAGATGTATACAATCATGCAGTCATGTTTATATAATGTACGATTCTTGGGTGGGAGTTCTAACCATCCCACGGCTCGATTTATAAAAGACAGAATTCGGGTGGCGATAATTCTGTGTGGTGGTAATGGCCCATGAAATTCATTGAGCTGGGCCTATGAGACTAATGTGAGCTCAGCCCATGACACTCAATCAAAACTGGTCATCTAACATTCAGGCTTTGCCTAAAAAACAAAATTCTAACCTTCAGGCAGTTGCGTGTGTAACCGTTGGCGCTGGCGGAAAATCTCTCCCTGGAAGTGGCATCCGATTGCCAAAAACTGGTGAACGGCCTAGGAGATGAAGGCTCGAGGAGGCCCGGGTGGAAGACGAACTAATCCGCTGAGGTTTTGCACAAGTGCATGATCCCTGCGGAGACGCACGACCGTCGCCCGCGTCGCAAGAACGTCAAGGAGTTGGTGGAGGCCATCGCGCTTTCAAAGTCGACGGCGGTGAAAAATAATGCTTGCACAGCCAATGCCCTCCGCCTCGCTAACGACCAAGCCCGTGCCGTCGGGATCCTCGCTGGGCTCCCCTTTGGCGACGACAGCAGCCCCACGACAACACATCCTTCTCCGACCCCTACGCCATCTTCGAAAAGTAATACCACCCGGTATATGAGATGGCAAGGGGAAAGGCAAAGCTCCACGGTGATCATCTCCTGTTGGTATGTCCATCTATTTATATGTTATTTTGCTGAACTTTGTCCGGCTGTTTTGCTGAACTTGTCTGATCCATGTGATGTACTTGTCTGTATGTATGAAAACTGTGTTCCATACGTAGTGATTTGCCGGAATCGATCGACCATCTTTTTATGTCTTGTAAATTGGCTCGTTTTGTATGCATGGAGGGTTGTTCAATTTACTTTTGGTATTTCTCCACCTGCTAATGTAACCAATATGTTTGGTAATTGGTAACTGGTTTAATGGGGTGAACAAAAAAAATCAAGGCGCATATTAGAATTGGTGTTTGCGCTGTGCTTTGGGCAATTTGGAATTGCCGTAATGACGTAGTTTTTAACAAATCTACAAATGCAATTTTTCTATAGGTAACGCACAGAGCGGCGTATTGGATACACATGTGGTTCTTCCTGCTACCTGTATACCACCGAGACGTTATGGATTCTGGTTGCTCTCGAATGATGGCGGTCGTTCGGGCTATCTACAGCCATGGTGGCTGCCGGCTCACTAAGAGAATACAAGATGCATAGAGACGTTATGTATTTCTTATTTTGTTGGCTTACTCATGTTGTCACTTTGAGCGACACATGATTTGTAAACTTGATACTTAAAACATCGCAATAAAACAGTTGTGTGTATCGCTTCGATGTAGAGGCCGGGGCTAAGATCCCCATTTTGAGAAAAAAAATATGTTGTTGACGAGATCTACGTTGCATGGGTTGTATGGATTTTAGGGGTGAGATTTGAGGGGACGGTTGTAGGTCCGAACAATTGAGAGTTCGCCGAACTCTGTCCGCGGAGATGTCCGGACGTGTCCGCGGACATATATGGGTCAAATTTGTCCAAATCTAGTTGAAGATATTCTTATCCGTGGCTCTTATCTCAACCAAAAGAAAATCGCATGCGTGTGAAAATTGTTCATCAATAAAGCGGCCAGAGTTCTTAAAGATAAATCTGGTGATGCTCACCAAAGTGAAGTCCTCTATGGTCTGTCCTGTCAAAATACATAATACATCAAAGTGACCAAAATCTCAAACTATGTGTCTCTGGTATGTAAATAGTAACGGATACACCGTGCGGAAACCAAGAAACTGGCCTGATAGCTCAAAGTACCCTATGTTCAAGAGAATCCGAAAACGTCACTAGTAGTAATCTGGATTTCCTTTGCATTTTTTAATGACAAGATGCACACAATTTCTGTAGCAGCTGCAAAGCTTATTACAGAAAAGGTCACTACAGGAATGGCCACCTGTGCCGACGGCCGCAGCCCGTCGGCAAAGGTCCCAATGCCGTCGGCACACACCTATGCCGACGGCCACCGTCGGCACAGGGTGGTCGGCATAGGGCCCTGTAGACACAGGCCACCTGGCCGTCGGCACAGCTATAAACAGTCGGCACAGCTTTTCCCGACGGCCAGAGACGCACCGTCGGCACCTAGTTTGTCGGCACAGCGACGGGTGGGGCCCACATTGGCCGGGCGAGGTGGAGGGGCCTGTGCCGACGGCCGGCCGTCGGAACAGAGTTGCCACGTGGAGGCAGCTGGGCGCTCCAGGGATGGGCCTGTGCCGACGGCTGTGCCGTCGGCACAGGTGTGACCATTTGGTCAATTCAAGGGGTCTGTGCCGACGGCAGGTGTGCCCAGATTTTTTTATCCAGCGCAGCTCGTTTTTTGCAGAAAAATAGCAGAAAAAATAAACAAAAATAATGACAAATTCACAACAAACAAGATCACACAATGGCTCCTCCATATATCATCAAGCAAAATGCTATATCATCAAGTAGATACACACATAGGACCATCATCAAGTAGATACATGTCTAGACGCCCAAAGCCCTACATCTATTGCGGCGACGGCGACGGGGTGAACCCCATATCTCCCCGGCTGATAATAGGTGAGCGTCGGATCGGCGCAGCAGAAGCACCGGAAGTAGGAGAAGCACCAGGAGAAGCTGAAGCACCGGGAGAAGGACCACCGGTATGTAACGGTGTGATGCCAGGCGAACCCGTCGAGGAACTAGGAGAAGCAGAAGGATCAATGTGTGGGTTCTCCGACGAGCATCCCGTTTCCTACATGTTTGAGCAAGAGTTAGCAACTGCGAGGCAAAGGAAAGCAGTAACCAGTGGTTTGGGATCAAACTTACCGGGGTACTTTTGTAGTAGGAGAGAGCGAACACGTCCCTCGATGGCATCCGTGGAGTCGTACCCGGCTCCGGAGGCTCGTCCATAGGAGGGGCTACCCGCACTCCAGTGGTGAAAAAGTTCAGCACCGACTGCAAGATAGTTTAGATGTCAGGTGTTGCAAAAATAAAGGTTCAAACTAGGGTAGTGGGACTTGTCATATTTGACAAAAGTAAAGGTTAAAACTTACAGCTCGGAACAACTTTTGATACTCGGTCCAAGGCTTATTCATCTCCTCCCACTTGGCAAAGGCCACCTCATACTCCGCATGAGCGGCAGCGTAGGCTTCCTCAAAATCGGGCTACAATTTCGAAAAGAATGAATCTCGTCAACTTAGCCATGCAAGAACGAATGTCGGAAAGAGGATGCAAAAAAACTTACATCGATGGGAGTGGATCGACGAGGCTGTGGACGAGGCGGGATCAGTGGGCTGTTGTCAGGGAGAGTAGCTTTTGCCTGCGTGAAGGTCATGGCAGGCCTAACCACCTTATTAAGAGTGCGATTATGGCCATGCGGCCTTCCGTGCCCCGAGAGGACCACCACCCTGCATCGCGAAAAGAATTGTTATTCATACCAAGTAGAAACATGCGGTGAAAATAAATGCACGTTGTTCCATGTATATATATATACCGACCTCTCGTCGACCTCCGCGCTCAAGGGGTCATCTGATACGTCCAAAACGTATCTATAATTTTTGATTGTTTCATGCCATTTTTATGCTTTTAGCACTTGTTTTATATTAAGTTTATTATTTATTTGGACTAACCTACTAATAGTTGCAAAAGTGCACAATGTTCTTGTTTTACTCTTTGATGTGTAGAAATTATCAAGAATACAAGAGGAAACCTTGTTGGAGTCGAATTGGGACTTTCCTGAAATCTGTCTGAGAACTTTTTACGAAGTTTGCCAGTTTGACCCTCGAAGATGACGTCAATGGAGACCTGGCTGTTACGAAAGTTGTCACAATTTTCCATACGAAGATTTTAAGCCCGAGATCAGCCCAATCGGAGTTCGGACGCGGCCTGTAGGCCCGTTTTGGTGGAACCCTAAAAGGGGGTGACGGAAATCCGAGAAGATATATAAAGGGAGGAAACCTAATTCGTGGAGGACTCCTCCACCCACGAATTTCAGCCACCAAAAGCCACGTTTTTGCCTCCCCCATGGATCCCATCTCCATGGGGGAGGGCTCCCAAGAAGCCATGAAGGAGGGAGGCTAAGGGGCGGCGCTCCCCAAGCTTGCCGGCGGCGGGGAAAGGAGTTCCCCGCACCGCCGGCGCCGCCGCCGCCCTGCGCCGCCGCGCTGCCCCTCTCCGCCGTCTTCACCGCCATCTCCATCACCATCTCCTCCTTGTATTCAGTGGTTCATCCTCCCACAAACCTCTGTACCGTCCTATGTAAACATGGTGTTTGATGCTATAATATTTATCCTATGATTTACATCATGTTTCCGTAGTTTATTTGTCTTTTGATTGCTTAATTGAATGCATGAGGTTCATTAGAGTTGTATGTCTATATGGTGCTGTCCTTTGGTGTCCATTATATTGTGCGCGCATGGATCAAACACCCTAGGGTTGGTAGTATTTGTAACGAAGCGGGGGAAGTTCTGCCGGAGTGACAGAAACCTGAGAACGCGAACCGATTAGTTGCACGTATGGGAGTAAGAGGACCTTGAACTTAAGGCTATGGTTGGGGAAACCTTAATGCATTGTTAGTATTTGCGGATGCTTTCTAACAATCCAATCATATAGTACTTGTAATCCCAAGTAGTGGAGTGCATGTATATTTAGCCTCTCCCACATAGAAAACTGCATCGAAGACAATGAACCAAGTACCTTCACTAATTAATCTTGGACAAAGCCACCACAATTACCACCACTTTTCCACACTCATGGTACTGTTAGTATATGGTTACTTAGTGTATTTTATTGCTGCAGCACTAACATTTACTTTCTTGTATTTATTATCTTGCAAAACTACCTCTCATACCCGTATTGCTACCGTAGTTTTATTTCTAGATAATGCAAACGTTTAGTGTGCGTAGAGTTGTATCAGTGGTTGATAGAACTTGAGAGAATACTTATCCTACCTTTAGCTCCTCGTTGGGTTCGACACTCTTACTTATCGAAAAGGCTACACGCGATCCCCTATACTTGTGGGTTATCAAGACCTTTTCTGGCGCCGTTGCCGGGGAGCCATAGCGTAGGTTAATGTTCTTGTGTGCACTTGTTTGCTTTATCTCTAAGTAGTTTTTATTTTCAGTATTAAGTTGTTCTTTATCTTACTATGGATAGGGAATGCGAATTACAAAAAAAATTAGGTGTAGTTGTTATCTAAAAACGTTTTCAAAAAGAAAAGTGATTGGAAAGATGAGTAATGGTTAAATGGGGGTCGACCTTGAACACTTGTGTTCATGCCTATGAAACCAAAACAAATCTTTCCATGGAAGCTTTTCATTAAAAACATGTAAATATTGTAAATATTGTGTATATACCTCTGTACATAAAAATAAAATGCTAATTATAGTCTTTAGTTAATTGAAAGTTGATAGTTTTACTTTGCTGTCCAGAAACAGATTTTCTGTGCTCCACCGTATTAAATGTTTAAAATCACCAGAACGTGATCTTGATCTGAAATTTCTTGAGTGCAAAGTGATGCTTATTAGCTTTCTTTCATTAGACTAACTTTTTCTGATTTAAGGTACGTAGATAGGTCGAAAAATTCGATCTTTACTGACTGTTCTGTTTAGACAGATTTTGTGCTTCTCTGTAAATAAAATCGTGATAAATCTCAGAATAGTATTTTGACTTGAAAATTTTTGTGCATAAACCTGAGATTATTATCTTTCTTTCATTAGACTAAAGTTTTTCGATTTGAGCTACTTAACTATCTCGTTGAATGCCATCTTTACGGACTGTTCAGTTTTGACAGATTTCTTTGTTTATTCAATATTGTACTTGGTGTTGTTAGTTTCATTAGTTTTTCGACGGACAACGGAAATCATGAACACCTTAGTATATACAGTGGCTAATGTTGAGTAAAAATTATAAAACTTGTCAATGCTTGAACATGAGTGGATTTTATTTAATGAGTACTAACCCTACTAATGAGTTTTGTGAAGTTTTATGTGGATGTAGCTTATAAGATCTAATCAATATGGTGATATGAGATGAATAAGAAGACGCAAGAGCTCAAGCTTGGGGATGTGTAGGTGCATCCCAAGAACATATTCAAGAAGATACAATCATCTAAGCTTGGGGATGCCCGAGTCATCCCCCTATTCATCAACTAACATGAGGTTGTCTCGTTCATACTCTATATTACCCGTCCACATGATATGTATTGTCTTAACTTGTATTATAATTGCTTTTATATGTCTTGGTTTTACCTTCTTTAGTTTTATTAGGCTCCTTATTTGGTTTCGATTGCTTCTTTACTTTCACTTATAAATTCAAAATAACAAAAATATTTTCTTTTGTTTTGCTTCTTTGTTTGGTTCTTTATTTTAATTTTATTTGGGTTTTACTTTTGATTTTTATTTAGAGTTTTCCTTGCTGTAGCTAGCATGTTTAGGTCTTGCTTAGCCTCTGGTTTCTTAGTTTATCAAAAATAAAGTACCAAGTTTTATCCATTTAGCTTAGTTGATACATATGTAAAAAGTGATTTTCTGTTTTCGGTATCTACTGCTTATTGCGCGATTTTTCATATTTTACTGGAAGCTCTAAAAATCACGAAAAAATTACTGATGTTGTAGCACCTAATCCTCTGCATGTACAAAAATTGGCTAAAATTTCGGGCATGTTTAAGTGCACCTAAAAATTGCGTTTTCCAGCTGCTGTTTTTCTGGACAGATTCTGACTTTTGTTGCAAGAGTGGCCTCTTTTCGTTTTCATTTGATTTTTAATGGTTCTTACCTTTCATTTATAAGTTGGCCATTTAAGCAACCTTTCTGTAACTTAAAAACAAAATTTTATTTGGTTTAATAGTAGCACTTGGGAAATATTATCTATTGTACTAATGTCTAACCGCAGAAAAGAATGGGAAAGTTTTTGTGTTGAAGTTTTTTCACAGAGAATGAAGGAACACCAAACTATGGAATATTGAAGAATTACCAAAGTCATAAGCTTGGGGATGTCCCCGCATCCCTCTTCATCAATAACCCCACGGTTTGCAAACCTTTAAACTTTGTTTTTTGAGCAACATAGGAACTTAACTAAACTTGAAGCGGCTGTATTTTATTATCTATTTATCTTAGCATCAAACACCAGTTACATTAATAAGTGGATCGTCACATATTTTATTTATCCTCTGTTTTCAATGTTTACTTGGTTAATGGATTACTTGTTGAAACTTAAAAATGATGTGTGAATAATACTGTTTAGTAGTTTATGTTTTCTTATGGTTAGTCTCAACTAGCTAATAGTGCATATTATGTTATTTTGATATCAACATGCATTGTCCTGTTCATAAGATGGTATGGTATTGTGGTATCCTCCTCTGAATAATTCACTTGAATCGACTTGGCACATGCTCACACATGTTATGACTGAAAAATAAAAGTCAATTAAGCCTTGATGATCTATTTTGCCTCAGAGTTTTAGTATCGTTTTTATGCCTCCGTTAATTTTATTTTGTCGCAAGCATGATTATGACCGTTATCGCTCTCGTGGTTGTCGCTTCCCAGTCTATTGCTAGCCTTCACTTGTACTGAGCGGGAATGCTGCTCGTGCATCCAAATCCTTAAAACCAAGTTATCCCAAAGAGTCCACCAAAAAATTCCTATGCATGGTATTTCAAGCCATTCCAAGTAAATTTGCATGTGCTACCTTTAAAACCTTCAAAATATTTCTCTTTTTGTGTCAATGTTTACTAGCTCATGAGGAATTAGTGTGGTTATTCTTTATTCTATTTGTCAAATGGACTTTTACACCTGGACTAGTGGCATATACATCCGCTTATCCAATAACTTGCAAAAAGAGCTGGCAACGGGGTGCCCAGTCCCAATTAATTACAACTTTAACCAATTAATTCTCTTCACACTTTTGCCCTGATTCATCAGTAAGCAATGACAAACAGTGAAATACCTGAATGTGTGTAAACCAAAGAGAAAGAGGGATGATCTGCCTTGCTGGTAGAAATAACGTCCTTCATGGGAGCCGCTCTTAAAAGTCCGTTTGACAGGTAGAATACTGTTCTCACCCGCTACCATTCGTTGACAATTAACAAACACCTCTCAAAACATTTTTACCTCTGTTTTTAAAACAAAAAGCTCTAGCACGTGTTAATCCCTGCTTCCCTCTGCGAAGGGCCAATCTTTTATTTTTATGTTGAGTCACCATCCTTTCTTTGAGCACTTCTTCGAGAGCATAGCTGTCGTTCTTAGTGTAATGTGCTTGTCCCAGAATACGATTAATTGAGGTATAACCATGATGCTTTTATCTTTGATATCTCTATATCTAGTCTTCACTTGAACTTCAGAGGTGCCTTGGCATTTATGTTTTGCTCCACAATTAAGGGCAAGCGAGATACCACTCTATCATGCTTTATTATGGTCATTACAATCTTGTTGATGTTTATAAATTTCATGTTATAAGCTCTTAGTTCGTTGATACTTTTCATTAGGAAACATGATTGCTAAGTTTTATTATCCATACATCATGCAATTGTTAAAGACCTGATCATAGCATTTACAATCAAAAATTATTTTGTTATCATTTACCTACTCGAGGACGAGCAGGAATTAAGCTTGGGGATGTTGATACGTCCAAAACGTATCTATAATTTTTGATTGTTTCATGCCATTTTTATGCTTTTAGCACTTGTTTTATATTAAGTTTATTATTTATTTGGACTAACCTACTAATAGTTGCAAAAGTGCACAATGTTCTTGTTTTACTCTTTGATGTGTAGAAATTATCAAGAATACAAGAGGAAACCTTGTTGGAGTCGAATTGGGACTTTCCTGAAATCTGTCTGAGAACTTTTTACGAAGATTGCCAGTTTGACCCTCGAAGATGACGTCAATGGAGACCTGGCTGTTACGAAAGTTGTCACAATTTTCCATACGAAGATTTTAAGCCCGAGATCAGCCCAATCGGAGTTCGGACGCGGCCTGTAGGCCCGTTTTGGTGGAACCCTAAAAGGGGTGACGGAAATCCGAGAAGATATATAAAGGGAGGAAACCTAATTCGTGGAGGACTCCTCCACCCACGAATTTCAGCCACCAAAAGCCACGTTTTTGCCTCCCCCATGGATCCCATCTCCATGGGGGAGGGCTCCCAAGAAGCCATGAAGGAGGGAGGCTAAGGGGCGGCGCTCCCCAAGCTTGCCGGCGGCGGGGAAAGGAGTTCCCCGCACCGCCGGCGCCGCCGCCGCCGCCGCCGCGCGCCGCGCTGCCCTCTCCGCCGTCTTCACCGCCATCTCCATCACCATCTCCTCCTTGTATTCAGTGGTTCATCCTCCCACAAACCTCTGTACCGTCCTATGTAAACATGGTGTTTGATGCTATAATATTTATCCTATGATTTACATCATGTTTCCGTAGTTTATTTGTCTTTTGATTGCTTAATTGAATGCATGAGGTTCATTAGAGTTGTATGTCTATATGGTGCTGTCCTTTGGTGTCCATTATATTGTGCGCGCATGGATCAAACACCCTAGGGTTGGTAGTATTTGTAACGAAGCGGGGGAAGTTCTGCCGGAGTGACAGAAACCTGAGAACGCGAACCGATTAGTTGCACGTATGGGAGTAAGAGGACCTTGAACTTAAGGCTATGGTTGGGGAAACCTTAATGCATTGTTAGTATTTGCGGATGCTTTCTAACAATCCAATCATATAGTACTTGTAATCCCAAGTAGTGGAGTGCATGTATATTTAGCCTCTCCCACATAGAAAACTGCATCGAAGACAATGAACCAAGTACCTTCACTAATTAATCTTGGACAAAGCCACCACAATTACCACCACTTTTCCACACTCATGGTACTGTTAGTATATGGTTACTTAGTGTATTTATTGCTGCAGCACTAACATTTACTTTCTTGTATTTATTATCTTGCAAAACTACCTCTCATACCCGTATTGCTACCGTAGTTTTATTTCCTAGATAATGCAAACGTTTAGTGTGCGTAGAGTTGTATCAGTGGTTGATAGAACTTGAGAGAATACTTATCCTACCTTTAGCTCCTCGTTGGGTTCGACACTCTTACTTATCGAAAAGGCTACACGCGATCCCCTATACTTGTGGGTTATCATCATCCACCTCCGGGTGAAAACCCTGGAACGTCGTGCAGTAGCTGTCCACGGCCTCCTCGGTTCTGCCGTAGTACTCAGGAACCTGTTGCTGAGGCTTCGATGGATCGGGCTTCTTTTGCCTCATCTTCTTCCACGCACCGATGTGGGAGCTTACCGTCCCAGTATCGGCGTCCTGCATCACGAAAAGAAATGTTATTCATACCAAGTAGAAACATGCGGTAAAAATAAATGCACGTCGTTCCATGTATATATATTCCATCTTATCCTTAAAGAGGAAGTGGTTGCGGTTTCCCGCACTGTGTGTTCCCTCGGAGCCTCGGTTTGCCTTGTTCCGCTGGCTCACGGCGTCGAACTCGGGGTCTCCCCCGACCCACCTCGTAACCAACGCATCCCATGCGTCTTCATTGCCGTCGGCCCAGTCGGGCATAACCTGAAAATGCAATTCAAGAAGAGCTAAATGCAATGGCAACTTAGCAGCAATATAGAATTTCATTGACAATTTACTTACCGAAATGTACTCCTCCTTTGTCATCTCCGCTGCATTCTTGGCATTATCCGCCTTCTTGGCCCTCGTGCCCGTCTTCTCATACGTAAAGTCATTGGCGGATTTAAACCTTTGGTTGTAGAATTGCTGCCGTGTCAACCTCACACAATGAGCATGCAAATTGCTATCCGCAGCTTGCTGGTCCAGCACACGATAAAACCGCTTCAACCATGCATAAAAAAATTGTGAGTCATGAGTTATCACGGTGGGGTCATTAACTATGAACGGAATTCAGAAAATATGTCTTACCCAAAAAGTGGTGATCACGGCGTGAGCAGCTGTCTCGAACGGTGGGGACGGCGCAGCCTCATAGTCCGCCCATTTCGTGGCTAACTTCAGCTCGTCGTCGGGCGCTGTAGTGTACAAGCCTGGCCAATATTTCCTAATCAGAGCTCCAAGCAAGCTCCCAGGAGTGCGTGGAATCTTAGGGCATGCCCATGTCCATGAACTGCACAATAAGCAAACATTAGTACATATGCCAAATTGTTATGACCAACATGAAATTTCATGTTCAAAATTAGAAAACTAGTACACTTACTCAACGCCATGAGGCTCAATGAGGGTTTTCGCCTCCTCGGTCTTAGGCCAGTATTTTTCCTCGGGGACTCCTGCTTCGCCACGACTCTTCTTCCGCTTCGGCGCCGCCTCCACCTCGTCCTCCAGCTCCAGCTCCATCTGGTTCTGGGAAGCCACGTCGCCTGAAGCGGAGGGCAACTCGGAATCCACATCGCCAGAAGCGGAGGGTGGGTGCTCCACGTCTCCTCCACCTCGTCCTCCACCTCGCCCTCCACCTCGTCCTCCACCTTGCCGTCCACCTCGTCCTCCACCTCGTCCTACTCGTGCACCCTCGTCCGCGGCGTAACGCGAGGTGGTAGGTCGTCCACTCCGTGTAAGGTTAGACTTCTGTGCCTTCAGCGTACTATGCAAGGTAGCTGCGCTTTCCTTGCCCTGGCTCATCTGAAATGCACAGAGACAATTAACATTAGCACAGATGTATGACAACTAAGCGATGGACTGTATAACAAATCCATGTACATTGTAAAGAAAAAAATAGCTAGGACTACCTTCTGTTGTGAGGAGGTCGCCGGCGAGCAGCAGGGTCAGTCGGAGGTGCAGGTCGCGGGAGAGCAGGCCGGGCGGTGCTGGCTGGCTGGAAGCTACGTCATCTGAAAAAGCACAAACAATAAATATTAGCACACAAGTATGACAACATTAATATTGAAGCAATATAAGACGGTCAGATCAACATTAATATTGAAGCAATATTGTAGCTTATATTTTTGTATTTTTGTATACTTCTAGGCATACATGAGTCTAAAATATACTTGTATTTTTGTATCATAAGCTTGTAAATGCTATATTTCGAAGGAAGAATGTGGAATACATGAGCCAAGTAGCAACTTATATGTTGAACACAGATCGAGACCAGGGCCGGCCCTGACATGTCCAGGGCCCGGTGCAAGACAAAAATTTAGGGCCCCTATACACAAATAATTATATAGCTCGATTTTGATATTTCGATAGCAACTTATATGTTGAACACAGTTCTCTCTAAATTCTGAATAGACATACTCATTATTTCCACTGGCTTTAATTTTTTTACCAGAGCTAGCTCCTGATTATTACTAGCATAACTTCTATTTGGCCTAACAAATTTGTCGATGGCTCCCTTTTGGGATTAAATGCATTATCTCTCTTTCTCTTTTCCTCTTTTCATGTCTAGACTTGCATTTTCTAGACGACATCTCAGATTAAAGCAAACAAAGACTACAGAAGATTAGAACATATGACATGGGATTGAATGTGGAACAAAAGAACCTAAATCTGGTTGCCTCTGCTTGCAGTTTGCCCCCAAATAATCACCAACAATCGTGCATCATCAGTACGTTAGGACCTGCAGCAGCGACTCGCCAATGCCGTTTTCCCCCAATCCCCCTTGCTGCCGCCGCTAATCCCTCTCCTCCCTTTATTCTACTTCACCGCTATCCGCTAATTCTTCCGTAGTACTCAAAATAAGCATCTGCTCGGGTCGGAATACCTGAGGCGCGGCGGCCAGCGGCGAGTAGATCGACGGCAAGGCGGAGGAGGAGCTTCCCGACGGCAACGCGGAGCAGGAACGAGGAGGATGCGGAGGACGACGCGGTCCTGCGCTGGCGGCGGGCGGACCATTTGTCCTAACCAATGATGTGGCTCATGTTAGTCATACTCCTGCCTAGGCCTATAATACTCGTCCTCGTAGTCGTCGTAGTCGCCGCCGTCGTCGTCGCTGTCGTCGGGCGGCGCTCGCCTGGACTGCAAGTGAGGGTAGCGCAGGCGGGGGTTATCGCCGGCCGTGATGTAGTCCATGACGCTCTGGAGTGTCCGGCCGCCCCACCACAGCCGACGGCCGGCCTCGTTGAAGTTCGAAGGAGGCGGGCCGTCCTCCTCGTACCTGGCGAGCGCCCTCTCACGCCGATTGATGAAGAAGGCGTCCCAAGTCGGGCGGTAGTTGGGATTCCAGCGGGGATCCATCCGCTGCTCCGGAGTGAGCTCGAGGTAGTAGTGGTTCGTGATGGCCGCCCGGCGCTCCAAACCTTGAGGGACAGGAGGGACCGGCACGCCTCCGGTGCTCAGCCTCCAGCCAGTGGGGACGTCGTAGCCGGGTGGGCAGGGGTAGTTCGAGGCGCAAAGCGCCTCCGCCTCCGAGTAGGTTAGAGTGGGTACGGTGGAAGCCATGGGAGAGTGATGAGGTTGCAGATATGAGTTTAGATGTGCTATGCCAATGGAGGCCATGAATACATATATATAGTGAGAAATGGCGGGAAGAAGCACACGGATCGTGTGCTTCCTTCCAGCGCTTGTGAGCCGTTGGATCAGCGGTGTGTGTTTCTTTTCAGGGCTTGTGAGCTGTAGTATGCCCAATCAGGAAGAAACACACGGATCGTGTGCTTCCTTCCAGCGCTTGTGAGCCGTTGGATCAGCGGTGTGTTTCTTTCGAGCGCTTGGGAGCCGTTGGATCAGCGGTGTGTGTTTCTTTTCAGGGTTTGTGAGCTGTAGTATGCCCAATCAGGAAGAAGCACACGGATCGTGTGCTTCCTTCCAGCGCTTGTGAGCCGTTGGATCAGCGGTGTGTTTCTTTCGAGCGCTTGTGAGCCGTTGGATCATCGGTGTGTGTTTCTTTTCAGGGCTTGTGAGCTGTAGTATGCCCAATCAGGAAGAAGCACACGGATCGTGTGTTTCCTTCCAGCACTTGTGAGCCGTTGGATCAGCGGTGTGTTTCTTTCGAGCGCTTGTGAGCCGTTGGATCAGCGGTGTGTGTTTCTTTTCAGGGCTTGTGAGCTGTAGTATGCCCAATCAGGAAGAAGCACACGGATCGTGTGCTTCCTTCCAGCGCTTGTGAGCCGTTGGATCAGCGGTGTGTTTCTTTTGAGCACTTCTGAGCCGTCGGATCAGCACTATCACGACCACTTCGTAAGCCATGCGACCCTATATATAGCCCAACTCTAGGACATCTTCGGCACTCTCAGTGTGTACTCATTGTAGTTCTTTTGGTATACAGAGCATTCGGATTCCCTGCATACGTCCAACGGTGCATTCGATATGCAGGCACTCACGAGCCACCGTTGGGCTGTATGCAGGGGAAACCGTGTGTTCTGTTCTATATATCTACATAATCCTTCAGTTCATCGACGGAATACAAATCATTCGGATTCCCGTCATACAGCCCAACGGTGCATTTGATATGCAGGCACTCACGAGCCACCGTTGGGCTGTATGACGAGGAAACCGTGTGTTTTGTTCTATCTAGAAATCCTTCAGTTCCGGGAACCCTCCCCTCGGTCGGATCCAAGCAGCGGCAAGAATCTCTGATGATTAGCAACATTCCCAACACTTGTTCCGACGGTTGCAAATCATCAGAGACGTCTTGCCGCTCCGTGGATCGAAGGCCGATTTGCCGTCTCACGACCACGCGATGATTTGCCGATTTGCCGGTCAGAGTGGCCACTGGAGAAGGTAGGCAACTTCGATCCGACGTGGTTCTGAAAGGGGCATGGTTAATTTAGGTAGTCGAAGGACAAGGGTGCTGCGTCGTCGAAGGGCAAGGGTGTTGCGTCGTCGAAAGGCAGGAGTGATGCGGGAGGCTGCGTCGATGGTAGATGAATTTATGTTGTGTTCTCGCTACTACCGATATTTTCTTCCCTGTATAATATATGTTGTCAATGTAATTTGCAGGGTTTGTTTAATATCAATGTGAAAAGTAGTCGAAAGGGGGTAGCAAAATGAATTTTTTTGGTTGCTTGTGTAAGGTTAGCCAAAAGGTATGCTATGATACATGCTAGCCCATGCATGCGGCACCGAGGTGTCGACCCTGTTATCGAAACGCAACACACGGCCTTGTTGGATATTTAAAACACAAAACACACTTGTATACATATGGTATGGTACAACCTAGGTTTTGGTGGGGTTCCGACGCTCCGGTATAGACAATTATTCGCGACGTTATTTTATGTGGGTGGAAACCGCTATTCGGCGTAGCTATGTACATAGAATATGAATAAAACATATTAAACTTAATTGAGAGTAATAAATAGATACATAAAAAAGAAGATTAGGGTAAAAATGTAAAAAAAGGTAGAGACCTGTGCCGACGGCTTTTCGGCACAGATTGCCGTCGACGTCACCTTATCCTCTGTGCCGGCGGCTTCCTTCGTCCCGACGGGTGCCGTCGGGATAGAACATCTGTGCCGACGGCCGTTTCTTTGCCGACGGCATTGTGGACGGCTGGTCCTGGTATGTCCCTGTGCCGACGGCCCCGATAAATCGCTGTCGGCACAGGTTCTGGCCGTCGGCACAGTTCGCCATTCCTGTAGTGGGTGCCTCGGCTTCTTCCTGCTTATGTCATGAGTAGCACACACCGTGCCAGAGTTAAATAAGATATAAGCTTCGTCTAATACTATGGATGTAGTATGAATATTAATACATTGCCCAACCAATCATCAGAGAGTTTCATATTACACACTTATGTTCACAACAGGGTACATGCGGAATCCTATCTCTAGGTTGAACAAAGCTGTTAAAGCTGAATTGGAACAATTCGAATAAAGCATACAAGAATCAAATGGATGCTTCAGCTAGTAAGAAAATGGTTGCAACGAATAACATAAGCTTATTAAATCCGAGTTGTAGCTCATTTTCAAGAAAAAACGGAGTTGAAGATCAGAAGTCATGCGGAAATATACCAATGGCCTGTTTTGGTTTGTACGATTGTAAAAACGTAGGAACACGAAAGACAAACCAATATGATGAAATGATGAAAATAATAAAAGTTGAGAAATAGAGGAATTTTGTAAACTTGGTTTTGTTTGTGTTAATAGGAGATCAATCATTTCCTTTACAAACATGATTGACTTTGTTACTTAAATTTGTTATAATGTAAAACATGATATCCTAACTTACACACAAGAGTATTTAGCACTTATGGATCTTATTTCATTAATATTACAATCTACTAGCCCATTTTCACTAGAATGCCCACACAACACATTGTGTATGAGCATACAAGTTTGGTAGCAGGTGGAGCTTTTACCACTTTGTTCCAACAGAATCAAGATGCTTTCGAAAAGAACATGGTTCCATTTAAAGTAAATTTGCACTTGTGCCAAGTGTAAACAACACACCTAAGCATGCACCTAACCTTGCCTTGGTTTTAGATACATCGACGGTATTAATTAGAAGAACTGAGTGTCCCTGTACTTAACCTACATGGTTAAGATGTAAGAAAATGGCATGAAGTTGGCCTCCAACCCATAAATGGAAAGATATGGATTTGATGACAGTCAAGTCATCCCTGGGTATTCAGTGTAAACTTGCACTAGCGAAACAACTCGCGACACTTTGTCGTATAAAATCATAGAGCTTGCTACTTTTATTGTAAAGCTAAACAAAGTTGGCAACAACTTGACCTAATTAGATGCCATTTGAGACAATGACTACTTTTTTGGCACACTTTTTCACTTCGAGAAATACTATTGTGTGCTAATGGAAAACACTCCAATTTTTTATAACTTGAACCTAGTTTCAATGGAACCTAACTTTAGTCCAGCGGCCGTCACTCACCCAACCAATGAATGGTTGCTCATCAGTTTCCCCTCTTCGCCTGCTCCCTAGCCACCATTCTTCCCTTTCCCTCTAAGCTTAGAATTCGTAAGAACTCTTAACTTTTTCCCAAATGGGATATCTTCCTTTCCATTAAGCTCAACGTAAGGAACTTGTTCATTACAAAAAAAAAAACACAAGGAAACAGAAAAGAAGGTAGTGAATTTGGAGCACTAACATGAACCTGCTTCGAATGCTCAACCTCAAACATCCACTATGAGGCAACAAATTTCAACTTGTGGTATGGACTTGCAACATGGTGGTGCATACACATGTACTTTGTTGATTCAAAATGCATCCTCAGTTAAATTTCTCCAATATTCATTACTAACATGCCACAAAGTATCCATGTTGTTAACTTCAAAATAAAATCATTAGAGGGGCAATGTCATGGAAAAGTATGTAAAATATGGAGATCTCGCAGAGTTTAAAATATATGAAGGTCTCACGGTTTATTAACATATTATATGAAATATAACATAAAAGTTTGATTCAGAAATCCAAATGAAAAAAATCAACCGTGCACTTCCGAAGGCACTATTTCTTCCTCTGCCTCAAAACCGCCTTTATTCCCTCCACATATTTCTCTGCATGCAACTATTCTACCTCTCCCCGGTTAGTGTTTTTTCACCGCTGGCCCATCTTGAGCTCTGAAAAGCTTCTGCTCACGCTTGTGCTCCTTTGGGTCGACGTGTGTCCCCCTTCCTTGGTATGATTTGTTGCAAAAAAATCTTGATTTACTTTGTTAAAGTGACTTTTCTTATCCGTTTTACGTAGTGTTTAGATATTTCTACGGTGTATCATTCCAAATGATATAGAAAGGAGAACTTTCCACATATTACTTCTTTGTTGTGACTTTCAATTTCACATGTCAAACTATCACCAACATGGTCACAACATGTATGATGTTTGAGGTAAATACGATCTGTTTCGTTTGCACAAGAACTTAGTTATTTTAAGTGTTCACACAATATGGATCAAATATTTCCAAATACTTACAGACATTTTTTTTGTTGCACACGGTGTGTGACAAAATGTTATGCGGAAACATATAGGCCCCGCTTGGATTGGGGTGCCAAATTACGGAGCCGAATTTTCCAACCCGCGCTCGCCGGATATTTCGCGTGACCTCTGTTGGTCCGTAAAAATTTGTTGTCGCATTAGCTAATATACAGCGATCCAAGCGGGGCCATAAGCTTTTTTTTTACGACCACTTTGAAATTGGTTGCTTATCGTGCACTAGTCAGTTATTCGTTCAAATGGGGTATCAAGGACGATAGGAAATAATACTCAAACCGATGGAAAATCTCATGAAATTCTACTAATCCATAACGGAAGGAATCAATTTACCTGGCAGGATTCAGAGAATAAATGTAGCCGATTCTTTTACCAATTTATACTCTACACATATACTCTTACCAATAATATAATAAGGTATAATCACCATTATTGCACTGATATGATTGATTTCCGTCATCAATAACTTACAATTGCTGGAGCAGGAGGGTTCAGAACGAGAGAGATGCCTTTCTAAAGGTCGAATCCGGCCGTTAAATTGCTTTCTCAAGCACTATGAGATTCCAAAAAATATTTTAACCATGAGGCACTACATAAACAGATGCCAAACTAAGACATATTTGCATCCTCACTTGCCATGCATGCGAGAATCTGACAATGGCAAGAAAAAAAGAGCAAGTTTTCTGTCCATATGTGTGAGGGCCGGAGGACCTATCAGACGGACCAGAATTGCTTCCTAGCTGTATATAATGCCCACCAACCCGAAGCTATCCTTGCACTCAACTCGCCTATGATCCACCAAACCCATAGCAACGAAGGAGACCGATGCATCGAGTTTTATTTCATATACTATATACTTTGTGTAGTTTTCCTTGACATTTTTAGTTCGAGGATGAGGATGAAATTCATGGGGTGACGAAGAGGGCAAGAAGTAGAAAGGAACAAAAGAAGAGCTCCCTTCGATCCAATCCAGGAGGGGAAGTGGTCGGATGCAGCTGCCGGTTCATGGATACCTCTCTTGTGCATGCAGCGTTGTAATCCTGCGCACCTGCATAGGTTTGCATGACCCGGGAGATGAACCTACCAGCATCTTCCCCTCGTGCTTGGATTGAAGGGAGCTCTCTCTCTCTCTCTCTCTCTCTCTCTTGAAATACTTACTCTCGTTTCATCTAATTCTTTGCAGTTACTTATGTTGCGAGCAGGGATGCAGGGAGCTAGCAATAAAACCGTATTATATCAGCATGGATGATAAACGGAAGGCCTGATGTTCATGTTTCTATATGTAATCAGCAGCGTGTACTGTATTAAAGTAGTATTTCTCTTTATTGCCCCACACTTAGGAAGAACGCCAATGTGTAATTCTGACAGGTTTTTTCTAGTTGCTAGAGTATTTTTTTCGCCAGAAGCGTCGTACATGAACATATGTAAGCTTCTTGCGTTTGTCAATATTGTTAGGGTCATGGCACCTTGGCATGCTTTTTATTCATCATAAGACATAAAAAGATGATTTTTTATAAAATAACAATATTAATACATTGAATATTCTGTCATTTAGAAATTATGACACCATATATACGTCAGCTTAGGCTTTACCTTTTTTAAGGATGGCGCTCAATTCTGGCTTTTTAAACGATTTATTTGCTACATTCTTCTGCACATGTGTGATACTCCTCTTCTTAACAAACGATCTGGAAGGTATCTACATAAGAAAGCCAGTTTTTACTTTTGATCATCACGCGAAACCCTTCTTGCTTGTCAATTGTAAAGTCACAGGTTGATCTTGTAAAGTTATATATCTTTGATAAATTATAAAGTTATATGGATGTGGTTCCTAGTTTTTCGATAAACTTTTGACCTATGCCGCACGCAATTGAAGCATTTGGAGTTTTGGACAGACGACGACACGGACACACGGTAGGTCGAGGCTGGAGAAATGTACTGCACACGCCAGCCTTTCCCCGCCCTTAATTTGCTCACATGCATGCATCCGTCAACGTCGAGGTGCGTTATCGCACGCAGGCTCCCGTCACGTCCTGCTATAGTTAATAGGTTGCAGTACCACTAGATTGATTCTATTTGTAGCACTACCAGATGCATTTCTTTTTCTTCATTTCATCCCGTGGTCGACAAGTTGTTTGAGAGCATCTTCAGAGCATCTCCAACCAGCTCCCCCAAATCGGCCCCAAACGCCCGGGCGGTCCGCCCGGACAGGGGTTGGGCCGAAAACTGCCACCCAACGGAGGCCCCCATAGCCTCCCGAAACGACCGGGCGGTCCGGCACACCCCAAACCCAGCCCATATCTGGGGCGGATTTGGGGCGGCCCGGACGCGTCCGCCCCGTAGTCGCTGACAGTGCGGACCCACGCTTTGACCGCCTGGCGGAGCGGATAAGCTAGCTTGACCGGCGTCGGCATTCATGGCGCACCGGCCGGCATTCATGGCGTACCGGCCACCTCCGACTATAAGTGGAGGGGCCGGAGCAAACCCTAAACTCCGCACCGCACTTCCGCCGCCGCCGCTCTCTTCTCCTCCTCATCCACCGGTGCCGAGTTTCCTCCTCCACCTCATCCACCATGCCTCGCCGCCTCCCCACCACATGCGCCAAGCTGACGGCGGAGAAGTGGGCGCAGCTCCGCCGCGAAGCGGAGGCCACGGAATCGCGTGTGTCCGCAGAAGTGTTGGCGGCGGAGGGGACAGACGTCGGCTACGGCATCCTCCGCGAGGGCTCCGACATCATCGAAATGACGGGTTCGGAGTATCTCCGGCAGATGCACGAATCGAATCGGACGCAGTCGGACGCGATGGCGGAGGAGTGGAATCAGCAGGCGGAGGCGGAGCTGGCAAGGATGCGGGCGGAGGACGAGGCCACGCGGGTTCGGGCGGAGGAGCGCGCAAGGGTGACGGCGGAGCACCGTTTGGCCGAGGAGCAGGTCAAGGCCGAGGCCACGGACCGCATCTTCGTCGGGCAGATGAAGAACAGGGTCGGCTTCGTCGAGAAGCAGAAGCAGGCGGAGGAGGCGTTCCGTGAAGGCTGCATCTACGTGCCAGAATCTTCCGGATCTGGCTCCTTCTACACCGACTCCGACGAGCAGGGGTCTTCTCCGGACCCTCCTCCAGCTGCGGCACAGGGCGGCTCCGGCTCCGGCGCCGGCGCGGCAACGGTCATCGTCCTGTCCGACGATGAGTAGACTAGGCTAGGTGGCTATCCGGTCGCATGAACTGCATGTAGGATTAAGTAGCAACTCGTATGCACGTGCATGCTTTTGTAGTAATTTGGTATCTTAAATTAGAGGTGTGTGGTTGTATCAACATGTTTTTAGGGGGTGCCCGGTCACTGTCCGCGGACGCGTCCGGACGCGTCCGCGGACAGTTTGGGGGCCGGATATGGGGGTTGTGACTGGAGATGCTCTCACGCCTTTGTTTGTTTGTGGGGATTGGTGTGGATTATCCCGGTCAAATCCTAAATCCCCACGTATCACTAAATTACCGTTTGTTTCCAATGTATTTGATGGGTTTTATCTCCACTTTTTCCCAGAGTTCACTCTAGTGTATTTTCTTCAATACCCAAAACACTACTCCTCTCTAATGGATTGGGAAATTGTGGGGATTGGGTACCCAAAACACTACCCCTCCTTAGTCGATTGGGGATTGGGGAATTGTGGGGATTGGGTGAAGGTATGGGTTTCACCCAATTCCTCCATTAATCCCCACAAAAACTCTAGAAACAAACAAAGCCTCACCGGGTCCATCGAAAATTTGAAAATTTGCGTATGGTACCCCAAAGTAAGAGTGTGTTTGGTTTTGGAATATGATGGAATGGAATGGAACCGTTCCATTCCTTGTTTGGCTGGACAAAATATTGTTTGGCTATAAGAATGGAATTGCTAGAATTGGCTTCTACTCACCTCTTTCACATGAATGTTGAGCTTATACTACTCAAATGTGCCTGCTTTGTTCGCACCGGACACAAATCTGGTACAATGGGTGGTGCCCTAACAACACCGCCCCCCCCCCCCCCCCTAAAAAAAAATTGAGATCACATTTAAAGTAGAAGGTTGCCATTTCATTCAAATTTCTTGATATTTTACAATTATTCGAACAAATGTAAACCTACGCTAAACTCTCCACGTCCTAACCCTACACGGCGCTTTGTCGAATTCGAGGTCGGACGCAATATTGATGATGTCGGCCTCTGTAGCGTCATGACATACCGCTTCTACCAGTGAAGCCTCGAGGACGCCCAGGACGGTGCGGCCGGGCACTGACCAGAACCTTGTATGCTCGGGATGCTTTCAGGCGGTGGTTACTCGTCGGTGAAGCGGTTGAGCGCCGCATCTCGCTTCTCGTGGAATAACGTGGGCCAGTAGGCGCTGACGGTATAGTGTAGGGTTCAGCCAAAGCCGGATCTTCTGCTTGCGACAGTGGATTTCACACTCAGTGTTGAATCTTGTGGGGACTGGCCTCACGGGCACCCCGGCCAAGCTTATGGAAAAGCCTTTCGGCAACGTCGCCTTCGGCAATACGAGGATGCTGTGTTCAGAGAACTCGATGGCCTCGTGTCAGGAGAGCCAGTTCCTATTCACATTCGTGGTGCCGGTGGTGTGTGTGTGTGTGGCTGATGACAGAATGGAATGGGAGAGAGAGATGAAAGCGAGCAGCGAGGGGGACACCTTCTTAATACACCGCCGGGTAGTCCAAGGAGTCGTGGACCCAGATCTGTTGCCGGAACCGGCCATGATGGAGCGGAGGGGAGGGGAGAGGATGGGGAGAGGAGCGGAATAGAGTGGGAGCGGAGGGGATCGGTCGAGAGTGAGGCTAGGGTTTAGTTTAGGGTGGGGATGAAGTGAGTATAAGTGCGGTCGGACTGGGACATCCTGAGGTGGATCCGATGTGGCGGACATGTCCGGACGCGTCCGCTCAAGTTGCAACCCTATTTTTGGGGCCAATATGGTATGTACTGGCTATGAGGGGTGCCGGAAAGGCTAGACGATTAGTCTAGTTATTAGAGATCCGGTTGGGGTTTTTTTTTTTACATGTTCGATGTGTTTGTCCTGACATATTCACAAAGTTAAGGTCATGTTGAAGATGCTCTAAAACCCCTTGTGCTGCATTGCAGTCCACAGGAAAAACCGGCACTTGAGAGGCCTCCTCCGACCTCTGCAGAAAATATAAGAGAATTTCGATCTAGTAGAGCCTTCAAACTAGACTAAACGAGTAAACCTATTGGCAGAGGGGCGCCAGGAAATTGTCCAGCGAATATACCTTGTACGAGCCATTGCCAACAGCTCGCCTCACGATGGGAATGGGCCAACCCGGTCTCGTTGGCCTCGAGGCCAATTTGAGAGGCTACCGGTCGACCGGTTAAAAAAATCAGTGCCCTTGTCAGCCCGATGAGTATCCCGGGTCGACCCAGATTTTTAAAAAATATATTTGTTTGATTGCGTACACATATAATATTCTCTAAAGTTTATATAGGAAGATTGCTCTATTGAGTCAAGTACATGCACGAGGGTTAGCTGGCTGATAGGACGGCTAATCAGTATATCAAGCTAGCTAATGGCTAAGATCTGGTGAACCACAAATCTTTTTTTTTGAGAACACAGTACAACACAGACGCTCACAAATACGCACATACACTCACCCCTATGAACGCACGCACGCACACCCTACCCCTATGAGCACCTCTGAAGGACTGAGCCGGCAGATCTTGAGGTTGACGAAGTCACCACAGGCGCCTCGCTGTTGACGGGCACGTCACCTACCACTGAAAGAATAGCGCCGGATAATCCTGGAATAAATCCAGGTAAATGCAAACGCCCATGCCAAGTCTAGGACTTGAACCTGGGTGGGCTGGTTCCACCACAGGGAACCCAACCATCAGAGCCAAGCTCCGTTTGCAGTGAACCACAAATCTAGTTCCAGTAAGATACAGCAAGATCCCGATCAATTTCCAGTACGTGTATCGTAAATGCTTGATCTTACGATACTAGCTGATACTACTCGCCGAAAATAAAACTAATACTCCCTCCGTTCAAAAATAAGTGTCTTAGATTTGCCTAAAAGTGGATGTATCTAGTCATGATTCATGTCTAGATACATTCACTTTTGTGTAAATGTAAGACACTTATTTTTGGACGGAGGGAGTATACCAGTACCGATGGACTACAAATTCTCAAAGGTGGGTCGGCCCGGCTAAACTGACCCAGCGTTTTTTTTTTGGGGGGGGGGGGATCCCCTATATATCGACCTGGTCGATAGTAAGAAGCAGTCGCATACCCAGCGACAGTGGGCCGGCCGAATAAGGAAACAGGCTAGAACGCGCTGGTCTGACTGTTTTATGTTTCGCGTTTCTTGTTTCCTTACTTTTTTTCAAGTACGTACTAATGTACTGCTTTTTTTGTGAGGTTTAAAAATGCACATATATTTACACAAAAAAAAGTTCAATTTAAAATAAAGTGTACACAAAATTTATGCGCGTCAACGGATAGGTTCCATTCATGTACTCGGTTTCGAGTTTCGTCAACTGTAACTTCTCAATTTTGAATCGATATTCGAAATCTTTTTAGACATTTTTTATCAAATTCGTCGCACTCGGTCGATCGTTTGAAAAATCCTTTGACGAGTAGGTTAATGTAAACGTTTCACACAACTTTCAAGTTGTAACTTTTTTGTTTCGACGGTCATATACGAGATAATCTTGTACCGTAGATTTAAACCATCTCCTTCATCTATTTCGTTTAAAAAAAATTCTCTACAAGATGAAAAATGTAACAAAAAAAGCATCAGAAATCATGTGTAGGGTACTAGCACATTTGGAAATTATTTTTGAACGATTTTTAAAAAGTGAACAAAAAAGATATTTGAACGGAAATTATTTTTGAACGATTTTAAAAGGCGAACAGAAAAAGTCGGTGAACGGAAATTATTTTTGAACGATTTTAAAAAAAATGAACAAAAAAGGTATTTGAACGGAAACTATTTTTGAACGATTTTAAAAGTCGAACAGAAAAAGTCTGTGAACGGAAATTATTTTTGAACGGTTTTCAAAAAGTGAACAAAAAAGGTATTTGAACGGAAACTATGTTTGAACGAATTTAAAAGGCGAACAGAAAAAGTCTGTGAACGGAAATTATTTTTGAACGATTTTCAAAAAAGTGAACAAAATAGGTATTTGAACGGAAACTATTTTTGAACGACTTTCAAAAAAGTGAACAAAATAGGTATTTGAACGGAAATTATTTTTGAACGATTTTCAAAAAAGTGAACAAAAATAGGTGTTTGAACGGAAACTATTTTTGAACGATTTTAAATGGTGAACAAAAAAAGTCTGTGAACGGAAATTATTTTTGAACGATTTTCAAAAAAGTGAACAAAAAACTTATTTGAACGGAAATTGTTTTTGAACGATTTGAAAAGGCGAACAGAAAAAGTCTGTGAACGGAAATTATTTTTGATCGATTTCAAAAAGAGAACAAAAATAGGTATTTGAACGGAAATTGTTTTTGAACGATTTTAAAAGGCGAACAGAAAAAGTATGTGAATGGAAATTATTTTTGAACGATTTTAAAAAAAGTGAACAAAATAGGTATTTGAACGGAAATTATTTTTGAACGATTTTAAAAGGCGAACAGAAAAAAGCGTATGAACAGAAATTATTTTTGAACGATTTTCGAAAAGAGAACAAAAATAAGTATTTGAACGGAAATTATTTTTGAACGATTTTAATATGAACAATTTTCTAAATATGAACATTTTAAAAAAAATTCAAAATAAAGAAATAATATCTAATAATAAAACTGGAAAGAAGAAAGAAAAAAGAAACAGCCAAAAAAATAAAAACGAAAAAAAGAAACAGGAAAAAACGAAAAAGAAGAAAGAAAAAAGAAACAGCAAAAAAAGAAAAGAAAAAGAAACAATAAAATAACGAAAAAGAAAAAAAAAAGCAATAGAAACGAAAAAGAAAAAAAATAGCGATAATGGACCAGGCCCATAAGCGCGCGGGGGGTGCGATGGCTGCCTATCATCGACCTGGTCGATGAATAGGCAATCACTAGAAAAAGGGTTCCCTTTGCAAAGGTAACTCCATCATCGTTCTAATTGTGACAAGTGTCGGCTTCTCCTCACATGATCTAATTTTGGTTGTCTACATGTCTGTCATGTGTCACAATTAGATTGAAAGTGGGGGAGTATGAGAGAGAAAGGGAGGGCATACACCTACGTGGGCATACAGTTTTCCCTTTTTGCCTTTTATTTTTCAAATCCGAATTTTAAAAACGAAATATCTTGAGAACCGTTTATCCAAATTACGAACCGTTTTCACTTTTAAGCTCCTCGCGTCGAGATTTTCAAAACTAGATCCCATGTTGATATGTTTCGATGAATTTTTTTTTGTACAACCGGTTATGTATAGTTGTACAACCTGTGTTTGTAGTTGTACAACATGTGTCTGTACAAACTGTGTATGCGTAGTTGTACAACATGTATCTGTCTAGTTATACAACCTGTGTCTGTACAACCTGTGTCTGTCTAGTTGTACAATCTGTGTCTGTACAACCCGTGTCTGTCTAGTTGTACAACCTGTGTCTGTACAAACTTTGTCTGGTTAGTTGTACAACCTATGTCTGTATAGTTGTACAACTTGTGTCTGTCTATTTGTACAATCTGTGTCTGTTTAGTTGTATAATATGTGTCCGTACAACCTATGTCTGTCTAATTATACAACATGTATACCTTGTGCTCTATTTTTATTTAATTTGAACATTGTGTTCTATTTTTTTGTACTTCCCGGCCGGCTAAATTTGTACACTGTACGCGAGGGGCTTGAAGGGCGACGGACACCGGGGGCTTCGTACACGGCCGCAGACAGGCGAGGCCACGCGACGGACGTACGACGAGGCGCGCGCTAGGATGTACACCGGAGGGGCTTCGTATGCGGACGCACCAGGACCATCGTCGTGAATTTCTCTCGCGAAAGCAAATGGATCACGCAACAAACCTGCGCCCGCCACGCGTCGAGCTGTCGCTCGCTAGTGCGTCGTGAGATGACCTTCGGAAAGGGAACCCTTTCCGTAACGATACCCCGATGAATAGGTTTTGCCGGGGGGGGGGGGGGGGGGTGGGGGGGGGGGTGTCAAGGCAATTCCTATTCTACGCCCGTTGCAACGATTATCACCGTTTCGCCCACAGTACGCGCTCCGAGCGTCGCTCTTGTTGGGCCGGCCCATATAGCATTTCCAGGCCGGTAACCAACAGGTTTTTTTTTCTGGTATCCTTTTTTGTTTTTGTCCTTTTTCCTGTTTCGGTTTTCTGTTTCGTTTTTCTGATATTTTTTAACTTTCCAGATTTTTTAAAATGGTTCATGATTTTGAAAATTGTTCAAATTTAAAAAAATCATATTTTAAAAATGGTTCATGATTTTGAAAAATGTAACAATTTTTAAAAATGTTCAGATTTTGAAATTGGTTCATGAACTTTTTTTCAAATACGTGAACCATTTATCAAATTTTAATATGTTTAGATTTTGTGGTTCATAAACATTTTTTCAAATTCATGAATCATTTTCAAATTTACAAACGTTTTTTGTGAACCATTTTTCAAATTCACGAACATTTTTCGCGAATCATTTTCAAATATACGAACATTTTTTGTGAACCATTTTTAAATTCACGAACATTTTTCGTGAACCATTTTTCAAATTCACGAATATTTTTTGTGAACCCTTTTTCAAATTCACGAAAAAATTCGTGAACCATTTTCAAATTCACGAACATTTTTTCGTGCACCATTTTTAAATTTTATGATTTTTTTTAAAAAATTATGATCATTTTTTCGTTTATAACCAAAATAGGCTAGCGTTTTTGATGAAACAGTAAAACAGCTAGATCGGTACAGACTCGCATGTGAAAACTGAAAACCAGTTTAGTAGTACTCCCTCCGACCTGAATTACTGTTCACGTTGTTTTTTTTTGCAAAAAGCCCCCTGCTCTTTTTCACCTGAAGTTACACGTCCTCCCACCAGCTCTGCTCTCCCCCGTCAGCTCTGCTCTTCCCCATCCCTCGCCGCCTGCTCCGCCCCTCCCGCGCCGCCTCCTCGTCTCCCCGCCTTTCTTTCTCCCCCGTCTCTGCTCTTCCTCGGACGAGGGAGATCGAAGACGAAATCGCCCAAGATCCCGCCTTTGCCGTGGAGGAGCTCGTCGCGGAGGCCGAGGAATCTTCCCTCGCCGGCACGGCCTCCGGCCCGAGCACGAGCGCGAGCTGATGTGCGGGTGCGTGCGCGGCCGAGGCGCGCGAGCTGATGCCCGGCGGGGCAGGCTAAGGCGCGGCGTCGCCAAGGGGATGGCGCCGCCGGGCCGCGGGAGGCAAGCGGAGTTGACCTCCGGCAACCTAGTCGAGGAGGTGCGTGGCCTCAACTGTCCTGCTGATTCGTTCGTGGCCTCAACTGTCCTGCTGATTTGTTCCTGATTTTGCAACGCAGCTCGCATTCCGTGGCCGCGCTGAGCTGCGAGGTGGTGGGCGCGGCGGCTCTGCAGTCCATGGAGGCCGGCAAGACGCTGGCGTCCGACGGCAGGGTCGCCGGTGGCCTGGCGCGTACGTTGGGGAGTGGCAGCCGGCGAGTGGCCCAGGCTGCCTGCGATGCCGTGATGGATCTCTCGGCGTCTCCCTGTTCTGCCCAAGCTATTGTGAGCATCCTAGCTGTTGCTGAGCTGATGCCTGCCGTCTTCTATTGTGAGCATCCTTAAATCTTATTCTTACACTTACCTGACACTTAGTGTCATCACTCATCAGTGCTACTCGACTCAATGTTGGAGTACTTTTTATTTGCAAACTTTCAGTGTGGATGTAGAGTTATGGAAGGTGTTGATTGGTTTGACTCAATGTTGTCACTTGTCAACACATGATCAGCTTTGTTACTCGACTCAGTAGATGGAGTACATGCATTAAAATCTGAAATATGTTCAGTTAGATAATCTCCGATGATTAAAGGCTCTTATTGGCCATGATACATTTGATGATTTCCTTATGATGGGTTATATTCTGAATTAAGGGTTGTGTTGCAATGATTTCCTTTAGATTTCAAGCAGGTGCACACTGATCTATATGTGTACAATGTGCCAAATTCAACAATAGAATAAGAACAGTACTTCTGTCACAACTCATGAATATCACATACTCCTTGAGACATCAATGTCAATGATGATGGCCATCAGAGGCAGCTAAATCTGAGGCAAACATGATTGCTCTCGTGTTGCAAAGCACTTATAATTTACAACATAATATACTCCACAACATAATATATTGTTGCTATATTGTCCTATACTTCGAGTTTAATTGTTGCTATATTGCCAAATGAGTTCAGGGAGTAATTTATATTGATTGGCATAAAGCAGAATATTGTTGCTTGCAAATGGTTTTGGCCTGTCCATCTTCAGTACCAACCTGCTACTTTTGCCAAAGTTGAGCAAGCTTATGATGCATATTCAGAATATTCACTTTTGTTTCTTTGCTACTCAGAATATTGTTGCTTGCTCGACTGATTTCATCACCTACTGATCATGATATATCCCTGTAAACATTACAAACTTGATACTCCCTTAACTCATTTCAGAATATTGTTCAGTTCGACAGAAGCTATACATTTTGCAAGCATGTGTTTTAGTGTATAAATGTGTTTTGCATATTCTTGTCTTGTGTCAACCAGTTTAGTGTCTTGTGATTCAAATTTGCAAGAAGCTACTCCTGGAAGATTCAAAAAAAAATTAGTGCGACAGAAGCTATACAGTTTGCAAACATCTATACAACACTAACTTTCTGAAAATGAACAGGGCGAAGGTCGGAGGAGATGCCGCCGTAGGAGGCGTCCCCGAAGTCGTCGGTGAGGCCGCGGTGGAGGGCGCGGACGATCTCGGAGGCGATGAGGCGGACGTGGACGCTCTCGGGGTGGAGCTCCTTCTTGAGCTCCTCGAACTGGGACTCGCCGAGCTGGCGCTCGAGCTGGGGCGAGACGAGGACGAAGTGGACGCGGTTGGGCACCGTCTCGAGGTTCCCGAAGTAGACGACGACCGCCCCGCCGCCGGCGACGACGACCACCGCGATGACCTTCCGCCGGTCCTGGTACCACCGCCCCCCGCTGCGGCGGCAGGCGAAGTGGACGACCTGCGGGCGGCCGGAGGAGTTGAAGATGGGGACTGCGCCGGCGCCGGCTCCCTCTGGTGTTGGGAGGCTCCGCAGCGGGTAGGCGCCGACCGCGGCGCCGGCCGCCGACGAGGTGCAGCGGCGGCAGCGATCCGCCCCGCGAGGAAGAAGCTTTTGTAAAAAAAATTGAACTGGCGGGGGGGGGGGGGGGGGGGGGGGGGGGGGGGTTTGTAAAAACAAATTAAAACACGCTCCCGCCCATTAATTCGGGTCCGAGGGAGTACCAGATTCATCACTTACGCTCGCTCACCGGAAGCCAAAACCAGTAAAACATGTAATGGGCCAAGCCCACGAACGCTCGCTCCACGCGGGGATTCGCGAAATCACGCCAACAATTGCTAAAGGCGCTGAATAGGGGATCCCGGGGGTCAGGCCAGGGACCCCATGGGTCGACCCGGCCCATTCCCTACTTAAGCTCGCCTACCCTTGGTTCATTGAACAACCCGGTACAGATCCGCCAAACCAAGCGTCGTCCCGAAGGGCAGAAGCTACGGTTCAGTTTTTTTTCCTGGCGACATAAGAGGACGGGCTAGTGAGTTCACCGAAACAGGTGCGGAGGCTCAACAAGGGAATGAATAACCAACCGACCGGGACCAACACCACAATCAAGACAACTTTATACTGAGAAGTGAAACTTCGGTAGAACTCTGGGATTGCCATGCTTCAGGCTCAGGGGGAAAAAATCATAAATGCAGGACTAGGCAATCCGTCAGGAGGCTATAGCAATGCTTTGTTTGAGGTACTTCGTTTACACGCTGCTCGAACTGCTTACCTCCGTGTCATCGTCGAACAAGGTCTTGGACACGGACCCGAGCGACCTCATCCCGTCTCCCTCCTCGGATTCTTGCTGCTGCTTCTTCGCGGCCGTCATGGGCGTCTCGCAGACCATGTCGGTGCACGCCACGCGCCGCTTCCTTCGCTTGGAGTGCTGCCTGGACCGTGGCACTGCCACCTCACAGGGAGGCTCCTTCCCCGGGTGCTTCAGAGCCCACACGCGGCGCAGGTCAGGCACCCAGCTGGTGAAGGAGGAGAACCTCCGCTCCCTGTTCCGCCGCTCCTGCGCTCGCGCCAGCTGTGCCTCATGCCTGTCATGGTGCCTGCTCCTCGTGGGAGCGCTTGCACTGCCGGCGCAGTTCCCGTGGCTTCTCCGGCTCCTGTCCGCCCTGGCGTCGTCCTGGTTGCTGCTGCTGGGTACAGAGTCTGAACATGGCACATCGTCTTCATCAAACAGATCGAACTCCATCTCCGTGTATATCTTCTTGATCACATCCTCCATGGAGTCCATGTACCTGGAAATATTGGACAGTGGGGTTTATGTTTTTCAGCCTTTTCATCAAAATTACTGGGCCGCATTCACCATTGTATTACAGTAGATGTAATACTTTCAAGTACTGCCATGAAAAAAAAGCAAAAAGTTGGACAGGAACCAATTTTTGTTTTTGTTACGATATGGCTCCAAAATGTACTAATAATAATGGTCTGCAAGACATTATTACTTAAGTCGCCATTTGAACCTACCAATAGAGTATGTATGTATGTATATATGTATTTCTGCCATCTTGTTCAGCTTTACTTTGTTTCTATACATATACACAACTCAACAAGGACAAATAAAAGGTAAAATAACACATGCGTCATGTGCTCATATTTATGAACATTCAGCATACGATAGCATCTCATTTCAACTGTCCTTGGATGTTGTTAGGACACTCTGCTCTCCAATGTCAACAATGCACTCACTCCTCAAAGGATAAACGAAAATGAGCACCACTTCTTTGTGAACTGTGATGGCCCTACCTCATTTTTTTCACGTGATTGGAATTGAATTAACATGTACACATAATGAATTATTATCCTGTAGTTTAGCAGTAATAACAAAGTATAAGCATCTCAAGTTAGTGTGTCCATCAATTCTTCAGCCGTAAGTGCTCAAACCAAAGATTTGTGTTGAAGCACACAGTTTCATCCGACTACTGAGCATGCATATATTTTGATATTTTCAACCAAGAGGTATTATGTTTAGTTACACTGATGCAATACTAGTTTTTCTAAACAAGTGCTTGATCAAATTATGGGTACTATGTTTAGTACTCCCTCCGATTCAGTATAATTGTCGGAGGAAATGAGCTGATTACGTGCAAATTAATAGCACTACCTACGACACTCTTTTGGGATCAGAGGGAGTATATATTTTCCTTAAGTAACATACCATTGCCTCTAATAATATAGTAGCAAGAAGTGTAACCTTCATACTACCTTACAAAACTACTCACTTTTAAACAGTGACATTTGCAAGCATCGATAGCTCCAATATTTCCACAAATAAAGCGCTAAAGTGATTCCAATGCATGCAAATCTAAGACATACCTGGACTTAATGGTCTTCTCAGCAAACTTGACAATACTGTCAGACTGAAATGAATCCCCTTGGATGTTTATATCAATAAACTGCAAAAGAGAGCAGATCTCTTTTACCATCTTCTGTTTTGAACCTTCCTCGAACTCAGGTCCAAGTTTAGACCTGATTATTTCCATCCTAAGCAATATCTGCAGTTCATGTCTGATACATGCTTGTTAAGGTGTACAAGACCACAACATTTAATATGTATGCAATTCACAATTGCAGTGGGTATTTCCATAGAAAATAATTGCAGGGACGATTTACAAATAAGTGAGGATTTAAAAGGATACTCTCGGATTTTGTAACTTGTACTGTATTTTGATGGCTGTTCTGATGCTGCAGATGCTGAGTTGTTGTCTTTGTACCTCAACAGAAGCTCTTTGGGTTTCCTCAGCAGGATACTTGAAGCTTCGGAGGTAATATTTGAATCAGAAGCATCATGTACTGCCTTGTGTTCGAAATAATTCACTGCAATCTTTCCATTCTTAATCAGCAGTGCGTGGACAGACAAGCCAACCAAACGTTCAGCTAAATTCCCCAAATCCGCATCTTCGGAACAAAGACCTTGCTCAATCTTCTGAGGGATACTCCCAAGAAATGCTTCTAACTCTTCCATAGAAGAGAAAGCTGAACTCTGTTCATCCACTTGTTTCTCCACTTTGTTGCAATCTGCTTCATCCACTGATCTGTCCATTTTGTTACAATCTGATTCATCCACCAAAATATTGACATGAGGAGCTGAGGCATCCTCCTCTGAAAGTTGAAGCTTTGCCTCTCCTTCATCCTTTGAGGAAGGACACGCCTCTCCTTCTGTATGAAGGCTCGATGAAGTACTAAGAGATGACAATTTCAATTGTTTCAACCAACATTTCAAGAACCGCAACTTTTTCGATGCAGTGCCATACCTGCTGAAATACAGGTCTTCTAAGTCCACAACTGCCATGCTGCCATCAGCATGTTTGAGGAGCACATCACAAAGGTGTCCAACTGGTTGCCTCAAGTAGCTTATTGACCAGCTTGCTTCTCTTCTTCCTCGCACTCTGCTCCTTTGATGGATCAGGCATGGAACTATCCAATGTTTCAGGACGTTTTGCAACCACTTGTCCCGAATTCTTCTCCGCATGCAGTAATGCATAGTTCATCGAGAAAGGTACGAGAACACCATCTACGGACTTCCCATCTCCATCAGAAATCGACACCATTGCACAATAGTTTTTCCTGTGAAGGAAAACCAGAATGAGCTGCCAAATAGGCATTCCAGCACCAAGGGAGTTGTCCTCATCAGCGAGAACCAACTCAAGAAGCCGATGTGGGAAGAATTCCTTGTCCACTGCTGCTTCACTGTCACCCTTGCTCCTATCCTGTGGCAACCCGCGTACCAGAACAACCTGCCCTCTTTGCCCATCAACTGCTCGCAATTCCCCACCTCGGACACTGCCTTCACATGTATCCTGCACACCATGGCTACCCACCTGCCACGGTGCGGAGCTAACCATCTCAACCTCGCAGCTCTTCCAGACCAGCGGCTTCCCCTTTACATCGGTAATCTTCAGCACCACCTCACCTCGCCCCCCACTTCCTCCACACCCAAATCCAACACCTCCCCAAACGAGCCCTGGCGGGGCAACCGCCGACCCCAACGTAACTGCATCGGCTGTCGCAAACCTCCATCCTAGCTCCGTCACCGCCCTCCGAATCCCCTCGCCAGTGGAACCAACGGCAACCCAGCACACCTGTACGCCCCTCGACGAAAGCCGGTCCCTCACTGGCCCGAAAACCCCCGAAACCTCTTCCCAAAGCTCGTGTCCTCACCGAATTCCTCGAAATTGGAGGCGGCCGTGAAGAGGACCACCAAATTGGGCGGCGGTCGAAGACGCGGCGGCGTCGGCCGTGCTGGGGCTCGGCGTCCCAGGGGTAGTCGTGCTCGAGCTGGAGGAGCGACTTGGCGATGGAGGAGGAGGCAGTGACGCGGGGGTGCGGAGACGCCGGGAGAGCGAGGCGGCGGAGCGGGACGAGGGAGGCGAGGGTGGCCGGGTGGAGGTGGAAGGAAAGCGGGGTTGGGGCGGCGGGGAGGTGCTTTGGGAGGAGGGAAGAGGAGAGGATCGGGGAGAGGGAGGAGAAGAAGAGGCGCGCGGCGAGAGGGAGGTGGGGGAGGGGGAGGCGGCGAGGAGGGAGGTGGCTGCTGGGAGGGCGGCGGCGAGGTAGGAGGATGCGGACAGGGCGGTGGGAGTACTAGGGTTCGGGGAGGGGAGGATGGGGTCGAGGTCGACGAGGAGGACTACGCGGTGGGGCTCGCCGGCGTTGGCCGTCATGGGTGGACGGCGGCGGCGGAGGGAATGCAGGGAGGAATTTGGTTGGGGAGTAGATCTGTGTGCGGTGCTTGGATTTTCTTTCTTTTTCTAGTGTGGGCCTGCAGGGAGGGGATTTCCAAAACTTTGGCGGGAAGATTGGATGAGCCAGCGAGGAAGGCTCTACAATCGGTTGCTCAGATCGCTTTGAAGAATGGACTTGTGCTCGCATGTTAGGTTATGTTTTTTTTTTTCTTTTTAACTCGGAAAGGTCACGAAGGATCCAGATACGTATTTTTTTTGCTAAGTCTTGGTCTTAGGCAATTCAAGAAAAAAGTCTTGGTCTTAGGCAAAACTAATGCCACATCTCGCTCCCGACAAAATTATTTGTAAATCTAGCCTCTCGGTTCGATGTCATCAGAAAAGAAGAACCTGAATGGCATCGAATCGGAGATGGTGATAATATAGCCCTCCAAAGCCATCTTCCATCTGGAAACTCCTCGGAATCAGTCTCCACTGCTGCCCGGCACTGCGCCCTCGCATGTTAGGTTATGTATTTTTCTTTTTAACTCGGAAAGGTCTCAAAGGATCTAGATTCGTATTTTTTGCCAAATCTTGGCCTTAGCCAAAAGTAATGCCACATCTCGCCCCCGACAAAACTATTTGCAAATCTGGCCTCTGGGTTCGGTGTCATCGAAGAAGAAGAACATGGATGACGTCGAATCGGAGATGGTGACAACAAAGCCCTCCAAAGCCATCTTCCACCTTGGAAACTCCTCGGAATCAGCCTCCGCTGCTGCATGGCGGTGCGCCAAAACGCCAGGACAAACGAGTTTCAAGAATCGACCTTATTATCAGAGATCCCTCGCCCCAGGTCCGCCACATTCATCAGCCCCCACCACACGAGCACCGGAGTGAGTGAGGAGTGCCAGATCCGGCCACCGGAAACCAGCGTCCTAATCGAAAACGTCACAAGGGGACCAAGCATACTACTACTATACATACTATCTACGTCGTCGCCTCCCCTCGGCCATCTCTGATCGACACTACAAGCAGTAGAGGCCTCGGATCAGCCATGAAATGAGAAGGAGAGGCTCAGATATTGTAGCAAGGAGACGAAAAGAGGGGAAAAGAATAATTGAGTAGTAGAAGGTAGGATATTAGGTTATGCTGACACGGGCTTTCGGTGGCCTCGTTCGGGGGTTGTGATGATGCAAGGGCAATTCCAACATCATTCCGCATTTCGTCCGTCGTTGTCCATTTCAATCTGCACGGACAACAATACGTACGCAACAAAGCACCCGAAAGAAAGGGTAGTATGCCTCTGTCTTGACCCGTGGCCGGACAAAATTTGGACCGGAAATGCGGTCAAACCACACGATTCCGCGTCCGGCTCTATCTTTCGCGTGTCCTGGCCCGTGTGTCAAGCGCCAACTACCCACCATTTAATGCAACGCGACTACGAGCTATGTCACACCTCGTCCCTCTGCCGCGATGCCTAAGAAGAGGTGCAGGTCGAAGAACGGCCACGAGGGAGCTCCTCGTCGTGCAGCCGTCACCATGATTTTTTCCATGCCCCTACATGGCGGGCGGCGCGTCAATGTCACGTAAGACGTGGTGTACATACTGGACGCACGTACCCCCGTGTCGTGGTCGGACGCTGGCCTACCAAACGGTTGGCACTTGAAACGTAATAGGTTCTAGTATCGGCGGTCCCAAGAAAAGATACAACGCCCCTGGAGGAGATCTGGTGCCGCCAAGCAAGAATGGCGCTGGAGTACCACCAAAACCCTCTCTTCGCCGGGAACTCGACATTTTCAAGGTTCTTCGAGATCGAGCATGACATTGAGCGGGGCGGTAACCAGGAGGCTGAGCCACCGACGGAGTAGTTCGACTCTGACGACGAGCTCGTGTTGGCAGGGGGAGGACGTGGCCATGTCCTACGCCGACTTCCACCAGCAGAGGTCGGGCGACGCCAGGTACCGGTCGCCCACGCCGGAGGAGGAGTGGAATGCGCAGAACGCCTGCTGGGGGAGGCCGCGCCAGAGGATTGGTCAGATCTACATGCGGCGCCGGCGAGGCCACCACCCACGCCGCAGCCACCCACAAACCCATGAGAACCCCAACCCCCGTAGGGCTCTCATGTGGCATAGGAGGAAGCACCGGCGGCAGTCACCTCTCCGCCGGTCATCATCACCCTTGACTCAAACGAGGAGCAGTATGTTTAGGGATAGTTTAGTTAAATTTTTATGTTTTAATTTAATTTTTCATTAAATTTCAATACTTGTCTACGTTTATATTTTAATTTTAAAATATTAAATGTGACGGACAGTGTCAGACGCATGTCCGTTCTTGTCCACGGCGACTCCAAACGGACAGAAACGGACACAATATGTGTTCGGAATAGGGGTGCGGTTGGAGTTGCCTAAGTTAACTTCTTGTTTTACTTTTTATGCTTCCGTCCCCTGAATGGTGTGAGTTAGCTTGTATTCCTTGTTATACTGGTACAAATTACTTTTTGCTCGAAATTACTTTTGTCAAGAAAAGTTACAGTTTTCTGCTGGCGGACGGACTTGCCGACCGTCTGGTGTCCGGATCGGTCTTCTGGAAACCGGCAGTCCGATCCGTTTTCATATCTGTCATCAGATTACCTACCTGATTGTGTTCCAATATATAGGCGTCCACATCGCTCTCCAATCTCCACTGTTAACGAGTAGTCTTTGTTGGGTCATGGACATGAAAACCAACTCAGAAATACTGAAGGTATACAAGAGGAGATTGCGGCGGCCGGTCCCTGTGATACCTGATGAGATCATCGTCTTTGAGATTCTTGTCCGGCTGCCTGTAAAAGCTCTCATGCGGTTCAAGTCCGTGAGCAAGACCTGGCGTGCCGTCATCTCCGATCCACGCTTCATCCGCTCGCATCTCTACCAATCCGCCAAGAACCAACAACACGGCAAGCCTTCCTTCCTCATCATCCCACATACCCTGGACTCGGTGATCGACGGTGAGGCCTGGCCGACCACCGTTTCCAACCAGGTCACCTTCCACTCATGGGAAGAGGGCAATAATGACTATGCGAGCCTCGTGCACTCCACGACCTTCCACGGCGAGTTTGGGTCGGTTTATGGCATGTTGCACTGCGATGGGCTTGTACTGCTCTCCACCGACACCAAGGTATATGTCTTCAACCCGGCCATGCATGATGTCCTTAAGCTGTGTCATGGCCAAAAGGATGAGTTTAGATTCCCAACCGTCGGTTTGGGCCTTGACCCTCGCACGAACAAGTACAAGGTTGCTCGCTTCTTTTACCGCGCGCTCGATTTTTCCGACCGGACATATAGCGTGGGAATGGAGATCTTTACTATTGGTGGTGACGCTAGTGATATGTGTTGGAGGAGCGTTGCGGAGGATCCACCGATGCCAATTCAGCCAGGGCCAGGGGCCGTCATGCACTTCAAGGGCTCTCTGTATTTGCTCGTCTGGGATAAACTCGTTGAAAGGAGCCAACAAGGCGTTCTTCGCTTTAATTTAGAGGATGAAGAAACGTTTAGTTTCATAAGGCATCCTAAACTTTTGTCATCAAAAGGGGATCAGCATCACTACTTTACTGAGCTAGGTGGAGAATTATGCCTAGCTCAATGCCTCGACGGAAAACAAGTAATTTGGATGTTACGTCGGTCAGGTGATGATGGTCATGAATGGGTTCATCGCCATGTTATCATATCACAGGAGCGGTTCGATACTTTATCGGTGATTCCTAAAGATGTTTTGCTTCTCCGTAGTGGTAGTTGTCTATACAACTATGATGATACACATCGAGAAGCAATGGAATTGGTTCATCTGGACAGGTTGAGGTACAAGAATCCTAGAGTAGGGTCCTATGATTTTGTTGGTGGGGATCTCTTCTACTTCAGCGTTCTTTCCTACACGGAAAGTCTCCTTCCAGTCACAAAGCTGAGCAACACACACGTATAATTAATAACAACTTCGGCATGCTTTCCCACGCAGCTGTGTGATGACCAAGAGGGTCAGGATGTATGAGGACGGAGATGAAGATCATATGGTTCAAGTACACTCCCTCATGTTGGGGCTTAAGTCTTGTACGTATTTAATTAAAAAGTTTGACGTTTAATTTGGTCAACAAAATTTGTTATATGCCACAAAGATTATCTTTACTATTAAATGGGAGTTGGTAATGGTTGGTCACCTCTAAAACACTCAACATACATCATTGGGAGCATCCTGGCCATCCAATCTCATCTTCAATTCCACCGTATCATTCTCCCCCACTTAATCTTCTCATTTTAGGAAACAATTCAACAAATCCCGTGGTGAAAGAAAAAATCCAGTGCCACCTTCCATACTAGACATGTTGTACATGCGATCCAATTCCCCTTTCCGAAATCACGTGCCACCTCCACTAATTGAGGAACTAACATAGCCAAATATTTCCTTGTATTCCCGGACATATATCACGTCATTCACGGAATTTTCCTTAGCTATTATCGGCACCTCGATCAACATGTTCCACCCAGTCTATTATTACCTGTCTAATCTAATCATGTGCCGCTTCATCGGTGCTGAAAAAGAGCTTCATGTACCTGAGGGCCTACATCCTTAATTGGATCACACGGCCTACAGCCTTATTTAGACACAACAACGGCAACATTTGGGACTAATTTTTTTGAGCTACCCTTTATTTGCATGCATGTTGCATATGACCATTTGTAAATTTTATTTCAATATGTGTTTCACTTTTATAGAACACTGATAGATTATGTCGGTGTTCCTGACAAACCTCGAACGCAATGATGTTGGATGAAGACAAACCGAGTTCTCCAAAAGTAAGGGATGTGCATATGAAGTTGCCTTCCATCCATATTGATATGGTCATTTCGAAAATTGATCTTAGTTAATAATAAATAAATAGTTGGGTCCGTACTCTATATGTGACACCGAATTGAATTATTTGATGTTTTTTATGACTTTTTTTAGGAAGTGTGCTTTTCAATATTATGTTGTCTTCTTTCCTAAATTTTACGTGCATTATAATTACATGCGTAACGAGTAAAAACAAATTAAATTGGGACTATAGCAACGCACGAGCATTCAGCTAGTATCATTAGATTTAGAGTTAAGAGAAGTTTTCAATGATATAATTTTTGTAGCATATAACTCATATTCTGTTAATCTTTACTATTAAATGGGAGTCTGTGGTTGTGATGGTAGGTACGTCAAGTCGCGTGGTCTACCAGATCGCATCCCTTCTCGATTAATAACATGGGCCGGCCCAGAAACAAACGTTTCCATTCAACTACGTACGTATATTAACCATACTAGGAAACGTGCCCGTGTGTTGCAACGGGAGAGTAAATTTTTACATCGTATATGCATTGTTGGTGTACCTCGACCAATCCAAAGTAAAAAGATGCTCTTTCCGATCAGGCTGATGCATGTCAATAACATGAAAGATGTAAAAACAATCCAGAATAAATGTGAAAAACATGAATTTAATAAAAATAAATTCTTTGAAACAAACCTGGCCGAAGAGCCAAAGAATTGAATACAGTTTGGAACAATATCATACCTGTTATTCGAAGCCACCGGAATGATAATTGCCTTAATTTAGACAAAGAGAAGTGGGCAAACTCATATGCGTTGCTCATGCATGGATCGTTGTTGTACTTGCACGCACATGCACATGGACTCCTAGCTAGTCAGCCAGCTCCCAGCTATCTTGTCGGTTGAAACCATGCACAATTGCACATGCATGAGGACCTCAGGAGCTGGACCATGGAGTCGTCTGCGTCCTTGCGGCTCCTCCGCCGTGAGCTCTGCATTGGCTGTTTGGCGAGCATCAGCGGCTCCTCCGCCGGCAGCGTTGCGCTGTGGTGAAAGACTCCTTAACACGGAGATCCTCAGCTGATTTGGGCAGCAGTGATCCACGCAATGGACCCGTGCCGGTGTGTGTCAACCGGCGGGACATCGCTGTCGTCCTCATCGTCCTGAAACGGCCGTTCTCCGTGTAGAACAACGCAATCTTAGATGAAAAGAAGAACCAAAGTAATGATTGTCACCATTGCAGAAGATCACATCCGATGGAAGGATCGCATATTTTCAGTTTTTCACCCATGCCTTCGCGTGGATGGAAGGATGACTTGCCGGCGTGTGCGTTACCGTACGTGCACATGCTATCGGCGAGGTCGTCTCCTCCATCACCCTCTTCGTTGGGCGGCTGCTGCGGGCAAAGCGAGAGGATCTCCCAAAATTCATCTGGATCGGATCGTCGACGAACAGACCAGCACAAAAGTCGATCGATTCAGGACTCGCCGGCGAGCTGATCGAGTTTCTAGATGGATACCTTGGTCGGGTGGCAGGTGTATATATCAGCGTTTCCATAGAGCAGTCGTACCTGCACGTCGACCTGGAGAATGGACCTGATACGTATTAATTGCCTTGGCCTACTTTTGTTTTCTTTGATCTAGCCTTGGCCTACTTCGGTTAGGTGTTGGATTGGATTGGCCGGGCTGCAACGGGGGTCTTAGCAATTGACTCGCGTTTCTGAATTGTATTAGGAAACTGCTTTTCTACACGATCGAGGATGGATTGACATACGAAACTGTTTTTTAGCGATGGAAACGAAACGACACACGAAACGGTATGATGGCATTGGTGCGTTATATGCGATTTGGTGGGAGGGTAAAATCGTCCAAAAAAATGACGTACCACAAGAAACCTTAATGCTTTTATTATTAGGTATAGATAATAGCGTTACAACACGGACGATCCAGCCATCCAGGCAATCAAACCAATCGGTACTTGCCAAAATATAATGATTCCTTTCCCAATAATAACCACAGATGAACCAGGCAGTCAAAAGATATCATTACTCGCCAAAAATACCGATTCCTTACCATACAATATCCAGGGGTGAACTAGGCAGATTGCCTCGCTCAGATCAAATCATTATTTTCCTTTAATCGCTAGCACATACAGAATTGAAACCTTCCTCCTAATCAATACGAACCAAAATATTGGCACCACAACACCATAAATTATCAAGATCATGCCGTGGGACTGAACATCCAGGACGGCAACACCGCCGCCACCTCCCAGATCCTCACGATTCGTCTTGACGACAAGCCCTGGACCAGTACCGCTAGGGCAGCAGCTCGACCCCGCCGCACCGCAGGGGCACGAGGCAGCAGCTTGATACGTCCAGGTGAGTTACTATACAACAACTCAATACCATCTAGATCTCAGGTAACCTTCTAAAACCTAAATATTCCTTGAGAATAGGCTACACTATTTCTGCCCCTTCGTTACTTGTAGCTGGACACAACATCCTTCTGACGTCAAAACCTGTGAGAAACTTATACCAGAACCATGCATACAGATGAAAGCACAGCCAATGATTTTTTTAGAGGAAAGCATACAAATGTCTTCACTATTACTTGTGAATTGCTTTGTGATGCCTGAAATAATTTTCGTTCAGTCATCCCCTATCAAATATTAATACTGAACATTTGGTGATTTACGTCACACCAGAACTCCATTACCAAGCAGCAGACTGAATGAAACCAAATTTCTGATCTAGGTAGCAAAAGTAAGAAGCAGAGAGGTGTCATTTTCTTCTGGAAGAAGATGCGAAACCTTTATGGGTATCATCATAATTATGCTCACATGAAACAAAACAAAATAAAATCAAGACATGGGTGTACAGCTACAAATATTTATTGCCTGAAATGGTAGCACTTATTCGTTTGCTTTGTTTTATTTACCATAGTGCAGACTTTCCAAGGTTGTTAACCATTTTCCTTGCTACATTTGCATATAAGATGTCACAGGATACACAATACCTGCCTAATAAGGGGAAGATAGGTGTGTACTTTCTAACAAAATGTGTAGACATAATGTCTCAATTATCATTTTTCTAACTATCATTTTCAAACTGAGCCTAAAATAGTGTATAACATCTTTTGTCGAACAATCATATGGATTCTTCACTTGTGAACCATCTACCAAATTAGCTATAGCACTTTCTACAGGCAGTGCCCTCACAACGTTCAAACCAGGAGAGCATGTGGAAACTTCATACTGTATCAGCCTTTCACACAACATTTTTTAGGCTCAGTACGTTTATTACTGCGACTTGTAAGTCTAACTAGGAGATCTAGGGCTTGGATTTAACAATTTACACATTTAACATGCAGAAAGCCCTAGGACACTTCAAGCAACACCAAGTGGTGCTGAACATATGGCTTCCAATGCAAGTGTTACACATGACAAAAATCAACAAAGACGGGACCGTGATAAAGCACGACGAGATAGTCTAACACCGGAGAAGAGAGAAGAAATGAATGCACGCCGAAGAGCAGCTAGGCAAAGTAAAACTAATGAAGAGAGAAACGCAAGCCAAAGGGCCGCCAGGCAAAATCTGACACCTGAGGAGAGGCAAGAGATAAACGCCCGCGAAAGGGCAGCCAATAAAAATAAGCCCGCAGAGGAGAGACAGTGACGAACGCCCGCCGAAGAGCACGCAAGCAAAGCATACCACCGGAGGAGAGGCAGGCGTTGCGGGCTCAACGAAACAAATACCTTGCAGTTAAGCGGAAAACCCCGTGTGCTGAATGCATTGCAATCAGGGTTCAAGATATCGGACGATATTACGATAAACTGGCCGATTTATCGCTTAACGGTGTCTAGCTTGGTCTAGCAAATGGAGTAATATCTTGCAATATTTTTAGTACACTGCATGGGTATCAATGACTACACAAACTGCATGGGTATCAATGGAGTAGAAAATGCAGTAAAATCATTCAACACTCTACAGCATTGGGCTGCACTGTTAAAACCAAATGCAGGCAGACACAAAAACAGTGAAAACCAAATCATTTTGGTTTCCCATGCACTGTAATTTTTAACAGAAGATTTGATGCTGAAACTAAATCGATCACAAACACCTGCGCTCACCACGTCGGTCTCAGAGTCTCACTCCCAGTGGCCAACAAACAAAGAAACTAGAAAAAGGGGCGCACCTTGGGGAGCAGAGGTGGTCGAGGAGGGCAACGACTGCGGAGGTCGGGGACGAGGAGCACCGCCTTCGATCCTGCGTCCTCGGCCTTCCGGTCGTAGGGTGCCGGCAAAGATGCCGGCCGTGGAACAGCCGCTGCGGAGGAGGCCGGAGAGCAACGACGGCCGCAATCAGCGGCCCAGGCGCGGAACCACTGTCCGACTGTCGGGGCATTGTGGTGGGCGTCGATGCTGGGCGGGCCGACGCGGGCAGGGGGGTTTCAGTGCCGGCCGTGAGGAGGCGTGGACGAAGGTGTGAGGCGAATCGCTCGGAGCCGTGGCCGCCAGATCCCCTTTCCCCTGCCGCAGCCCGCCAGAGAGAGCACAGCCGGCCTGAGCACATCGAGAGAGGGGAGCTCGCTGGAAGAATTAGGTGAGATGGCAGCTCTGCCATGCTGGGTTTGGTCGAGGTGGAGCCTAGGGGAGCAGTGCAGGTGAGTATGGCACGGCAGAAGCAGAATAGGAGGGAGCTCGAGGGGCCGCAGGTGGCAGCCATGGGTGAGGTCGTGAGGAGTAGGTGCAGGTGAGTGAGAGATTCAGAGGAGTGAGAAGGACCGGGAGAGAGCTGGAAGAGATGGGGATGTGAGGGGATCAGTAGAGTGGGATATTCTTGCTGTTTTTTTGTTTGCAAAAAGCCTTTTGCTTGCTATTTACTGATTGTTTGCTGCTATTTTTGTTGGGTTGGCCCTGCTGTTGCGTTGTTTCTGCTCTGCTTTAATTGAAAAAAATCGAGATTTTTATTGCCAATTTGAAGTGAAAATTTGTTGTGATTAGTTGTGAAATTCCAATGTACTAAGATAGATGACAACTATTGTTTTTCACAATCTCCCTTGCTAAGTCTATTTTAGGCTAAGTTTCGCTCCTTTAAGAGACGGACATCAGGATAGTAGTTTTTATCTCCCAAGGATTTTTAAATGCTTACTAGTTGAATGTCCGTGGGTTGCCACGATTATTATTTATTTTCACCCTTATAAGGATATTAAATAAAGCAAAGGTATCATTATTCATCACATTTATCAATAATTCCACCAGGGACAGTTTGGATTTAATCGAATTTTTTGTTTTTTCTAATGGGCTTTTCCCCATTTTCAGGTGGTTGGATGAGGTGGGGGAGAGATAGGAAAACAAGAGGTTATCTGCAAATGTGTAATGTGTGTGTTCCTATCCATTAGATATAAATCGAACGATTCTGGATGAAAGATGACAGGCACACCATCATCACCAACTGTGGTTTTTATAGGAGTAGATAATATAATTCATATATGTTATCGACTTATTGCACCATTTTACAAATCACTAAGAAGCTCTGTAATATGAATTAACCATTTTTTACTTCTATATATAAACTGTGAAATTTTCTAAGATTAATATGTAAATAATGTTTGCAGCTTCTGAATAAAATGTAGATGAAGAGAATTTTATCATAATTTGATATTGTTATTTCTATAGACCCTTGTTATTTGATAGTGGAGCACACATGAATTTTCGCATGTATTATATTGATAAATATTAAGAAAAAATAGGATCCGTAGCAACGCACGGCCATTCAAGTAGTCAAATTAATAATCAAGTTTTTTTGTTGAAGTGCGTGCAATACTTGACTGGGGGACGCCGCCAGCATAGACTATGGTCTAAAAATATTCAATCCTAAATCTTTCTATCATAAGTCTAATTTTGATCCATGTAAAAAGAAGTGTAATTTTGGTCCTCTATATCTCCATTTGCAATGGGTGGTTTATAATTCAAATGGATACTTTTCCAACGACTATATGTTCAGATGATATGTGGTTGATTTATGTTGATGACAAAAAGTCAGGGTGATAACTGATAAGGAAAATCAGTTAACCATGAAATAGACATCCCAAATTATATCCCTGACCAATGCAGAAGGGTTTAGCTTATTTGCAATTTTGGGTGACCGACTAATGGCTAATCTCGTGCGATGTTCCAGCCACACGACGCCCATTCAAAAGCACATAAGTGACAACCAAATAGGGCAGTTCATGAGAAAACAAATTGACTTCGCAAAAATGGCATCAGTACACATATCGACGTCTTATAAGAGAAATCGCCAAAACCTGAACATTCAGTTTATTTTGTTTGCGTGGAATGGGAAAGTCTGGAGTCAACAGTGACAAAATGATTTCCCCCTAACCAAAAGAATGAGCCTGTAAATTACTGGCGAACAACCGACATTAATTATTGGAGATCATTATCAAGAGATACTAAGCAGCAACTTGTTCACGCAGCTAACTGCCCAACAAGGCATTGACGGATCTGAAAAATACAAAGTGCACACAACATTAATACATGGCGATTTGGGAAGAAGAATACTGATAATCATTTTTTCCATATTAATATGCCCGATGGAAATTCTAGACAGAGAGACGACCAAGATTAAGTGGGGAGCGTCCCAATGAATCCCACGAGAACTTCTCTTTCTTTCGTAACTAGGCATCTATTAAAGGAGTAAAGCCATATTTGTTGGATAGATGGAGGGCTGAAGGAAGTTGCGTTCATTTTCATTTCAAAATGAATACACTGTATTTGAAAAATAATAGCTCACATTCAACAACAAGATGGCTCTACTACCAAGAAGCTCAGTAAATGCACAAAAATGCTTAACTTCCACATATTATTTTCCACTGCATTCATCAGAATGTAATGCGTCCATGCAGGATCACTTCAGACATGAAATGAAGAAAGGAACAAAGAACAACATAGTAATACCTCTGGTAGCTTCTTTCTGAAAACCAGTTCTAGTCTAGCATCCAGTGTGTTCTCGAAGACGATTTTTCCATCTCGTGAAGCCAGTACAACTCCACCAGAGCTAAATAAAAAGGTGCACAAGTGTTAGACACTTGGATCCGCACAAATTACTATTCGACGAACATGGCATTTACTTCAGAGAAAGGATTACTCAAATAGACTTGTATTAAAAACAGAAACAAAACTAAGAAAACATGCAGGGTTGTAAATGCAAGACAATGCAAACACCCTTTAACAAAAGAAAAGAGGGAAAAAACAGAGGAATTATGCCTTCTTTCTTGCTTGCTTAAGTAATATAAACCATCCGCCTCCTCCTTAAATAGAGGGCCAAACAAATATCTCGGGGACAATATTTCAAATAGACATCTTGGCTCAGTCACGAACAAACGAATAAGGGTGCTGCTGCTAACAAACTAAAGACATGCTAACAGCCGGATGAAAAGATCCCTTCCTAATACCGAATTCCAATCCATCCAATGCAAGCAATGGACACTCTGTCAAGAATCAACATGCCCAAAAATAATGAGAGAAGACACCCTTCTTTCGGTATCTTATGAAGTTATCATACATGTCACTTGCATCTAAGAAGGTTTATCCAATAAATAAAGTCAAAGAAATCCAGGTTATCATGAAAGCATGCTCTATTGTAATACAGGTCAAATATTTGAAGAATAAAATGCAATCTAATCATATAGAAGTCCTTCAAATACCAATGCAAAATCAGGAAGGAGCGCTGCTGAAACTTTAGACACTATTGAAATGATGAATTCAGGAGTAACATGTGACGTGAAGTATCCAAAGTTGCAGGTTGATATCATCAAATGAGGACTTGTGGCTTATCATCCACAGAAGATTGCAAATGTTACCAGGAGAGGTCATGTGCCTTGTAATGACTGGGAGCAGAAGGCAGAAAGACACGACGATCTAACACAATTTCTGGCGGATATACATTTGCCTTTTCAGCATATTCATTCCTTGCCAACTCCAAAACTGTTTCGACAAGCTCAAGATCCTCCTCCCTGCAGCGGAGAATAACCGCTGACTCTTTCAGACGCAGCAAGCTCTGGCCACGTGATTTTATGCGTCAATAATAACGAAAATTTCAGGCTATGGAAGAATCATGGAAATACAGAATATTCAGAAGGCATGTTTAAGCACTCTAACTTAAGGATATACATGTGTGATACATTGTCCATGATGTTATAGTCTCGTGAAATAATATAATATATATGGAAAACTAATCTACACAAAATGTTACAAGCACGGCAGAATAATATAATGATTTGAAATTCATTCCAAAGTAGAAATTCTACTCTTCAGGGAGAAGAAAATAGCGAGATCCTGAAATTTCACAATAAGGGTTGGAATTTGACTAAGTAAATCCAAAACAACCTACTTAGTGAATTATAGCCAGTTTTCACTGATACCTTCTGCTTTTTTCAACAGAGGAATTCACAATTTTACATTAACTGATAATGTGTTAGTATTTCAGACAGAGTTTCCTGAAAGGCAACCAGTTTCTGACCAAATTCAACTTTGAACTTGGGTTGTGTTAGTGTTATCACCAACTTTAAGAACCCTACCACCCAAGGGGACCAGCAAATTGCCTGAAAAAGGTAGAGGCAGCACTAAGCGAACCAGGTTAGTTGCGCCTTGACATTCATGCATTCGATGTTTCTCATCTCGGTAGTGCAGTCACTGCACATGCCTACTGGTGGATGTATTCACAACCCATATATTGATGCATGCTGGTTCAAATGAGCTACGACTTGCATTAGATGCAACAAATTCATGCTTCATGTTCACACTAGCAAGGAATATGCAGATCCACTCTGCTGACCTGAACAATAAGTATCCTGAGAAGTTCCTTGTAAGATTGATGATCCTGGCTCAGGTACAGTAGCTCTTTCCGAGCTGACTCCATCATGGATTGTACCAAATCATCTTGGGCTTGAAGAACTTTAATTCGGGAAGCATTGAGCTGCATTGAGTATTCACTGCATAATGTAACACAAATTCAAATTAGAAAGCTACTATTCTTCTGCTATATTTTCTCTATGGCATCCTTTGACAATGACTTATGATGAACAGCTAGGTATTCCAAGTGCGAATTTGTAGAAGAAAGAATAAATAGTACAATCGGGAACAAGCACTGTTACATTTTCTTCTTGATACCAGCTTGTTTCTCTTTCCGTTCATAATCCTGCCTGATCTTCTTCTTTGCAGCTTCCACCATTTGTAATTTCTCAATTTGGAATTCCTGAGTTATAAGTTCACAAAAATCAAATGTGAAAATTTCAAAAAACATCACACAAATCATGACAATACTTAAGGAATTATCATTCTTATCAGTTAACTGTGAAATTTCAAAAGGCGTCACATAAATCATGGCAACAGTTGAGCCACATTCTAGCGTGATAAAGTATCCCGAGTATCCAAAATAATTGGCAGTTCGAATATTCGATGGAAGGAAGCAGAGCAGTTCACGGGAACATATGTCTGAAGTTCTAGCTTTTGCCTTTCCTGAGTATGCAATCTATTGTATGAATACCAAACAATTTTGTAACAAAACTACTGTGCTATTAAACATAAGACAAGCGGATGTCCAAATTAGCAATCGCAAAGAAGCCGCACTGCCACAGATAACTTCGACATTAGTAGCATAAAATTCCAACGGTCCAGCACCACCCGGTGAAGAATCACTAGAGAACACGATCCAGTGCGCTCGTTTGCGCGACCCTAGCAACACAATGCAACAGATCCGACCCTCCGCGGCCCGGATCACGCAGTCGCCGATCGCGTCCGAGATCCAGCGCTAACGCATCACTAGAGAGAATAAAGCTCGGCCGGTGGAAGACGAAACTATAGTTACCTCGGCGGCGGCGACGTTCATCTCGTAGGCCTTGTCGGCGGCCGCCGAGCGCATAAAGGCCGCCATGTTGTTGAGCTGCAGCGCCAGACTCACTTCGTCCATCTTCGCGGTCGGAGAGACGAGAGAGAGTAGCCTGCTCCCTTCTTAGCCGGTGATCGCCGGGTCGGTGAGGAGACTGCGCGCCGGGCGACGGGTTTTGATTTCTCGAAGGAAGGTGGCCAGGCGATTCGATTTTACGACGTGGGCGCTGGGGACGGGGAGGAGAGGTTTTGCACGCAGACAACCGGCAATGATCAATGTTCGAATCGGATCTGTCTTCCATATAATTTTGACGGGTTTTTTATTACAGGGTAACTACTTGACGAAATTTATGAACACTGAATACAAACAAAATAAATCGTTTTTGTTACTATGTAAAATCTCATCCGAGGGATCCATGTGCTTTCCGAGGGACAAAGAAGCGAGGGTCTTTGATGCTCCCTCTGATCCCCAAAAAATGTCGTAACATGTACACGTTTTTTACACAACGGCTGTACACTCTCCCGGCACTTTTTCTGAATACGGAGGTAGTATAAAATTGAGGGTCCGCTATGGTCTTTGATTGATAAATGGAGAAAATAGCCACCTAAAATGTCGTGCGAAGAGTGATTTCGCTACTCTACCACCGTAGCGTGATAGAAGTCTCCTTCTTTTACATCAGTTTCATGAGATACAATATATCTGACCTTGATTTTGAAATTGTGATAGCAACATACGTAGTAGCAGATTGCTCAAGTCAAATAACCGTATGCAGTTATCTTGCCCTCTGATTTTAGTTTCCTCCTGAGCCTTTTTTTTCACACGATTTTAAAAGCGTGGGAATAGAGAAAACACAAGATTGTAATGTCATGTCAATTATAATTCTATAAGATTTCATATGCACCAAAATTTGTTTGATTTCCTCGTATGAAAAATTAAACGATTATGAGTGTGGATGTTCGTTTTCTATGAAACGTAGCACAAAGGGTCAACCACCCTAAGAATCATAAGGAATTGAATTCTCCAAAATTCGTGTGAAAATCTTTGAATCAAAGAGAGCCAAATATCTTGCTAGGTAGATCATGTTCTAAAAGTAACTTCGATTGTTACATCTGAACTTGTCTTTCCTAATTCCACTACCCTGAATTGCCGGTCAAAATGGACGGCCAAGGCAAATTCACACGATCATACTCACAAATTCACACGATCTTAGACAAGAACTCCGAGAGGAAGATACACATGTACTAGTATAAAATAAGTTGAAGCAACAAGACAGACACCCGCCGGTGAGCGTCAGATCACCGGAGCTCCGGCGAAAACGATACAAACGATACGAGTTCTACATCGGCAGGACGAGGAGCTAGCTGCCGCTACAAATTTACATATACTCCACTAGTAGATACATGTCCGCGCGTTGCTAGGACGTAATAGAGGGCGCTTGGCTTCAGAAATAGGGGAAGCGCGCCATCATGCCCGGGGGCGAGCAGGACTCCTTGCAGAGGGAGTCGAGCTTCCACCCGGGCAGGGATACGACGCCCTGATTCTCCCTGCGACGGCCGTCAGCCACCGGGGAAGGCGAGCCCGGGCTGATAGGCTCCTTGCTCGCCGCCTTCAGCGCGGCCGCGGCGCCACCGCCTGCCGCCGGCCTAGGCGCCGGGACGATGGTTATCTCCGGCTTCTGGGTGCTGCTCCCTTCCATCTCCTGCTCCCTACGATGTACCAAAACCTGGAGGAAATTCCTGCGTGTGCTGATGCCAAATTGCCAATGCTAGCACTGGTCTGCTGCGCTACTGCCTGCAAGTGCGATCTGCTTGGCTTTATGTCAGTTTTGTTGATAGCGTTGGCCGGATGGGTTTGCTTGTCTTATTTAATGTTGGGACCGGATAAGATCAAGGCAACGTGTATCGTGGATTTTATATTTGAAGGATTCAACACTAAATTATTGCTGGATATACATTGATGAGTTGATGGTGAACGTCGACAAAGACCAGTGGCTTCTCCTCTGTCGTTGGTTTACCTTATCCCCTTTCTACTGTAATCTTGTATTGTAAATTTGGCTTTCATGAATATAGTAATTTAAAATGATGCTTAACATGTACCAACTGCTAACAAAACATATTTTATATGATCACCCTGAAAAATAAGGCATGGCCACCAAAATTTCATTCTCATGGTCTGGATTCTCATGTTAATAGTATCAAGACCAAAATATCCTCATAGGTACGCTATCAGTACTTCTTTTCTAAACCTCTCTGCCTTAAAGCTTGGAAAGACATTTGTGCTCCCAAAAAAGAAGGTGGGCTGGGTATACGAAATCTGCAAGCTGTGAACCATGGACTCATTCTGACGGCGGCCTGGAGAATCGCACAGAAGCCAAATAGTTTTCTTTACAAAATTCTTCAGTCCAAATATTTTATGACACTTCCATCTGGAGACCCAAGCCCAACCTGCCAAAATCTGCTTTCTGGACCTCGGTTCTCAAAGTTTTTCCTCTGTTGCAGCAAAATTCTTTCTATCAGATTATGGCTGGAAACTGCTCGGTTTGGAGTACACCTTGGTGTACCGCCTGGACTCAGTTGCATGACGATCTCATCATTCATCAGCCTCCCTTCTCTTATCCTGCTCAAGTTAATCAGTTATGGAATGCAGGAAACAGGACTTGGAACGCTGAGCTCATTGACAGTCTTTTCCTTCAGCGTTCTGCTCAAGCCATCAAAAGCACGCCAATCTTTCATTCAGACGAGCAAGATATTCTATGTTGGAAACCTACTCCAAATGGTATTTGCACTTCCAAATCAGCCTATCGTATTTGTCTGCAGGCTTTGCAGGGACAAGGTCTTCCGGCTCCTGCACAGGTGGATGCTCTTACGGTTCAGGCACTCAATCAGGTTTGGAAAAGCAAAACTCTTTTACCTCGCATCAAAACTTTTGCCTGGCGCCTTCTCCGACGTGCAATTCCCTCTGGAGCTCGTGCATCCAGATTTTCGTCGCACATCGACGGTCTTTGTGCTCGCTGTGGTATTCCTGAAGATGATATGCACCTGTTTTTCTCCTGCCCTTTTGCTCGTGCTGCTTGGTTCCAACCTCCCTGGTATCTTCGTCCTGATTTGATCACTCAAAATTGTTCTTCTTTTGCGAAAGCTATAAAAAATTTCATGGCCATTGATCATCCTTTTATTTCCCTGCAAAACTTGTTCACTTTTCTTTGGTGTCTTTGGAAGTCCAGGAATGACCATCTCTTTCGCAAAAAGGAAGGCCAGCCGTACCAGGTTGCTATTGCAGCAAAAGCGCTGCTGCAAGACATGGAGATGAAGGAGGACTTGCCCTCGGTCTCGCAGCGACATTTCAATGTTTCTTCTTCTCTTCTATGCAGGGCCATTGATACATCGCCCACTGTCCAGGATCCTCTTGCTGGAATCTGTTTGTCAAATGACCTTTTGGTTGCAGGTAACAAGATTTACACGGATGCTGCTTGGAAGGCTTCCAGAACTTCTGCCTCTACCTTTGCAGGACTTGGAATCTATCTCCGTCTTCAAGATGGTGATCAAGTTACCGACGTGTTTGTTCAAGCAATCGCGAATGGAATCAGTTCGGCGCTGGCAGCGGAGACTCAAGCTTTGCTTCTTGCTGCTCTTTTGGTTGCTCAGCTTACCATCAACAGGCCGATCTTCTTAACTGACTCTCTGAACTTGGCTCGGTCTGCTGCTGCTCCTTCGGCTTCTCACAGTTCTGTGCTCTGGGAGATTCGTCAGCAGGTCTTGGAGTTTCAAAAACTTGGCACCCCTTTGCAGCATAAGATTTTCCATATATCTAGAGACCTGAATGGGGTAGCTCACAATTGCGCTCATCAGGCGAAGAGATCCAGACGGTCTCAGCCTATCAGTTCTTGCAGGAACTCAGCTCACTGCAACTCCTCTTGCCCAATTCTTGCAGCCACCTCTTGTTTGCAAAATCTGGGCTATGTAATCCTCAATGTACTATGCTTCTGAGCTGAATGGAAATTTGGGCACGTTGTGCCCCCTTGTGTTCAAAAAAAAAAAAAAAAAAAAAAAAAAAACCTTCAGTACCATCATCCATATCACATCATTGTTATGCTATAAATCTACATGACGGCCGGCAACAGGCATGATTCACCTTGATATAAATCTAGAATCTAGCCTATCCAAGATGGAACTAAATAAAGATCAGAAGACATACAGTGAGCACTTGTACAAAAGAACCCGCGAAGTGTAAAACTTCCGACTGAAAACTATCATAAGCCGAAAAGATTATCGTTGGTGCCAAAGATGGATCCACCAAACTGTCTGGTGTTCAAGTCTCCACCATCCAAGGCCGAGAGCCACTGGGTGAGATTTGGGCTATCCGAATCCTCCACCCACGGCGAGGTCATGTCGATATGGTCCAGCGCGATTGGATCCCCGTCCCTTTTCTTCTTCGTAGCCATTTTGGACTCGGAGTGGAGCGTAAGATTGTAATGCACATAGGCTTGGTCGGCCAGTGCCTCCTTGTCCAACTTGTTGCGTTTTTCAGAGTGGCTCTGAAGGATGATGCTCCAGTCCCTTTGGAAGGTCAGGGTGCTGCAAACCTGACTCACTATTCTGACAGCAGCGTGCTGTAATGCTGGCGCTGAATCACCGTATTGCTCCCACCACATCCCTGGGAAAAAATGTCACTAGAATCAACAAGAAATTTCGGTAAAGGAAACAATACATCCAGCAAAAAAGAAAAAAAAAACAGAGCCATTGTCCACAGAAGATAAGCTGACTTTGCAACATCTTCAACCAAGATCACTAAATTGTATGCGTTAATGTTAATGTAGCCAGTGCTTAGTATCCTCAAAATGCAGAGCCACTCAGCCAACATTTGAGGTGCAGAATTCAGCAAAAGGGACAAACCTGGAGAGGTGTTGTTGCGGGCTTCTTTAGCAATGTTAGAGGCGAACAGTCCTTGCACCTTGCGGAAAGCATGCAGTTCCAAAGTGATACCTTGCCTTTGGTCTGGGGCTGTAAGCACTTTATCCAGGACATGGTAGAACTCCTCTTTGATACTAGATAAAAATTTGACTTCTGGATTATACTGGATGCTTGGGTTCAGGAAAGCAGCTGCTGAATGAAGAGGCGAATGCAGCTCTGCCTTCCATTTTTGCTCCACAATATCCAGAAATGACTTGCATTTGCCTTCATCCATTATATAGTATGTTCTAATAGAATCCATCACCTTTGTCATAGACTCGTATATATAACCAATAGCTGCCTTGCCTCCCGAGACATCCCTCATGACCCTTAACAGAGGTTCTGAAACAGCCGCTATCTCTTCAACTGCTCGCCAAAACTCATCGTCATTGAGGATCTCAACACAGGAAATACTAAGAGATCTATTTGCATATGAAGAAGATACATACTCAGAGCTGTGAAACATTTGCTTCAGCTTTGATCTGTGCCTCAACAGTGATTGCAGAGTGAGGAAATCTGAAACAGACTTTGTAATCCCTGAGCAAACAAGTTCCTGCCCTTCCATACACTTCCTCATAAGATCAAGAACCCAATTGTTGTTGTAGACAAATCTTGTGATTGTTTGTGCTTGACAGATGCATTGGTTAACCCAATCAATCTTGGAAAAGTCATCCAACATTGAGTTTACACAAAAAGAAGCACAGGGAGACCAAAAAATGGTGTTGTAGTTCTGCATTATCAGCTTATCTATATTGCCGTAGTTTATATTCCTATCACTGATAATCTGAACAACATTGCCTGGACCAACTTCCTGAATCACTTCATCGAAGAGATCGTACAACCCTCTGTAATTTTTAATGTGCTGAGAAGCATCTACTGTTTTGAGGAAGAACGTCCCTAGTGGAGACGACACAGAGAAGTTGATCAGGGCTTTCAATTTGTTATCAGTCCACGAATCAGCTAATATAGTACAGCCTGTAGTCAACCAATCCTTTTCGATCTCCTGTGTTCGCTGCAAAACCTCTGACTTAAGCTTGTGAAGCCACTTTGTCCTCAAAATATCTGCTGAAGGCCCTCGGAATCCCTGTCCAACAAGTGTGTCCAGCATATGTCTGCATGAAATGGAATCTGCGATACTATAGTCCAAGCTATTCTCGAAAAAGAACTCGGCTATGCACCGTTCTGCTTCCAATCCTGGACCAGGACGTGGCTTGATTGCAGCACTGGATTGTGTTGGTACCGGAGCAGGCACTTCAAGACTAAGGAGCTGAGTCGGCTCAACTGCAGGAATAATAGCAGGCGAAGTAGATGGACCTGGAGATGAAGGCTGAGATGGAAGCTCCCGTGTTCTTTTCGGAAGCACCGACAATTCAGCTACGCGTTTCCTCTTTAGAAGCTCGAGCTCCCTATGTGATTCCTTAGCTTCTATGAGAGCAATCACCTTATCCCTGACATCATCAGTCACCCTGATGCAAGGGTTGACGCCTTTGCTCGGAATTTGAGACAAATGAAACTTGAACCTGCTTATTCCACCATTTATAACCTTGTGACAGAATCTGCACCTGACCCTGTTCCCATCCAGCTTGTCGCCAAACTCCCAGCAGGCATCCTTTTCCCGCACTGAAGCAGTAGATATAGAACAATTACAAAACAGAAATGCAACAAACTGACAGTTATCATATGAATTAACCGACATCCAGGAACAATACTTTATGGTGAAGCAGAAGCCGACTTCAACTTGATGTCTGCAAGAGAATTAAAATTGTGAATTTATAAAGACCTGCTGCTTATGATGTAACTGAGCAATCTGTGTAAACACGAACCGAATACACAAAGCAGAAGCTCAAGAGCTGAAGGACTGAACTAAGTCCATTCAACCATCGGAACCAGCGCATCTCAGTGTGTACGTGACTACGTATAATTACATTATTCATTCATCCAATCTTCCTAGAACCAAGCGCTGGCTTGGTGGCTAGAGCTTACGGTTCAAATCGCAAGTGAAGCGTTCAGACTAAACAGAGTGCTATCCGCATAAAAAATCACTGGAGCAGTCTCATCTACGTAAGAGTAAGAACGTATATCCAAGAAGGGATCAGAGAGTCCTCTCTCATACTTGCCAATTCCAAGTTGTTCATTAAATCTTCCCACGAGCATTAGGTGTTATGCAACATTGGAGCATTTGACAACTTGGAATTGGAGCATTTGACAACTTGGAAGTTTCGTGTGAACATTAGGTGTTATGCAACATTACAGCATTTGCATACTTGCCAATTCCAAGTTATTCATTAACATCTCCCCATGATCATGCTCTTGAAGCTTCGTGTGAACATTAGGTGTTATGCAACATTGGAGCATTTGACAAGATAATACTACTACTTGAATCCAGACAATCCAAGAAATAGGGTTCCGGTAACGCTCTCAGTTCTGTTGGCCTGAAGCTGCCGGTAGCGCTGCTCTGACAATTCATCATGCAGAGTATGGGCAGCAGAAATGGAAACAAAGCTGATTCATTTGATTCGTTCCCCTCATTTGGTTCCTAGGACCAACCAAAACTTCCCGAACTGTTCGGTTCCCCAATCAAGATTATCTTCAAAGAGCTATACTAAAAATTTAGACGGATCCGCCAAACAATCACTCCGATTAAGCGAGGAATAATCTACGTGCGGAGCAAAGCCAGATCCGAGAAGGATCCGAGTTCTTCTAGCTGGTGTAGATCGCGGAAGGAGACGGGGGGAGCTGCTGACCTGAGCTTAATTCGGGGAAGCGATTTAGCTTAGGGTATTTTCTCTTCTCGTCTCCCCGATTTATCGTCTCTTGGTCGGGGCGGTGACCGCCGCCGCGTCGCGAGCGGAGCTGCTGTGGAGGAGAAGAGCGTGCGAGATGTGTAGGCCTGGGGAAGGAGGTTGGTGTGGGTGCGGGTACGCAGCGCGAGATACCACGATATGGGTCTGACTGTCTGAGTCTCTGAGACTCTAAAAGGAACATACCACGAGATGGACGGGGCATATCAGGTATCGCAAAAAAAAAAAAAAAGGTGCACACTTACCCTAGGCCCCATTCCAATTCCAACACCGAAAGGTTTTGAAAAGAATAAAAAAATATCAACATTCATAGGACAAATGTATATACACCATGTCACAGACTTGTAGATTCAAATTTTGCACGCAGTTTATGAAATAAGGAAAAAAAATGGCTTGTGAGTACAAGTAGATACTATTCAGCCTAGATGTGGATTTGGTACTGTTCAGAACCTTTGTTTCTCTATTTGTTTATGCATTTTTTAATCAGATTTGAATCTACACTTCAGTAGCATTCTTGATTCGTATTCTCTTTGCATTTACAATTATATTTAGAATTTTTCATAGCTTTTATGCATTTTATAGGCCCGAGAAGGATGACCTGGTCTCATCCGTGTAGCACGTGGTGATGACCTACTAACATATTTTGATTGTCATTATTTTCCCTTCGCTTTCATTTTATCTTGGTTTTCGACACTCTCTATTTCTCCCACTCTCTCTCTCTCTCTTGAGGTGAGCTCAAGTGCGAAGGTGGTCGTTATTTCCGCCGTTCATTGTCTGGGAGCTAAGAAGGTGGTTATCCCCACAATTGTAACGTACTCTTGGATTATCATCGACATACCATGGCTTCTCTCATCAGATCTTCTCCCCTTCCATGGCATCTCCTCCAAAGCTAAGTTCGAGAAGGACTCAGGACGAGAGAGCGCCAAGGAGGAGAGCGATTTTACATGCGAAAGGGTCGCCTTGATATTGTCTCAGGATCGACCACGTGGCGGGGAAAACGTAGGAACACATGAAATCTAGTATTTTCTTTTTGTTCACCTGGGAGACAACATCTTTCCTTTTAAGTCGGCTGCCCAATCTGGCATTTGATTAATCCATGTTTAGCAATTTTATAACTATTTACTTACACCAGGTTATATGATCTATCGCTAAAAACTTAGAAGTGCAACTGCTATTTTTCATTAATCGCAGGCGCCCACCCAGATTTTTTTTGGCTTAATCCCCACTTTTATCGAAAATAACAATCCAAAATTCTTTATCGTGTAAGTACACGATTTTGGAAGAATGGAGTGCCCCCTAATGTGAGCGACACGATACCACGCAAATGGCAACAAATTGTTGGCTCTAGGATTGTCTTTCACCTCCAGCACCCACCGGCCGAGCCCAAGCCTGAGGCGGAGATGGACAGCCGCGGCGGAGGCGAGCATAACCTTAGGCTTAAGGTTAGGGTCGGGCTGGGTCATCGGTGACTTAGGCCTAGTAGGAGTGTTCATCCGTTTCAGAGAAGAAACTGATTCCGGGCTTAGAGGGATGCCGAAGTGCTAGAGGAGATGCTGAGGTTCTACCACAATGTGCGAACTCCTGAGTGACATAAAGTCATCACAAGAAACCTTCACAATGTGACATATGGCACATTCTCTTTTCCCCACGATATACTTTGTCAAGGTATAGACGGGTACTTGTCAATAATAGTTTGACCTCTCTCTCTGTCTCTCTCTCCCTCTCTCTCTCCTCTCTCTTACTACAATAGACATGTCGATACATGCCATTTTGACATTTTTTTTATCATGGGTATAGGCCCGCCCGGTCCAAAAAAAGGATGACGAACGAGGTTTAGCCTTCAACGTTGGTCGAAGGCTTGCTGGCACATATTGCCACGGCGGGCCCCACCAGTCGATACAAATGGATCCAACCATCGTGCGTATGTGTTCACATATACTCCCTCCGTTCCAAATTATTTGACTTGGGTTTTGTCCAAATACGGATGCAACCCAAGTCAATTAATTTGGAACGGAGGGAGTATGTTTGTTTGTCTTCTCGTTCTTAGTTGAACCCACACATCTCGCATACGAGTTCAAAACCTAGCGGACGTTGACCCACATGTCAGGTCAAGGGAACCACATTTTTGCACACGTGTATACAAAGTTTCGCACGTGGACATCTGGATATCCACACTTTATGTATAAAAGAAGTGGCCCCGTATTGTCGGTACGCCCAACTTGTTCTTCATATGTCCGGTGTGGAACTTAATTTTTTGCCCATGTGCGTTTCCACACGTCTACCTTACCCGTGTGGGCCTGCATTTTAGTTCTGAAACCAAACCTTTTAACGGTTGTCATTATTGGGACGATCTGTCGTTAAACGACGTGGGCCCATATTTTCAATGTGCCCTACGTGGGCCCATATTTTTCTTTGCGAAAAGGCCAACCAATCTATTGTCATCGACAAAGGAACAAAAATTTTCAGAAGTAATAAAAATTACAAATAGATTTTCGGACCACCTAGCGACGATTACAAACACTAAGGCGAGCCGAAGGCGCGCGTACTCACCCCTCCCTTACCAGAGTCAGGTAAAACTTGTCGTAGTAGAGCTTGTTGTAGTAGACAGACGGGAAGTCGTCGTGCTAAGTCCCAAGGGACCAGCACACCAGAGCGGTAACCATCGTCAAAGATGACAACCGTAGATCGAGAGCGGCCGACCTGCAACCACACGGGCGAGCATGAAAACGGACTAGATCGGCCGGATACATGTCTCCACGCGCCCTCCGCTGACGCTAGGCGCACCACCGGAGTGAGGATAGGACGGGGAGAAACTTATTCTAATTTCAAGATGTAGCCCCCTCACCATCTCGAAGAAGACAATGAAAAATCTGAACAAAGGACGGAAACTCTCCCGCCGGTGAGAGGCCGTGATACGCCATGCCTCTAAGGCACTAAGGCCACCTGAAACGAAACGGACCGCAGCGTCGCCGGCGAGGGCGACGAAACCATAGATGGGTCTTAGATCATGATCGCCTCCTCTCCTCCTCCTGTACGTACCGTTTCGTAGTTGAGGATAGCAGTCGTCGGAGGCGGACGGGACGTTGGGCGAGGGTAGCAACGGGATGGAGGCGATGTGGCTGGTGACGAACGGTACAAAGGCGGAGGACAACGGAGGCAGTGGGACCCGAGCTCGGCAGGAGTGGTGTTCGCGAGCTCTGACTTTCATGGGGATTCGAGGCGCTGGAAAAAAGAGGAGCTAGCGTCACAGGTCGGCGCAACGATCACGATGGAGCAACGTATTATTGTCACGTCCGATCTCAAATTGATGGTAAAGATTTGGCAAACTGTATCTTAAGCACGTGCTCCCTCCGTTCCAATTTAATTGACTTGCTATACACAACCTGTGGAACGGAGGGAGTACAACGCAGAATTTCATCCAGTTGGAGCAAGGAAATACGCTATCTGCAATCCTCTGAACACATTGCAATCTTTAGTTCTCTTTCTCCTCCTCGGTGTCAGTTCTGGTTAATTTCTTTGAAGGAATAATTATTGTTGAATTCTGGTTTTTGGTACTACCCAACCCACTGGGTTGATGCATCACGGCTCGCCTGTGCACCATCCTGCAGTAGCGCCACTGCTAGCTCTGGCAAACGAGTTTATGCTGTCCAACCAGCCATCGGCGATGTAGCGGTAACCTGGCTCGGTCAAGTGGACGCCGTCGAAGTAGAGTGAAGACGAAGGTTCCTCGCACGCGGTTGCACCAGGATCACCGCAAGAAACGCTGACGTTGTAGTTGTATCTTCCGGGCCCTCCGCAACAAACTTGAAGAACATCTTGTCTGAACCCTGCCATTTATATTGTAATCATGCAACGATCAAATTCACCGTCCTACCCATCATTTGCCAAAGAAAGGAAAAACGGACTTCCGATCACAGGCGATCAGCATACCACATACTGCCATGGCAGTCTTTAAACTCACCAAACTTGTGAGGCGACTCGACCATCTCCATGACGGGGTTGAAGAAATCGGCGTAGACGATGGTGACCTCCCGGTGATTGGTCCGGAGCTTGCGCAGGGAATCTTGTAACAGCGTGTTGTGGTGGATCCCGAGCTCGTTGTGCGCTCTCAGGCAGCCAGTCTTGGGGTCGTATTCGGACGGTTGAGCGTCGGGGAACATCGTCAGGATCGGCGGCGAGCATCCCGACGGGATCACCCCGGGAACCACCAGACTCGTCGCCCCGTGCTTGATCAGACCCTGTTAATTAAATAAACATAGCTGCCCCCTGAATGATCAATGAGATGCACGTACTGCTTGAATGATTGATTACCTCGATGGCCATGGAGATTGTCTCGATGACATTGGGAACGAGCGATCTGACTTGTTCTACGCTCCATTTCTTCAAGGACAGGTGGTAGTCGTTGACTCCGAACTCGCCCACGAAGAAGAGGGATCTGCCCAATAACTCCTTGCATTCTGCAGCACGGTTTCACGCATCCATCACGTCTGCATTCATCAGCTTGCGAGATCAAAGCGTAAACTAACCTTGGGTCGAGCCGCACAGGGACGGCTTCAGCTTCTCGAACCACTCCAGCTGCACGTTTTTTTAGCTATAAAGTGGTCGTATCCACCGCCCGAATAGATAGAAAGAGTTGACCCAGTTTATAAGAGAAACCGGGTCCAAAAACCATACAATCTGTACAAAAGAATGACACAAACGAAGCGACCCGCCGCCCACACGACCCAAGTCGACAAACGCCACAAACACACACCACCTGCTCCGGGGCCGCCGCCCCGGCGAAACAAACAGATCGACCTTCACATTGCCCGAAAGTGATCTAGTCATGGTCGACGAACCCTCTGCCCACGCAGTTTTCATCCAGGTTGCCACCAAAACCACCTGTTCCGGGGCCGCCGCCCCGGAGTAGCAACCAGATCGACCTTCGCATTGACCGAATACGATCCAGTCGGGTCGACGAACCCTCTGCCCAAGCAGTCTTCATCCAGGTCGCCACCCAAACCCACACTAAACAACGGTTCTACCTCATAGAACCGTCGTAGCGTGGGAGATCGAGGCCGCCGCCTCGACGCACCACCACCTTCAGGAGCCGCTGCCCCGACATCCACCGCCCACGACCACACGCCATTCAGCACATCCGTCGCGAAACCGTTGCACCGCGCTGGCCAAGGGCTCCAAAGCGGCGCCTCCAACAAGGTAGTGACGAGACCGTCACCGCCGCCCGCTCACGAATGAGCTAAGATTTTCACCCGGAGAACTTGGAACCACCACGCGTTAGACGAGGTCGAAAAGCTCCACGACGACGCAAACAAGAAAGGGAACGACGCCCGAGGGCACCGCCGTCGTCGGCACAGACCGAGGTCCATGCGAGCTTTCGGCCGGAGTTCAACCCGACCGCAAAGCTTCGGGAGCAGCAGGATGGCATCCTGGCCAAGTCGCCAACCACCGAGCTCCACCGCATGCCGCAGCAGCCGCGGCACCACCTTCCACGGCCGCTGCCAAGGCCATGCCCGCTTCAGCCGCTCCGCCGGAGTAGCCACTGTCCGGGGCCGCCGCCCCGGCTTCCTCTTCCCCGGGAGCACGCCACGGCCGAACGAGGCAGGACGACAAGCGCCCCGACCTCCCCGACAAACAGCCTGCAACCCATCTTCTCCTCCCCGCCGCCTCGGCCTCCTCTGCCTGATCTGGCCAACTCCACGCACTGCCCTCCTCCACGCCCGGGCCAGCATCTCGCGTCCACTGCAACCACACGGCGCCGGCGGCTCGCCTGACCTCCACTGCAACTCCACGGCGCCCGCGGCTCGCCCGACCTCCACTGCAACTCCACGGCGCCGGCGGCTCGCCCGACCACCACCCGCACCGTAGCCCAGGGCAGGCCTGCCCAATTCGACGCGCCGCAACCGCACGCCTCAGCCCGGGCCCGACGGGCCCAGATCGGGCCCGCCAAGCCCATCTGGCGCACCTCCATCTCCGCTTCAGGCGACGACGCACCTCCCGCACCGCCGCCCGCAGCGCACCGGCCTTCACCTCTGCGCGAGCCCGCCGGCTCGCCGTCCTCCGCCCCGACCGCCTCCGCCCCCATGGGCCGGCCAACCTCCAGCCAAGGGACCGCCACCCCGACCACCATTTTTGGCGGCAGGAGGGGTGCCGCCACCGCCGCGGACGATGCCGCCGACGGCAGCGGCAGGGTGGCCCTGGCGGAGAGGGACCGGCGACGCCTGAATTTCTGCCCCTGGCGTCGCCTGGGGGGGCGACACGAGGGGAGCTTCAAAACCCGTTTCTGTTCTTTCCACGATATTCCCAGCTGCACGTTTAAGCTGGTGTTGAGGGGGAACTTGCTGGGAGCCCCCGGGATGTCCCTGTCGTGGAAGAAACCGACGTCCAGGGTGGTGGCGACGGCGACGGCAAAGTTGGCGCTGTTGAATATAAATATATTGCCTAGCCCCTTTCCATCAGTTCGGACTTTTGGTCTAGATGGTTAGTGCAGCAATTCTATATGGTATCAGAGCCAAGAGGTCTCGAGTTCGAGACCCCGCTCACGCGGATTAAAAAAAGAAAAGAAAAAAAGATCCTGCGGCTCGCTCCTATCCCACGCTAAGGATTAAAATAGCCTAGACGTGAGGGGAGTGTTGAATATAAATATATTGTCTAGCCCCTTTCCATCAGTTCGGACTTTTGGTCTAAATGGCTAGTGCAACAATTCTATAGGCGCCTCGATCAAAACTCCCGTTGGGCGCCAGGGAAGGTGGAACGAACGGCAGGCCCAGGCCCTCAGCTGCAAGCAAGCAGAGCATATGATCAGATCTAAGCTAGCAGACAGCAGTGCCCACTACATATGTATGTGCGTCACGCCTGATTGGCGTACCGACGAAGTCCAGGATGAGGCGACCATCGGTGGTGCGACCCGTGGGATGGCCGAAGAAGGTGGCGCCGTAGGGAGGCCGCATCACGGTGATAGGGACGCTGTTGGCGGCGAAAGCGATCGGCTTGTTGCCCGTGTCGGCGAAGGAGTCACCGAAGCTGAAGATGGAGCCGTACGGGCGGTGACCTAGGGAAGAGGAGGCCGAGACGACGGCCGGTTCCGACTATGCCAAGAAGAGGAAGAAGAGGAGCGTGGCCGCACAGTGCAGCGAGGGCTTCCTCATTTTCATGACCTACGGGGAGTTTCAGTTGTTGACGCTGCACGGCTTGCATCGGCGACTCGCAGACGAGGTAGTAGATTGGTACTAATTGAGACGGTGACTCTGCAAAGTTTCTCTAAAATATAAAGGAGGACTCCACTTAGTCTCACAAGAAATTGTTTGGCATTCTGCTCGTGGGACGGTTCGATAGGATCGAGGAGTAGACAGATCGCGGCAAAAAAATACTCTCTCCGTCCAATAATACATGTCTCAAATTTGTCAAAAAAATGGATGTATCTAGACATGAAACATGTATGAATACATCCACTTTTTGACAAACTTGAGACAGTTATTATCGGACGGAGGGAGTACAAAGTGTTCAGCAAACTGCAGTGGGAGTACGTAAACACGAAAGAGTCTCCAATAATTTGCAAAACACTGAATTTGACACCTTAAGCTTAGCAAAGTGGTTCAGTTTGGTACAAATTCATCATGAAATAAGCCACGTAGTATTAAGCACACACGTGACAGCTGAATGACCATATCCACGAAACAGGCTTTCACCCCGGTTTATAAATAAGTCAACGACCACCATACAACATTGTGAGACCACTGCTGGGCAAACAACACCAGCACGACCAACAAAAACAAAAGAAACAAAAGAGAAAACAAAGATAACGACGCAAGATCGACGAAAAACAAAGATGAGTTGCAACCGTTGCGCCCTCTCCAGAGAATTCCCACCACTCTCCGATGCCGCCGGATTGTCGCGTACCAAGCAACACCTTCAAGAAGGGAAGCGACGACGACGACGCTGCTGCTCGGACAGATCCTAGGATTTCTCCCGGTACACGAAGGGGAGCGGAGAAGGGGTACATCCGACGCCCTTCAAGAAGGATAGTGGCACCCGAAGGCGTCACCACATCGGTGTCGGTCCGACAGGGATTTCTCCCGACCCCCGACACTTCACACACCGGACAAACCGTTGGCTACCACCTAGCTCGCCGCCCACGAACATGCGCCACCAGTCTTGAAACATCCACGCCATCTCACCATGACAAAAAGATGCAAGGCCGGCCAGACCAAGAAGACAAGCCGTAGATTGGGGACGGCACAACCGCAGCCTCGTGGGAGGGCACAACCTCCACCGCCAGAGGCAGTAGCAGACCGGACGCAGCAGCAGGAGCACATCGGACCACCTGCCCGGCCGGGCCCGTTCTGGGCCCGTGAAGCTCCCGCCGCCGCGCTGCAGCAGACGTGGCGCCGTGGACGCCATCCCCATCGCGAGGTCCTCTTCAGCCCCACCGGACGCAGCATTGCGGAGCCCGAGCTGGCCCGCCCCTACCCAGATCGGGCCCAGATCAGGGCCTAGAGGGGCCGCCGGCCACGCCTGAACCGGAGCGCCGCCATCCGAGCCGCACCGCCGCCCAGAAGCCCCAGCCCGAGCCGAGCTCCTACTGCGTCGGGTAGTAGAAGGGAGCCACCGCCGCCGGCGTCGCAACGGCACCGCGCGGGCAACGCCCGGCAGCGCCAGCCGGTGGCAGCGACAAAGAGGAGAGAGGGGCGCGGCCTAGGCTAGGACGGTAGGAGGGCGCCGCCCGGTCGCCTCGCTCGGGGAGGCGACGTGGGGGCGAGAGCGCTTTTCCTGAGGTAAGAAAAATCCTAATGGCTTTACTTTCAGATAGGAATATCAGTTGCTGAATGACCATATTGAAAAGAGTTCGTGGTTTCTCCACAAAATTCGTGCGACTTTGTTACAAATTTTAAAAAACGTATATAATATGGAAAAAATCACGAAAAAATAACTTAGTTGTACAAAAAATGATTATTCGATAGGCTAGCGGGGTGTGAGTTTTTTATGGCCCGGGATGGCGGGGTGCCGGAATGGCTATGGGCTATACTGGAGGGGATGTGGTGGGCGTCGCGTGCTCACCAGCCAGGCGAAGGCATTTTTCTTTGCATAATCGTCAACATTTCTACTACCTCTCCCGGTCCCGGGTCGTGGAAGTCGGGAGTGGAATTACAAGAGCATCTAAATGATGTTCGGAGTGTCGCAATTTGTGGCGTAGCACCACCGGCGGGGACGGGGAGTCCCATCCCGTCCAGTCGCGCTGGCCAGGCGGAACGCGCGGAGGGTATTCGACGAAATTGCCTCAGCGACTGAGCGGCGTTCTGAAGTTGAGCTTAGCTTGACTTTGTTAGACATAGTTCTGTATTCTCTTTTATATACGTACTGTATATGGAGTAGTACTCCAATACCGTACGTACCCTCTTGTATACGCCACCGGTGGGGCTTTTCCACCGCCTATATCAACACGTACCCGAGCCCCCAACGGGGCATCGCTTCCTGCAAACCCTAAACCCTAACATGGTATCAGAGCTGGCTCTTCCACGAGTCTAGCCGCCGCCGCCAAAACTCATAGCCAATACCCACAAAGCCGATCCAAAACTCATAGCCAATACCCACAAAGCCGATAACCACAACGATCTGCCGCCGCCGCCGCGATCTGCTGCTGCCGCCGCCCAAAACCAAAACCCTCCCTCCCTCAAGCCCACATCTGATCACCGCCATGTCGTCTTCGACCTCGGCCGTGCTTCCCGACCTTGGATCTCCTCCGTCGGAAAAACTGACTCGGGACAACTACTTGTTCTGGTCTGCTCAGGTCATGCCCTCCTTTCGAGGTGCGCGTGTCCTTGGCCTGCTCGACGGCACCGACGTCGCGCCGCCCCAATATCTGGAGGAAGAGGATGAAAACCACAAGAAGAAGCAGATCCCCAACGCTGCATATGATGTCTGGCTCGCCCGTGATCAGCATGTCCTTGCTTTTCTCACGCGCTCGATCTCCATGGAGCTCCTTGCCCTTTGCCTCGGGCTTGAGCACACAGCCGACGTCTGGAGCGTGATCAAGAACCTGGTGTCCTCGCAGTCCCGTTCCAAACTCACCAATCTGCGTGGTGCACTTCAGAACACGAAGAAACTCGACTCCACAGTCGACCAATATTTTGCCAAGATGAAGTCCCTCAGCTCGGCTCTTGCTGCAGCCGGCACACCCATTGGAGATGATGAACTTATCGGGTATATCCTTAATGGTCTTGATGCTACCTATACTTCTATTGTCGTTTCTGTCAATGGCAACCCGAGCACTACTTTGTCTGAATTATATGATCAAATGATGGCGTTCGATACCCGTGAGACTATGCTTAGTGAGACAGGCCAAAGCTCCAACACGTTCCACTCCTCTGCTAATGCCGTCTCTCGTCAGCCACCGCCTCCTTTTGCTGATCAGGGACGTCGTGATGATGCTCGCTATGATGGACGGCGTGATGGCCGTCGCAATGATGCTCGCTATGATGACCGTGGGCGGGGTGATGTCCGCCGTGATGATGGACGTCGAGACTGGCGTCGTGATGATGGAGGGCGCCGTGATGGGCGTCGTGATGATGGACGGCGTGATGGCCGTCGTGACACTGGTGGACGTCGTGACGGGCGCCGCGATGACAGGCGTCGTGATGGGCGTCGTGATGACTCTCGGCGTCGTGATGGTCGCCGTAGCCGTGCGCCTACTCCATATGTTGATGTGACCTGCCAGATCTGTAAGATTCATGGACATCCGGCTAGTGATTGTTGGTGGAGGTATGATGATGATGATGACCGTGATGATGACTCATATGACAAACGTGCCAATGCTGCTTCCTATGGCGTTGATACTAATTGGTATGTTGATTCTGGAGCCACAAATCATATCACCGGAGAGCTGAGCAAGTTAACAACTCGTGAGCAGTACACTGGCCGTGATCGTGTCCACACCGCTGATGGTACTGGTATGCATATATCTCATGTTGGTCATTCAATTTTGCGCACTCCTAATAGCTCTTTACATCTTAATGATATTTTACATGCTCCTAATGCCTCCCAAAATCTCTTGTCTGCACATAAACTTGTCCTAGATAATAATGCTTTATTGAAATTCATCCCTTCTTCTTTTTGATCAAGGACCAGGAGACCAAGCAAATCGTGTTTAAGGGACCTTGTCGTGATGGCCTCTACCCCCTTGTGCCCGTGTCCCAAGATTCTCCAAGCATGCCTTCCTCACCACTATGCCCTCGTCATCCACATGGCACAGCCGGCTTGGTCATCCTTCTTCATTTATCGTGCAGCAAGTTCTTCGCAGGAATAAATTACCTTTTTCGCCAGAGCCTACTCCTTACATATGTGATCCATGCCAACAAGCAAAGAGCCACCAACTTCCTTATCCTATCTCCACTAGTGTTTCCACTGTTCCTCTGGAACAAGTGTTCTCTGATGTATGGGGACCTGCCCCTCTTTCTGTTGGCAAACATCAGTATTATGTAAGCTTCATAGACGATTATAGCAAGTTTACTTGGATTTATTTACTTAAGAAACGTTCTGATGTTTATCAAGTTTTTCTTAATTTCCAACAACTTGTTGAGCGTAAATTTGGGTGCAAAATTATAACTATGCAAACTGATTGGGGAGGTGAATATGAAAAACTCCATGGTTTCTTTCAAAAAATTGGGATCACACATCATGTCTCATGCCCTCATGCTCATCAACAAAACGGTTCTGCTGAACGCAAACATCGTCACATTGTTGAAGTTGGCCTAGCCTTGCTTGCTCGAGCCTCCATGCCTTTGAAGTTTTGGGACGAAGCCTTCCTTAGTGCTACCTATCTTATAAACATGACTCCTAGCAAAGTTCTGAAACTTGACACTCCAATGGAACGTCTCCTTCATATCAAACCAGACTATACCCCTCTTAGAATTTTCGGTTGTGCTTGTTGGCCCAACCTTCGACCCTACAACACACGTAAGCTTTCTTTCCGATCCAAGCAATGTGTTTTTCTAGGGTATAGTCCTCTTCATAAAGGTGTCAAATGTCTTGATGTTTCCACTGGGCGTGTCTACATCTCTCGTGACGTTGTTTTTGATGAACGAGTTTTCCCATTTGCTGCTCTTCATCCCAACGCTGGCGCCCAACTTCGTGCTGAAATTCTATTGCTTCCTAAAGATGTTGAACATTCACATAGGAGTGCCCAAATTGATGCTACCATGAATATTGCGCCTTATATACCTGTACCTGTTTCTACTAATCCACCACCTATTCAGCTATTTGATGATGCAGCTCAGTCCCATGACCACAGTGCAGAAAACGGGAGTCAAAACAGTGAAGAAATCAGCTCAAATGATGAAGAACCAAGTGTTTCTACATTCTTGCAAAACGACATGCATGTTCCGCCCCCCGATGCTGATGCGTCTGTTGATTCTGCTGTGGAAGAATCCGCCTCGGATCCGGCGCAATCATCACCTGATGATTCCATGCGCCGCCGTGCGGCCTTGCGCCAGCCCACGCGCGCCACGTCCCCGTCCCGGGCCCCGTCGCCGACAAGGTCCCCACGTGCTGTCTCGTCTCGGCCCACGCCACATGCAGCGCCCGGTCCGTCCGCTCCGATCGGTCTCCCGTGCACACGCCCGCCCGTGATGATCCTCCGCCTGATTCTGCCGACAGCTCTGCTGTCTCCTTGGATCTTCTGCGCCATCGCCCCCTCCGGCTCCTCCTGTGCCTATGGCGCGCACACGTCTACAAAAAGGCATCAAACAACCCCGCAAACCAAAAGATGGTATGGTTCCCTATGGTACTCAAACAAATATATACAAGGACGGCACTATTCGCTATGGTATGTTTACATCTACAGGTGAACCTAGCAAATTATCGGAGGCCCTAGCTGATGACAAGTGGCGTCATGCTATGCAAGAGGAGTATGATGCTCTCATGACTAACAAAACTTGGCATCTTGTTCCTTCCAATTCCACTAAAAATCTTATTGATTGCAAATGGGTTTATCGTGTCAAGCGCAATGCCGATGGCTCCATTGACAGGTACAAGGCTCGTTTGGTTGCAAAGGGTTTCAAACAGCGATATGGTATTGATTATGAGGACACCTTTAGCCCTGTGGTTAAGGCAGCTACTATCAGACTTGTTCTGGCCGTTGCTGTCTCTCGAGGCTGGAAAATGCGGCAGCTAGACGTCAAGAACGCGTTCTTACATGGTGTTCTGGAAGAGGATGTATACATGAAACAGCCTCCTGGATTTGAAGACCCTCATGCTCCGCATTACATCTGCAAACTAGACAAAGCACTCTATGGTCTGAAACAGGCTCCTCGCGCTTGGTATTCTCGCCTCAGCACCAAGCTTCAGGCTCTTGGTTTTGCCCCCTCCAAAGCTGATACGTCTCTTTTTCTTTACAACAAGTCTGGCATTATGATCTTTGTTCTCATATATGTGGATGATATTATTGTTACTAGTTCCACAGATTCGGCCATTTCAGCCCTTCTTCATGATCTACAACATGACTTTGCCCTCAAGGATCTTGGAGACCTTCATTACTTCTTAGGTATAGAGGTCAAGAAAATTGGTGATGGCCTCCTTCTCACTCAAGAAAAGTATGATGGAGATCTTCTCATCAAAGTTGGTATGAAACAATGCACTCCCACCCTACACCTTTGTCCTCCACGGATAAATTATCCCTTCATGATGGTTCCCCTCTTGGTCCGGCTGATATTACTCAATATAGGAGTATTGTGGGTGCTCTCCAATATCTCACCTTGACACGTCCTGATATATCTTTTGCTGTTAATAAAGTTTGTCAATATTTGCATGCTCCTACCACCGTTCACTGGACAGCTGTTAAACGCATCCTCCGTTATATTCAAGGGACCATCAGTGTTGGATTAACTTTTCAGAAGTCTTCTTCCTGTTTGCTTAGTGCATTCTCAGATGCTGATTGGGCAGGATGTCTCGATGATAGACGATCTACTGGTGGTTTTGCAATATTCTTTGGCTCAAACCTCATATCCTGGAGTGCCGGAAACAGGCTACTGTGTCTCGTTCTAGTACAGAAGCTGAATACAAAGCACTTGCTAATGCTACTGCAGAACTTATTTGGGTTGAGGCCCTGCTTGATGAACTCGGTGTTCGTCTGTCCATCAAACCATGTCTATGGTGTGATAATCTTGGAGCTACCTTTCTCTTTGCTAATCCCGTGTTTCATGCCAGGACTAAACATATTGAAATTGACTATATTTTGTTCGAGAAAGAGTTGCAAGCAAGCTTTTAGAGATTAAATTCATCTCCAGCAAAGATCAAGTGGCTGATGGCTTCACCAAAGCATTGCCTCAAGGAACTTCATAATTTCATGCGTAATCTCAACTTGTCCCAAGGTTGTGATTAAGGGGGGGTGTTAGACATAGTTATGTATTCTCTTTTATATACGTACTGTATATGGAGTAGTACTCCAATACCGTACGTACCCTCTTGTACACGCCACCGGTGGGGCTTTTCCACCGCCTATATCAACACGTACCCGAGCCCCCAAACGGGGCATCGCTTCCTGCAAACCCTAAACCCTAACAGACTTGACTAGGTGCGTTGCCTCGGTTGACGGTTGGGGTTCCTTCTGCAACAGGTAATGCCGTTCCTTCTGCTCTGGTTATTATGCGTCGAAAGATACGCACTTCATCTGATTCTGAGCCTGCCACCGTGCACCTTTGCGAAAGATGACCTATTCAACCCTGTCTAGGTCCAATACAGCTGCCCAACTGAGAACTTAGATGACAAATAGTCAGTAGGCCTGATATTGACAGTGAACCACATTTTGCGGTCTCTTTTTTTCTTCATTTTTTTTTCAACCATTGACTTGTAAAGTTGTAAGCAAAGCTTTTTCTTGGTTCGCGTATATCTGTTCACTCAGAACGGAAGGAGCTCATCCATTGGATAGCAAGAAAGATCTCATCGCATGGAGAGAGCTAGCAAGTGGAGGTCTGTGTTCCCGTCTTCCTTTGTTTTAGTACTCCCCTTCCTGATCAACCTTGTATATCCCAACTGCAAATTCACATATGCAAGAGACATGCTCCTTCCAGGACAATCTCTTAATTATAGCCAGATCCTGCTCTCAAATAATGGCATCTTCCAGTTCGGTTTCAACTGCTCAGTCAGGGGGTATGATCATATGTATTGTTGTTTAGGCATCTGTTTCACTCCCTCGTCGTCTTGTTATCATGATTATTTACCAGTTTGGAAGCCTGATTTGGATTACGATTACGATTTCGATGTCAATTGTGATTTATTATCAATTGGCGAGTTAATAGCATAAAACCACCACATTTCAAGTCAAATTTCGAAAAAACCACCACTTTGTGTTTTGATCGCAGATACCCACCGGTATTCGCGAAATTTGTTGCAATGTGCACTGATCACAAATTGAACGCGAATTGACACGATTTCTGACAAGTGGGACCCACCAGTCAGGGTTTACGTGGCAGAAGGTGTTGACTTATTGCTGAGGTGGCACCGTGGGCCCACATGTCAGACAATAAAAAATAAAAAATCTCAAAAAATAAAAAAATATCTCAAAAATAAAAAATATCTCAAAAATCTAAAATAATAATAAATATCTCAAAAAATAAAAAATATCTCCAGAAAATAAAAAAATTCTGCTGGAGCCGGCCGCACGGTGCCTGACATTTTTTATTTTTGAGATATTTTTTTATTTTCTGGAGATATTTTTTATTTTTTGAGATATTTATTATTTTTTTAGATTTTTTGAGATATTTTTTATTTTTTTATTTTTTGAGATATTTTTTATTTTTTATTGTCTGACATGTGGGCCCACGGTGCCACCTCAGCAAAAAGTCAACACCTTCTGCCACGTAAGCCCTGACTGGTGGGTCCCACCTGTCAGAAATCTTGTCAATTCGCGTTCAATTTGTGATCAGTGCACATTGCAACAAATGTCGCGAATACTGGTGGTTTTTTGTGATCAAAACACAAAGTGGTGGTTTTTCGAAATTTGGCGACAAATGTGGTGGTTTTATGCTATTAACTCTCAATTGGCCTCTCAAAGAATGGCATGCTACATATAGCCAACAGCGAAGGCTCCCAGCTTTCGATATCAAATTACAGTATTGTTTCAAAAAAAAAAAAAGATATCAAATTACAGTATCGCCGCTTCAACATCTGCCATTGCAGTGCTTCTTGATGACGGAAATCTTGTATTAACAGACCAAAGAAACAGTTCTGTGGTGCTTTGGCATAGTTTTGATTACCCCACTGTCCCCACCTCTATATTGCTCTCTGGAATGAGCCTGGGGTTCAATTCAATCATTGGCAAGAACACATCCCTTATTTCTTATCATACTGAGCATGACATAGATATTGAAAGTTTTACTCTGGGACTGGATGCAACAAGAAGGCGAGGTTTTATTATCCAGCAGAACCCTATCGGTTTGATGTTTTTTGGTACTTTTCCTAGCTGGATAAACATTCATGAAGATGGATATTTGGCGCTGCAATTAAATGACACACATACATACATGCTTTTAAATAACTCTGGGTTTATTGAAATTGTTTCTCACGAGGCATGCAGTTCTGTTTTATGGTCTGCTCCAGAAAGTATATGCGACTTTGATTCGTATTGTGGACCTTATGGCCTCTGTACAAGGTCAGGCTCTTGCCTATGTCCTGCTGGTTTTCGTTCATTAAGCACAGAATCAGGGTCTGCTCGTGGCTGTTCGAGGGAGGTGCCTATGAGTTGTGAAAGTGGTAGTTCAGCTCATCTGGATCAGGCGTTTTATCCAGTAGAGGGCGTCTACAGATTACCTAAGAATTCTTCGTCCTCAGATGCCACAAGCATGAAAGCGTGTGAAACTTCTTGCCTAAGGGACTGTACCTGTACAGCTTTTGCTTATAATGTAACATGCCTGTTATGGTTTTGGGAGTTACAGAACACAGTACTACTTGACTCTGGTTCAAATGGCAATCGTTTGTACATACGTATTGCCACCATACAACAACAGCAACAACAGTCAGGTTTTAGAGCTACTCCTCTGTTTCTATTGGTAATGATTCTGTTAGTCATCATTGTTATTGTTATGGTTGTTTTGTGGAGGTGCAGAGCAAAATTATTCACAGCAAGAACTGTGTATGAAAATGAAAGCCTTGCGGTTTTCTCATTTGCACAAATAAAGACCTCAACAAAAAAGTTCTCCCAGAAACTGGGAGAAGGTGGTTTCGCCTGTGTTTTCAAGGGGACATTGCCAGTTTGCGGTGTAGTGGCTGTCAAGAAGCTAAAATGCCTCAGACAAGGAGAGAAGCAGTTTCGAGCAGAGGTGCAGACCATTGGGATAATTCAACACAAAAATCTTGTTCGCCTTCTTGGATTCTGTTCTGATAGCAGTAGCAGGTTATTCGTGTATGAGTATATGGAAAAAGGTTCCTTAAACTCGCATCTCTTTTCTCAGAGTTCTGCAAAGTTGAACTGGGAACTGCGGTACTGTATAGCTCTTGGAACGGCGAGAGGCTTGGCTTATCTTCATGAGGAGTGCAAAGATTGCATTATACACTGTGACATTAAGCCGGATAATGTACTTCTTGATGCAGAGTTCTGTCCTAAGATTGCAGACTTCGGTATGGCGAAGCTTCTTGGTCGAGATTTTAGCAGGGCTCTGACAACAATGCGAGGGACCATCGGATATCTTGCACCTGAGTGGATCTCAGGGCTGCCGATCACACATAAGGCTGATGTTTACAGCTATGGAATGATGCTTCTTGAAATCGTATCAGGGCGAAGGAATGCGGAAAAAATTAAGGAAGGCAAGTTTACATACTTTCCCATCTTTGCTGCAGTCAAGGTGAATGAAGGAGATCCTATGTGCCTATTGGATAGTAGGTTGGAAGGCGATGCAGATGCGGAGCAGCTGTGCCGAGCTTGCAGAATTGCATGCTGGTGCATTCAAGATGCTGAGGAGGATAGGCCAATGATGGGAAAAGTTGTTCAGATGCTAGAGGGTGTTCTGGATGTCGATGTTCCTCCCATTCCCAGGTCACTGCAGAATTTTGTGGGCATGGAGGATTGAACTCGATATGCATAGTTAATTAGTCTCTGAAAGACATAGAGCCTTTTTATGTTTGTCCAAATAGAGGAACATACTGTTTATCATAGTTTGCTTCAGTCAAGCTTTTCCAGACAAGTGTGGTTCAGGTGTCTTTTGAACCTTCGGATAGCTGCAGGCATGCCCAATCTAACTGACGCAGTCTCGCAAAGTATTCGACTAAGTAGTGATGCTAATTTGCTGGAGTCTATTGAAGAAGTGAATGTCCAGCAGCATATTTCAGTGCCTGCTGTTGCTTATATCATCTTAGAAGAATTCCAGCTTTGGAAGCTTGCTAGAGCAAGAGAGGGAGTGGGAGACTTTGACGAGTTGCGAGTAGTTAGTGTTGGTGTCTTTTTCGGTGTTCTGGGAGTTTGGTTTCACTATTATCGTGCTGGATGAGAGTAAACCTCTTCTAATTTAACTTGCCACCTTCTAGAAAAAACATGGTATTGCAATTGGCGTAATCTCAAAAAAAAAAAGATTTGGAGTTTATGTGTCTTTGGTATTATGTAAACTGCGTTTCTCTCTTATTTGGTGGGGTTCTGATTTGCATTTCACTATCCTTGTAGACTTGTGGTATCTTGGACTTTTAAGCAAACGTGTTACGTCTTTCTCTGCTAGCAGGACAACGTTTTTTGTCCATTCATATATTTATCTGAAATTGAACCAAAAGGTATGAGCTGAATGAATTCTAGTAGATTTATATACTGCACCCCAGACTGCAGTGTTTGCACAAACTTAACTATTCCTGATGTTTGAACCATTGTCTTCCATGGTTTACCAAAGTAGTAAAAAAATGTTGTTTCCGGTATATAAAAAGATCACAATTGGCCCTGTGTGGTTGTGGAAGTCACTTCTCAGTACCGTTGTAGATTCTTATTCGTTAACGGCTTTAAAGCTGAGCTGTACGAAGCCATTTGTGGCTAAGATGTAATCTGGATTTTCCAGATCAGTTCCATGCAAATCAACTATAGAATGCAACTCCAAAACTAACAGTAAGTACGAGTAATTTCTAACAAAAATCCCATGTGCCAATGTTACAACTAACAAAAGAAGATTTATCCGCTAGTTTGCAAGATGTAATTTGCTCAGACTTCAGTCTGACTCTTTCAGAGTCTTATCTTAGCTTTGATGCTTCCATTTCATCCGTCGTCTCAGCCTCCGGTTGCTTCCAGCGCTCCACAGTTCACGAGTTTGAGATAAATCGAGTCTCGCAGACAGGACTCCACATAGCCATGAATCCATGAATCCGAGCAGCTTCTACCACCTTACTAACTGATAACTGCTCTCTATGCTGCCCAGCCAGTTATCGGCAATGTAGTGGTAAGCCGCCTCCGTTAAGTGGACGCCGTCCCAGAACAGTCGAGTAGACGGTTTCTCGCATAGGTACGCACCGTCATCGCCGCAGAAAAGTGTCCCTGGCCCTCCACAACAGATGGTAAGAACATCTTCTTCAAACCCTGCAGAATGGCAACCATCAAACTTTACCACCACCATCTGCCAACAGCCTGCAGAATATAGCTCTGAAACATTCTTACCAAACTTGCGAGGTGACTCCACCATGTCCATGATTGGGCCAAAGAGGTCGGCGTAGAGGAACGTGACGTTCGGGTGCCTGCCCCGGAGCTTCTCTAGCGCCTCCTGCAGCAGCAAGTTGTGGTGCATCCCTAGCTTGTTGTATCTTCCAGGCAACCGGTGGTGGAGTTGTATGCTGCTGGGTCGGCGTCGGCAAACATGGCGAGAACCGGCGGCACGCAGCCTGACGGGATTGTCCCCGGAACCACGAAGCTCCTCGCGCCGTGCTTGATCAGCCTCTGTTACCATTGTCATGGTTAGATCAGTACCACACTAGCCTCTGTTCTTATTATGCAATGCAGTAGTACATGGTTGATTTGTGAAGTACCTCGATGGCCGTGGAGATGGTGCCGATGACATCTGGAACAAAGGACATGATCTCTTGCACGCTCTTGGCAAGGAACGAGAAGTGGTAGTCGTTGACCCCGAATTCTCCCACGAAGAAGAGGGATCTGCCGAAGAACTCCTCGCACTCTGCAGAGCAAATGTACAGTACATATCAAATTTGACTCTGCAGGTACAGGGTTAGCTGTATACACATTTGCGTCGATTGTGTTGACTTGAGAATTTAACAACCTTGGGTAGTGCGGCAGAGAGAAGGCTTGAGCGACTCGAACCATTCGAGCTGCACGCCCAAGCTGGTGTTGAGAGGGAAAACGTCGCCATGGAAGAAAGCGGCGTCGAGAGCGGTGGCTCCACCGACCGCGAAGTTGGCACCACGGCGGAAGACCCACAGACCGGTACTTGGGATGCTGATCTCGTGAGGCAAACGTTTACAGAAGCTGACGCAGCTGCCATTATCCGCATCCCAGTGTACGAGCATGAGGAAGTTCACATCGCATGGCACTTCGATGAGAAAGGGATTTTTCGGTCAAATCAGCATACCATGTTCAAGCTGTTGCTTCAGACGACAGTAGACAAGCAGGGGCTACTGATGGGGTGCGTGGCAGTAGTTGGTGTCGCAATATATGGACTGAAGTGTGGAAGCTAGACTGCCCAGCCAAAGTCCACCATTTCTTGTGGAGACTTGGACATGATAGTCTACCTACGAGAATGAACATCGAGAGGAAGAAGGTGGAACTGGATACGCGTTGTCCAGTCTGTAACACCCTCTTTGAGGATGGCGGTCACCTTTTCTCACGTTGCCGGGAGCTGAAGAAAGTTTGGCGCCTTGTACTCCCTGACGACATTCGAGTTCAGTTAACCAAATGCACCTCTAGCCTGGAGTTCCTACACCATATCCTGCAACTGCCGTATGAACAGAAGATGAAAACGGTGGCAATGGTATGGTGCTGGTGGACAGAGCGAAACAAGGCGAACCACGGCGAGCGGCGTTTCTCGGCTACGGAATTAAGTGCTGCGGTGGGAAGACACACCTCTGAATGGGTACAGTTTTTCAGAAAGAAAACTCCCAAAATCCAGGAACCGGCTGCAAAGTGGACACCCCCACAAAGGAACTGGATAAAAATCAATCTGGATGGTGCTTTCCATGCTGATACAGGCCGTGGAGGGTGGGGATGTGTTGCTCGTGATCATAACAGCCATGCCATCTTTGCGGGTGCAGGATCCATAGCCAATGCAGGGACAGCACTCGAAACTGAAGCCCATGCTCTTCTCGAGTCAATTAAGATCGCTGAGGACCTGGGAGTGGGACGACCTGCATTTGTTACCGACTGCCAAGTCCTGCAACACGCTGTCACTTCAAAGGCGTATGATTCAGCACCGCTTGGAGCTCTCTTTAGGGAGATCAAGTTTCGCCTGCGCATGAACTTTACTGAAACTAGCGTGCTGTTTGAAAGAAGGAACTGCTACTATCCTGCTCACGTTCTAGCAGCTAGAGGGGCTGCTGAGCCAATTGGTTACAGTTATGTCTGGCTAGAAAATCTCCCAAGTGATGTAACCAAGGCCTTGTACGGCGATTCTGCCGTTGAATGCTAATGGAATGTCAGCGTTCCATATCAAAAAAAAAAAAAAAAAGGAGTTTGGTAGTGTTTTCACAAGAAACAAGTTTGGCTGTACAAATTTCAGATACAAGAATTCTTATCACTGTCCATAAGAATGACCATACTTTTCCTTCAAGGAAGTGTTTTTACTTCTTTTTTTTCAGAGACAAGGAGCACGCTCATATTTTCTTCAGCAATGTCTACGAACAGATTAGAAAAGCAATTTCTAGCCAAAAAAAATGTTTAGAGATCAGACGGCAGTTCCAGTTGCATAGATATCAGCAGTGAGCAGATGCTGCATAATTTCCAGTTCCACATGGCAGGGTGTTACAATTTCGTAACATGTAATCTTAAGACAAAAGAATCATACAAAGTACCGTCAAAACACAGAACTCTCCGTGCTCCTACCCCTTGCGTAAGACGAAAAAATAGACACTTAAGAGAGCCTAGGGGGCTGCAGACGAGCTTTCTGCCTTGCTCCGAGCTTCCCTCACCGGAGTCGAGGCCTCGGTCGAAGGCCGCGTTCCGATGTCGTTCCTGCCAACCTCTTCAAGCATCCTCACCGTGTCCGAAATCTTAGGTCGCCGTTCTGGGGTCCTTGAGACACATGCCATGCCAATCTGGAGCATCTCCACCATCTCCTCCTCAATGTTAGGGTACCTCATCAGCTCGCCGTCAAATACTTCGGCCGTCCACTCCTCCCGGACAACAGATTGCACCCACCTGACAAGGTGAACAACATCATTGCCTCCGCCGGTTACCTGAACAGGTGACTTGCCAGTGAGGAGCTCGAGTATGAAGACACCAAAGCTGTAGACATCAGAACACTGAGTCGACTTCCTCGTGTCAGTGACCTCAGGTGCACAGTATCCCAGAGAACGGGACCTTGCAGTTATCGGGTTCATCAATGATGCCAAGCCAACGTCGGAGATGCAGCCATGTTGCTGGCTGTTGAGAAAAACATTTGATGCCTTGATATTGCCATGCACAAATTTCCCATTGTTCTGGGTGTGAATGTGTGCGATCCCTCTTGCTGCACCCAGGGCTATCCTTACTCTAGTTTCCCAATCCAATGGTGTTCTGTCCAGACCTCTCTTCCCTGCATGGGAAAAAATGGCAGAATTATGAGATGCATGTCAAATTCAATTTTGGATATCAATAAATGCAAATGGCTGATCTTGTGAAGTGATCTCATTCCAAATTATCTGCATTACTGTGCAAGCTCGCACCACAATTAATGCTTGTTTCTGGATAAGATAATATATTCATACATAAGAAATGCTTGTGGCAAATGAGGCTAGCAAACCTACACAATTAAAACCTACTCCCTCCGTTCATAAATATAAGATGTTTTAGCTTTTGTCCACATTCACATGAACATGTATGTAGACATGTTTTAGTATGTATGTACACTTATTTGGGTGTGCACCTAGTCAACATGTGAGCTAGCTAAAACATCTTATATTAAAAAACGGAGGGAGTAATTGTTTCTATACTGAAAGTATCTAGTATAATAGTATTAGATCTTGTTCTCCACGACGATACTGATGTATCACAGCAGTCCTCTGGTCCTGAATCTGATAGTGAAATAGGGATGGGTTGTGACAGTGACCACCAACCATGGTTTTAAAGGCGGAGGGGCGTCGGGGCGTCCAGGGGGAGCGCCTAGACGCTTAGGCGACGCCTAGGCGGGCGCCTTGTACGGAAAGGCGCCAAAGGCGGTCGAATTCTTGGGGCGGAGGGGGAGCGCCTGGACGCCTAGGCGTCGCCTAGGCGACGCCTTTAAAACCATGCCACCAACGCTAACAATTTCAAAAGTTTAACCAAATAAACTAGACAACATTAGCTTACTAGGTAGTGACAGATATCGGCCACTATTTGTTGCCTTTATCTTGCCGACATTATCCCTGTTAACCATTTTCTTGTGCCTGTCCATAACTCCATATCTTTAGTTTCATTTCTTGCAAATATCCTCAGCGTGGCATTACTAACATGTTAAGTATGCAATGTGAAATCTGAATTCCAAGAGTTTGGTAATGAAGTGCTTAGATGACAAGATGCTATGATTAACATAACATAATTGGATATGTAAGCAAACTGATTCCCATGCTACTATATTGGCACGACTAGTTCACCACGCACCAAGCATGCCATGTGAACTTGAATACACATGCAAATATTGCAAGTCAATGCAGCTAAGCATGATGTGGAAACTGGAGGCATACCTTAGCGGCTAGATCTAAGAATGCAAGAAAATTCAATTTAGATCAACAATCCAAAATTCAGTAGAGTAAGAGAATATGACATGCTAACCCTTGGTAAAGCAAGTACAGTAAGCACAACCTTTTAGAGAAAGAAACTAGTCCCAAATATTCAAGCAAAACAAAAAACTGAGCAATACAGTCAAAACAGAGGAAGTGAAATCACAGTTGTTTGACAGTAAGTCAGTAACCATTAACAGACCAAGAATAAGGACCTACAATGCAGCTGTTAGCCTTTCTATACTTCACCAACTCTACCATTTAGCTCATACAAGTTGCCCACCCTTTCATGCAATTTGATAAAGTTAACAGAAGTTCTATGAGCTAAGCTGCTTTAATATAACCATAACCCCTTTCCGAACACCGAAACAAAAAGCAACCTCAGATCTCCATGTAAAATTAGAATATCACCCCAGTGTCGGTTCACTCTTGGGCAGGGACCATGCCAATATTTTCAGTACCATTCCAATTTTATCAGATGTCCCCGATAGGACCACTCTCATTATCCTCACCGTTACAGTTCTAATAACCAGCGGCATCAATCAAACAATTAAAACTTGCCACATTAGCATCAAAACAGTGAAGGTGACAGCAAGAACGAGAGAGAGCAAGAACCATACCATGAAGCATGTTGGATACACTTCCCCTGCTGTAGTAATCATAGACGAGCAGCTTCTCGTCCTTGGAGTAGTAGTACGCCCGGAGCTCCGCCACATTGTCGTGCCAAATCCGGCCAATGAGCTCCATCTGCTGCTCGAACTCGCGACGCCCGGCACTGACCTCCTTGAGCCTCTTGACCACCACCGTCGTGGCGTCCTCCAGCAACGCCCGGTACGCCGTACCGAACGCTCCCTTCCCGAGAACCTCGGCGGAGGCGTGGAGAAGGTCCTCCAAATCGAACGCCAACGACGGGCCCTCGAAGAACACCAGCCGGTTGCCGTCCCCAGCCTTGCCGGTGACCGCCTTGGACTCCGGCGACTCCCTCCCCTTCTTCTCCCCGCCCTTCCCGGACATGACCCGGTCCCCCTCGTCGCCGCCCCGCCTGTTGCAGAACGCTATGAGGAGCACCGCGACGACCGCGAACACCAGGACACACCCGCCGACGACAATGGCAAGGATGACCGCCTCAGTGAGCCGCGCCCGTTTCTTGCCGGCCGCCGGCGGGGACAGTGACGGGACGGAAGAGCTGGCGCCGACCGCGTCATGGTGTTCCCGGCGAAGGCCGTATCGGGGAACCTGAGCAAGGACTTGGGCACGGGGCCGTCGAAGTGGTTGTTGGAGAGGTCGAGGTACTGGAGAGCCGGAGGCCGAGGTCCGGAACGGTGCCGGAGAGCGAGTTGTTGGAGAGGTTGAGCGCGAGGAGCTGGGCGAGGTCGGACAGCTCCCCGGGCAAGCTCCCGTTGAAGGCATTGAAGGAGAGGTCGAGCACCTGCAGCCTCCGCAGGCGCGCGAGCCCGGCGGGCACGGCGCCGGAGAAGGCGTTGAGCTGGAGGTGGAGCCCCGTGAGGCGGTCGAGGGCGAGCAGCTCGTCCGGGAACGCGCCGGAGAGGCTGTTGGCGCGGAGGCTGAGCACCTGGAGCGCGGTGAGGCGGCCGAGCGTGCGGCGCGGGATGGGTCCGGATAGGGCGAGGCCCGGGAGGCGCAGCTCGACGACGCGGGCGCCGTCGGCGCTGCAGGTGACCCCCGTCCAGTTGGCGCAGACGGGGAGGGAGGCGGACCAGTTGATGCGCGCGCGGCCGCCGGACACGCCGGCGAGGAAGTCGAGTAGGGCTGCGCTGTCGGCGTCCGGCGAGGAGGTGGACAGTGTGGCGCACAGCAGCAGGAGTGCCGATAGGCGGACTAGCAGCCCGGGCGGCATGGTGCCGCGCCGCGTGAGGTTGTGGTGGTGGTTTGAGCTGGCTGTGGTGCTGCTTGGATCTGAGTGGAAGCGAAGGTGGCTGCTGCGGTAGCTTGGCTTGGGGAAGCGTGTCTGTTGTGCGAGCGAGGCGAAGGGGAGAAGGGTTGGGGAGTTGGAGCTACGCGGCCAGTAGCAGGGGGCGTGTGGACTGTGGAGGTCGTGGATTGGTGGTGTTTGTGCTGGATTTGTGGGAGCTGCATGTGCGGAAACCGGAGAATGGTGGTGGGGTGATGGGCTCGGGAGCGGCGACGGCGAGGCAGCCTCCGGCGCGGCTTGGCCGCTTGGGTGGTGTCGGTCAGACGGTCACCGCGCGCCGCGCGATTGTGCGCGCTGGACACGAGATGGCGATTGGCGCTTGTGGCAGCCGCGCAGCGCAGGGAAAACGATTTCTGCTTGGTTCGTGCAGTCACGGGATGAAAACCTAGCCGCCGGGTGAATCATCCATGTTAAAATGAGTTCCAAACTCCAATCTTGGCCGGTTATTTCATGGTGATTTCTCACCCTCGATAGCAGCCGATCTGGCGTGGGAAGACGTGGAGAACCATTGAGTCATACATGTTTTTCCATCTTTACCTTCTTCTTGTGCTTTTAGTATTTTTGTTGGCGTTTCTGTGACGGCATAGCTTACAATGATTGATAAAACAATCTTATGTTAAAGTTGTCATGTGATTTAGATACATAACAATAAAACCATAATGTAGTACAATGGTTATTTTTTCAAGAACACGCGCGAGTGTCGCGTGTCTTTTTATTAAGATAGAAATGAGAACACACAGAGAACTGTTTACAACGGATTCCCAGTCTCAGACGACGGGATCCAGCCACTAGGTTGCTACTCGATCTCTCGTATATCTCTACAAAGTCCCGCAACTATCCACAACGCAAACTCCTGCAAGATGAGCGTGCACACCGCTGCCGCGGTGGATGTCTCACGATCGAAGACTCTACTGTTGCGCTCAAGCCATATCGATCGAGCCGTCAGGGTTATGTGCGAGTTCAGTGCCTTCCTCTTCTCCTTTGGCACCGCGGCGGCAAAATCAGCCCACCACCGCGCAGCCGTGGCGCTCGACGTCGGCACGAAGCTTTGCAAACCCACCCGCTGTAGGACACTGAACCACACCTCGCGCGCGAACACACACTGCACCATCAGATGCTCTGCCGTTTCAGGCTCTTGGCTGCAGAGCGGGCATTGCGGCGGGTGCTGGAGTCCGCGCTTCCACAACCTATCCGCTGTCCAGAGCCGGTTCTTCAGAGCAAGCCACATATGCAGCTTGTGCGTCAGTGGGGCACCTGACGACCAGATTTCAGTCGCCCCGAGAGCGGCCGTTTCTGCCGAGGAAGAAGGCCGCATAGGCTGATTTCGCTGAATACGCTCCGTTGGCCGTCAGCCTCCACCGGATCATGTCCTCGTCGTCGCTGGTTTCGACAGCACGTACACGCTCCCAGAGCTCCAAGTACTCCACCACAGCCTGCACAGTTAGTGTACCTCTGATCCCTCGCCCCACTCGTTGTTGTGGAGCGCGTCCTCCACCAAGAGCCGCCTATGGCCTCTCCCTCTGATGTGCGGCCAGAGCGCAGGCGCTAATTGCCGTGCGGTTCGACCACCGATCCATGGGTCATGCCAGAAGCGCAGTGATTTTCCGTTCCCCACTCTGCAATCGAGCGCCGTGAGCAACAAGTGCTGGGCGTCAGGCGAAATTGTGAAGCTCAAACCATGCCACGGCCTCTCCTTGTCTGTTAATTCGAGCCACTTCCACCGCATCCGTAGGGCTAGATTGAGGATATGCAGGTTCTTTAAGCCTAGCCCTCCCAATTCCTTCAGCGTGCACACATGCTTCCATGCCACCTTACACTGCCCGCCTCGAGTTTCCAGCGATCCAACCCAGAAGAATCTCCTCAAGATTCTGTCCACTTGCTCAAACAAATCATCTCTTAACTAAGAGAAGGACGACCTCTTTTTTCCGTTTTTCTCCTCCAACTCAGGAATCATGCTATGTGACATTGTTAAGATAAAATCATTGTATATGCCCAAGCATAGTCAGCTACACAAAGTTGAGTGTCTGGAGGTTCTTTCTAGGCCTTTTGAAAAGGTAGAAATGGATTTAGTTATCAAACATATGCCCTCTAACAAGGCTCCTGGACCGGACGAATTTAATGGTTTATTTCTCAAAAAATGTTGGTCCATAGTCTGTGAAGATTTTTATAAATTGGCAAATGATTTTCATGCTGGAGAGGTGTCCTTGGAAAGTATTAATACTTCATATATTACACTGTTTATGAAGGTTGGGGTTTCTGAAGGAGTCAACGATTATAGGCCAATATCCTTGACAAATGTTTGTCTCAAATTTTTAGCCAAGTTGGCGGCTAATAGACTCCAACAACATATCCTAAAATGTGTTCATAACAACCAATGTGGCTTTTTAAGAACCAGAACGATCCAGGATTGCTTGGCTTGGTCTTTCGAGTACATCTAAGAAGCCAATTATCATCTTGAAGTTGGACTTTGAAAAGGCTTCCGATACAATTGAGCATGAGGCTTTTATTCAGATTATGAGAGCTACATGATTTGATGAAAAATTGATATCTTGGGTCAAGGATTTTTGTCATATGGATCTTCTTTAGTACTGCTTCATGGAGTCCCTGGAAAACAGTTTTATTGTAAGAGAGGAGTAAGACAAGGTGACACATTGTCCCCAATCTTATATGTGCTCGGAGGAGATTTGCTACAACCAGTTAATGATTTGTGTAGGCAGGATATTCTTCAGCTTCCCATTAATGTAGAAGAAGCAGCAATGCAACAATTGGCAGCAGGGTTTGGCTACAAAATTGGTGCCATGCCTTTTACTTACCTTGGGTTAGCAGTGGGAACGTCTCAGCCTACCATTATGGACTTGACTCCAATTGTGGTTACATTGGAAAGGAGATCGACAACAACTTCCTGTTTCTTAACCTATGGTGCTAGATTACGGTTAATCACTTCAGCCTTCTGTTCTATGACTTTACACATGATTTGCTCCATCCATATTCGTATGGGCATTATTAAGCAGCCGGAGAGAATAATTAGGCAATGTATCTGGAGGGATAATTCAAATACTCCAAAATAGTTGTTGGCAGCTTGGTATATGATTTATAAACCAAAAAAATCGAGGAGGTTTGGGAATTACAAATTTTTAGTACAAAAATGATGCTTTATTGATTAAGTATGTTGATAAATTCTATAATAAGGTTGATACCCCTCGGTTCATCTAATTTGGAATGCTGATTATACTGAGCAAGTTCATCACACAGCCAAATCATGTGGATCCTTTTGGTGGCGAGATGTGATAAACTTAGCTCGTAAATACAGGGATTTTGCTTGGCCGGAAGTTCATAAAGGGGACATTGTAATTTTTTGGACAGATAAATGGCTGATCGACCAATCAAGAGCTCCTTTGAAAGATAGGCTAGCAAGGCTATTTTCTTTTAATAAATATGAAAATCAATCGGTTAATGATGCATTGAATCTCCCGGATATTATTACTGTTTTTCACTTGCCTCTATCTGTCATGGCATATGAGGAGTTGCTGACTCTGACTAGTTGGTTGGCATATGAGGAGTTGCAAATGGTTTACGCAGGTTGTAAAAATCGCATGATGTCACTTGAATGAGAATTAAGTTAATTCTCGGTTGAATGAGACACTCTTTGATTTGTAAGAGTCTAGACGCAAAGATAGACATTGACCGATCCTATTGGAGTGTAGGTTTTATTGTCGATTTGATTTGTAAGATTCTCAAAACGCATAAATAGAAGAAAAAAAAGACAAATTATAGTGTCTTGCCCTCTTGAATCATATAGGATTACAATGCTACGAAAAAATACAGTAAAAAGGTTTGATACTAGAAGAAAAAACAATGAAATTCTAGTAATATGTTTAATTTATTATATTTTTTCTCGAAAATAGAGTAATGGAATTCAAAGAAAAAATCCACTTCGACGTTGTTCCTCCAAAAATCAAATGAAGTTCTTTTAAATCAGCGGAGCTCATATCAAAGATATTTCTTATGGATTATGTTTCATTGGTTTCCTACTTCCTTCGTTTCGAAATAAGTAGTGTGGTTTTAGTTCAAGTTTGAACTGACTATAACCACGCCACTTATTTTGGAATGGAGGGAATACTTTGTTACAGTTTGTAATGCTAATTCGTCGTTAAAAAAGAAAATAGTCTCGGGTCTGAATTTTTCGATCGAACGTCGAAGATTCTGACAGTGTTCCAGTGGTGGTAAGTGGATTTGCGAGTCATCGTCAAAAAGGCCATAGGGTGGGGTTTGTTCGAAAGAAAGGAAAGGATCCCGGGTGGCAGGCGAGAAAATATCTGGTGGAAACCAACTTTTAGTGGAAACCGATGAAAACCATGTAAAAATCATATTTAAAAGTTCTAAAAATAATGTGTTACGTCGGGAAGGTAGAGTTCTATGGACACGTAAAAGTTCAAGTTGAAAGTCAAAATTGTTTATGAGCTATGAAAATGCCATGATTAGTAGCAAATAGTAAATGTTACTATTCATCGCTGACCTTATCTTTCTCATAACTATGAAATGAATATGAGTTGGAGCTTGCAAATTTGCATGTTTATAAAACGTCACACTCCCAAAATATGATTGTATTTTTCTTATAACTTTTTTAACCTCCGAAGTATGGTTTCCACAAAGTATTGATTGTGATTTTTCCAGTTGCAATTGAGAAAAAAGGGTTTACGCACGTTGTATAAAAATCGTATGATGTTACTTGAACGAGAATTAAGTTAATTCTTTGTTGAATGAGACACTCTTACTTATATGACACTAGAAAAGAGTCTAGACGCAAAGATAGACATTGACCAGTCCTATTGGAGTTTAGGTTTTATTTTCAATTTGATTGTAAGATTTCAAAACGCATACATAGAAGAAGAAAAAAGACAAATTTGAGTGTCTTGCCCTCTTGAATCCTATAGGATTACAATGCTACGAAAAATACATTAAAAAGGTTTGATATTAGAGGAAAAAACAATGAAATTCTAGTAATATGTTTAATGTATTATTTTTTCTCAAAAACAGAGTAATTGAATTCTAAGAAAAAAATCCACTTCAGAGTTGTTCCTCCAAAAATCAAATGAAGTTCTTTTAAATCAGCGGAGCTCTTATATATTGAAGATATTTTTATGGTTTTTGTTTCATTGGTTTCCTACTCCCTCCTTCTCGAAATAAGTAGTGTGGTTTTAGTTCAAGTTTTAACCGACTAAAACCTCACCATTTATTTTGGAACAGAGTGAATACTTTTGTTACAGTTAGTAATGCTAATTCGTCGTTAAAGAAGAAAATAGTCCCGGGCCTGAATTTTCCGATCGAGTGCCGAAGATTCTGACACTGTTCCAGTGCTGTTAGCTGGATTTGCGAGTCATCTCCACACAGGCCGTAGGGTGGGTTTTGTTCGAAAGAAAGGAAAGGATCTCGGTGGCAGGCGAGTACATATTCGGTGGAAACCAACTTTTAGTGGAAACCGGTGAAAATCACGTAAAAATCATATTTAAAAGTTCTAAAAAAGGCATTACGCGGAAGGTAGAGTTTTATAGACATGTAAAAGTTCAAGTTGAAAGTCAAAATTGTTTATGAGCTATGAAAATGCCAAATTGAGCAATGATTAGTACTCCCTCCGTTCCACAATATAAGATGTTCTATGTAACTCACATGTTGGCTAGGTGCAAACCCATATGAGTGTACATACACATTAAAACATGTCCATATACATAGATACATGTGAATGTGGACAAAAACTAAAACATCTTATATTTAGGAACGGAGGGAGTAGCAAACATCAAATGTTACTATTCATCGCTGAATCATCTTTTTTATTGAACACCTGAATCATCTTTCTCATACCTATGAAATGAATATGAGTTGGAGCTTGCAAATTTGCATGTTTATGAGACATCACACTCCCAAAATATGAATGTATTTTGATCATAACTTTGTTAACCTCCGAAGTATGGTTTCCACAAAGTATTCATTGTGATGTGGTTACCATCGGATACTTTCTCGTGGCCGGGTGGGTAAGTTAGTTGCATTCTTTTTCCTAAGTTATATGAAAGCACTGGAAGATGCCAAGAACGAACTATGATTGTTCTGTACTTGGGTGATTCGATCACACTAACAAGATTGTTATTCAAACAAGATCCGCATTAACATATTCAGTGAACCATGTGGAAGTGACATTCTTTACATGCCCAACAGTTAACCATGTGGAAGTGACATTCTTAACATGCGCAACTACTGCCCTAACATGTCTTTATTAAAAGTCAAAAGCAGCAAAGCACTGCATTGGCCCTAGCTAACAAGTCGGGAAACTCTGTAGCCAAGTACGACTGACAACGTTCATCCACATCAACAAACAGAGGCAGCATAATCTGTGGTTATCTTCGGATCGGGCCGGCGGGAAAAGCGTGTCGATTCCCATGGATTCCGAACATGAAAAAGACGGGAGCGGCGATGATTGCATCCAGCAGCTGCTGCTTGCTTGCTTGACTTCCACTTTCGCTTTTCCTTTTTGTCAGATCACAAAGACAAGTTTGAACATCCCAAGCTACCACAAGAGCTACGGTATCACTCCTCTCCTACCATTAGCGTCATCTTCAGAGAGCAATCATGTCAACGCGCGGATTCAAACAAAAAGGTTGGTTAGCTGGGACGGCCTACTTGCACTTCGATCGGCTTCAAAATAAAGAGACGGCCGCAAGCTGTGCATGTACCGTACACGCCTCGGCTTTAGCATGATGGATTGCATCATTTTGTTTTTGTTAAGAAAATGATGGATTGCATTATTGTTTTTGATCGGGAGTTGTTCATCTACCACTAGTTTGTAGGAGAAGCAATCAGGAATGCAATCAGTGTGTGGGCGCTATTCTATAAATCTGTACCAACTGCCGCGCGCCGGTGGTTCCATGTATTCACGTCATCTGAGCTCTCCTCGAGCCATCTATCTTTCCAAAAGAAAAAAGGCCCTCGGAGGGAAACCCTAGCCGCCGCCCAACACATTTTCGCCGCTGCCATCTCTGCTGTCGTCGGAGGACGCCGACGGGCTAAGGCCGCTCGGTCGACGGGGGCGGCGGGGTTGCCTCCTCGCGTGGTGGCTCCTCCCAGGCGGGGAGCCCTCCGGTCGCCGCGCCGCGTCGTCCCGGACGGCATGGTGTTGGCGGCGGAGGTTGGGAACTGGGGCGGCGGCCCCAGGGTCGGGTGGTAGTCCTTCATTGGTGGATGGCGGCTCAAGCTGTGTTAGCCGATGGGACGCGCCAGTCGTGGTTGGTGGATGCCGATGGAGATCCTCTCCTCTGTCTTCCCCGTTCGTGCAATAAAGGTGGTTTCCGTGGTCCTTCGGTCCTTCTCGCGTCAAGACGAAGATTTGCCTGACGCATGTCCTCTTTGATAAGGCCGGAGTGTCGGGTTCCGGGAGGCTCCGCCGGCGATCTCGCATCGACGTTTATGTCTAGAGACTGCTGTATCAGATGGGATTCGGTCGCGCCGGAGGCAGCGGCGCGAAGTTATACTTCTGTTGTCATCATGGGTAAATCCATGGTGAAGTCAGAGGCAGTGAATGTCATATAATCTGAGATTGGAGAACTAGTAATGGTGATTGGAGCCTTTGGTGGCGATGAGGAACTTGCTTGGAGCTTCAGAAATCGTAGCAGCGGTATGTAAGTGGGGGCAACCGCACAAGTGAAGTTTAAAGATTTACCTTTCAGGATGAGAATCCAAGGTCCGTCTTTAATTGGTTGTGTCTGGCAATGGTCTTGCTGAAGACATTGTTTTGAAGCGGGACTATCTCCAGGGTGAAAACCCAAGATATACGATCGGGCGACGACGACGCTTGTGCACTGTTTTCTTCTTGAAGGCGTTGGTTCTGAAGAATTTGGAAATTGTGTGTTGTAAAGAATTTGGAAATTGTGTGTTGTATTGGTGGTGGTTATGCTGCTGCTACTGTAAGGACTAGAACTCTCTAGCGGAACTTTGTTTTTTTAACTTCTTCTTCCTTTTTCGGTTGTGTGCATCCGGAATTTCATTAGATTATTTCTTTGTTGCAGAGGCTAGATGTAATTGGTATCTCTGCGCTATTAATATATACAAAATGTATTCACGTCAGCATGTGCAAGCTTTGGCTCCTTTGGCAGAAAATGTGAAGCTGAAATTGTACATTAACTGGTCTAAACGAATTAGCAAAACATGGATCAGATGGAGGCGAATCGAATGCGCATAGTTATTTGGATATCATGTTGACACTATGCTCTCAAGTCATGCTGGCGATGTCTCACCTTTATCGCTATTTTCCTATGCCAAAATGATCTTGTTTCTTAGAGGGGAAAATGTATAATCACCTATGCATATGCAATGCACACATCTAAAACTATCCCTTTCGACTCACTGAAATACGATATATTGCTCAATGTCACTTATACTTATTAATTTGCTCAATGACACTCTTTTAGTTCATTAAGGAACTTAAATACAAAGCTGGCTAGGACACGAGTGAATTAACCATTTCTAATTTCCCCATGAAAGTCAAGAAGTGTAGAAAACTAACCAACATTTTCTAAATTCTATTACAAAAGGTAAATGACTTTTTACCTGTTGTTAAGTTGTTCCAAAATGTAGGGTTCAATGGGTAAAGATATGGAGCTAAGTTGGCATTGGAGAGCTCTAGTCAAATATCTGTTTCTCGGTGGATGGGTTTGTATCCCAGTGGTTAGAGAACGGTGGTGCTTCTATGCCGGCCCGAGTTAGAATCCTGGATTCGGCTTGGTGTCCCACGCCTTCTCCTTAATTAAAAGCAGCGAGGTCTCTCCCTCGCTGGTTCAAAAAGAAAAAGAGAAAAAAATTGGTCCTCGGTAATTCTAATTGGGATCAAGCTGGACTTGTGAAAATTGACTTCTAATTCTATAGAGGCTGCAAAGGTATTCACTATGCATGTAAAATTTGGTCCACATGACCCTCCACGTTTCTCTCGTCGGCTTTCTCTTTCTCCCCTCTCATCCCGCCATTGTTTCTCCTTTTTTTAGAGAGTACGTGACTGCGTACCTTATTTGTATAGAAGGCAGAAGTTTGTTACATACCATGTCTACTTTGCGTACAAAGAGGACAGAGGGTAAAAAGAAAACGCTCCATTACATCGGAAAAGAAAAAACTAGTCTAACTTCTCGCGTCATGGTTTGGGCCTCCAACTCCGGTCCGTCTTGCTGCATAAAGATGCGACAGGTCCGGTCCGGTTTGGACCTGTTACTGGACCTGTGAACCTGTATCAAAATTTCAGGTCCAAGGTTCAGCCCACACCTCTTCTTACAGGGTAAGGGTAACCTTAGGTTCTACCCTATCATGCATCTTCTGCATTGTACTGCTTTCAGCCACCATCGCCGCGACGCTCACCTTAGGTCGGGCTGCTATGTGCAGTGCACATAGCAGCCCGACCTCTTTGGGGTGGAGGGAGGACACTGTGGCAGATGATGGCATGGAGTGTGTTAATATGCTCCGTATACCCATATATCTCAGTACTGAAGCAACATATTTTCTCCGATATACTACCCCGTACATACGCACCTCACGTACAAGCGCGATCCAATCGAGGGATCTTAATTGGCCTACCAGCCACCGCTCTCGATCGTATGGGATGAAAAATAGTTCTACGTACTAGTATCTGTACGCCCAGCTCCCTGTTCAATTTTACCATCTTGGTGAGACCGACGTGCCACAGAACCATACGTAGGCATGCTTTTTTAGAGGGGTTGGTCTCTGTGTCCTTTTTGGTAGGACTCAGACATGGAATGTACCACTCACTCAGAGTCAGCACATCGATTCATAGGGCACTGGCACATGAGTATGCACTTCGCTCCCAGATACCAAGGGCGTGATTGGTAGCCTGCATGAGCCCAGCCAGGCCCGCCAGCTGCAAGTTGAGGGTGTTTGGTAGCCTGCAGAGCACTTGGGCCAGGCTAGCGCGAACGTTAAAGCACCTCCGGGCCAGGCCCGATGGGAACGGCCGAATCGGCCGTTTCCGTGGAGCCAACCTCGTTCTCTCCTCGCCGATGCAAAATCCCCATCCCTCTTGCGCCGAGCTCGTGCGAGACGGGGATGGCGGGAGCTTCCCTGGTGCAGCGAAAAATGCGGCGGAAGAATTTGCGTCACCTCCCGCCCAAAACCCTCCCTTATATACACTCTCCACTCTCACCGCTCACACGTGCTCACCATTTCCACCACCTCGAGGTCTCCAGTAACTTCAGTGAGCAGGTAAGCGGCGGCGGCGGCGACGACGCACTCATCTCTGGTGGGCAGCGGCGGAGGAGGCGGCGGCAACCTTCTCAACTCGCAAGTTCTTGCCTATCGCGCATCTTCACCGATGGCTGTAAGTGATCTTTCTAGCCTTCTAGGGTTCATCTGACTTCGATTTTGTAGATCTGTGATGTGCTAGTACAAGAACATGCTATTTGGTTTGCCTTTCTTGTCGATTTGTGCTTACATCTGTATATGCTTTGTGTTCTTCTCCATCTGTGCTTGCTTGTGGTTTAGATTAAATCTTCGTCCTGTACATGTGGTAGCCTTGTTAGATCTGTTACATATGTTCTTACTTGTGTCCATGTCAAACCCTTGTTAGTTCTGTTAAGATTCATGTGCGTTTGGTGTTCTTGATCGATGTAGGATTCCACGTGCAAGGACTTTAGCGAGGCACTTGTTCCCATCGGTGACTCGCAAATCCCATCGTGCGTCGATGACTCGCAGCCTCTGTCCGATTTGGGTATGAACGAGCATGCGCCGACCGGTAGCCAGGTCGTGTCTGAGGTTGTGAACAACATCGCTATCACGGTGAGCCAGCAGATTGCGAAGAACAAGGCCCAGACCAAAGCTACCATGAAGTGGCTTCCATTCATGTCAACCTTCGTTCTAAAGCACATGACTACTCTGATCAAGACTGAGGTGAGAACTGACAAAGGATTCAAAGAGGTGCACCTGAAAGATGCCGCCAGGGCTCTCTTTGATCACTGTGGGGCGGAGGTGACCTCAACTCAGGTGTACAACCACCTGAGGAAGTGGAGGCTCCGATGGGTGCAGGTGAGCAAGCTCAGAGATTTGAGCGGCGCACAATGGTGTGAGGAGACCCACACCATCATCCTCGAGTCTGCCCACTACACCGGGCACATCATGGTTAGCACATTGTCCAGCCACTTTGGTTTCAACCAACCCTAACATTCCCATCTAATAAACTCTTCTACCATTCGTAGGATCACCCGAAAGACGCGGAGTTTCTTAACAAGCTGAAAGGATCGGTATGACACCTAGAGGGGGGGGGGTGAATAGGTGCTACTCCAATTTTAGTCTTTTTCAATTTAGGCTTGACACAAAAGGTAAATTCTCTAGATATGCAACTACGGTGAATTTACCTATATGACAAGCTAGCAACTAAGCACGATATAATAAGGCGGTAAACAAGGATAGAGGTAACCGAAGTCAAAGCACGCGGAGACACGGATGTAATCCCGAGTTCCTCCTTTTTAGGGGAGTACGTCTCGTTGGAGAGGTGTGAACCAACACAATGGTTCAACGGCCACAAAGGCCTCACCCTCTTCTCCGGTGAACCGCACCACAAAGGTTTGGTTCACTTCAACTATCGGAAACCTTCGAGGCGGAGTCCGGAGCCTTTACAACAACGACTTGGGGCACAACCCACAAAGGATTGGGGGCTCCCAAACAGCTACAATCTGTCACAAAGACAATCAAGTGAGTACAATAGGGGGCTAGGTTTTCCTAGTGGAAACCCTAGCTAATGGTCCCTCAAGTGAATGAGGGGGAAATGACAAACGGCTCGGTGAAGATGTAGATCGGGGCCTTCTCCTTCAATCCTCCAAAGATCAACGAGTTTGGGTGGAGGGATTGGGAGATCTAGTGATTCTTGAGCTTGCAACAATGGGGATCTTGAATTCTGGGCGAGCTCTGGCTGGAGGTAGATGGAGGGGTATATATACCCCCCCAGAAAAGTAGCCGTTGCAGAGAAGAATCACACCGGAGTTTCCGGCCCTAGTGACCGGAAACTCCGGCCTGGGGCGGAAACTCCGGCCTACAGGGGCCGGAAACTCCGCCCCACACCAGGGCTGAGCAACTTCTTCACAGCAGAGACTTGGGCAAAGACTCCGGTGCCCTGGGGCCGGAATGTTTGGCCAGGGGCGGAAACTCCGGTCCTGAGGGCCGGAAACTCCGCCCCACACCAGGGGCTGAGCAACATTCAGCAGCTTTGCTGTTTCTTCGAGGACAAGTCCAGGACCGGAAACTCCGGTCTTGGAGGCCGGAAACTCCGGCCTGAAATGCTCCAGAAACTCTTTTCTCTTTTTGGTGTTGATGCACATGTTGTATACAATAAAACCTGCATCACTTAGCACCAGATTAGACATCCTAAGTGTTGTTAACTAACACACAAAACTAAGAGATCACAAAATGTCCTTTCAATCTCCCCCTTTTTGGTGTTAGATGACAACACACGGATTTGCAATAAAGTTCACCATACTATCATGTTTAACAAAGGAAAAGCTCCCCCTAGATGTGTGCATATAACTCATTTGCTTTGGAATGCAAATGCACACATATAGAGAAACAAGTTCCACAACAAGGCGACATGATATGTAAACGATACATTTCATAAACAAGACATATCACAAAGTAGGTTGAGCCTAGAGATAAAAACCATACCTTGTGCATATAAATGTAGATAAACATCCATATAACCATAGCACAATAATGTAGGTTCAACCATACATAATAGAAATCCATATGTCTTACACTCACATAGTTCACAACACAAGATGCAAATAAGTTCCAAATAACATAAAAGGACACAAGCGCAATAAAATGATAAAAGCACATGCTTGTGTCCAACCCATGCAAATCCCGGAGAGAACCTAATAGAACTACTTCTCCCCCTTTGGCATCGAGACGCCAAAAAGGGAAAAGAGCATAACTACACGAAACCCATGGAGATCACCCGGAGCTTTCTTCCATGTCATCATCACCTTCCCCTTCTTGATTGTAGTCCTCATCGGAAAGGTTCATGGGAGCCTTGCCGGTGTTGCGAGAAGTGGAGGGCAATGAAGTCACATCCGCATAATCCGACCAAGGAAAGATGTCTTCGTTCCATTTCTCAAAGGGATAGTCTCGGCCGACGAGGAGGAGATAATAGGATTGCCATCTTCATCTTCTTCCGGAGGAGGAGTGATACTACCATTGTTGAGCTTGCGCAACTCCTTGATCATGATTTGTTGGTTGTCAATGATGTGCTTCTCTCTCACATATGAGGCATGGTTCTCCTTGTGAAGTGCAACATCCATGCAAAGCAACTTTCTCTTCCACCAAGAGAGTTTACTCACTTCCGAGTTCACTTGAGCCCTTCCTTGAAGATATGAGGGAGGGTCGGCATTCTTGCTTCTCCTTTAGGCATTGGGGCCTCGGTCTCCGCTTCCTCACTACTAGATTGCGGAGGAGGTGCACGAGAGGAAGACGGTTGCTTGGTGTGCTTGCTAAGTTGGTGGAGAGTCCCCTTGGCATGCTTGGTGAGGCGAGAGGTATCGATGTTGGAGACCTTGGAGAGGATGAGCTTCATCACATAAGGTGCATAGAGAGGGTTCTTGTGCTCAAAAATGGCCCAATGCATTCACACTTGATGAAATCCATGACATCAACTTCTTGGCCTTCACAATCCGGACCGGCTTGGAGCACCTTGTAAGCATGGTATAAGAGATTGACAAGCCCTCCTCGAATGGCATCCACATTTCCGGCTTGAGGAGCAAGATTGAGCCGAACCATGCGAAGGAAAATGTTGAAGGTGGGGAGGAGGTCTTGATTGGTGCCAACGGATGATGCAACTGAATATAAAGGGCGCAAGCGGCGTTTGTTGTAGGCACCCCTTCCACATGCATCCTCTTCCCAACACAAGTAGTGGCCCCTTGAACTTGTATCCCAAACATCTTCCAAACTCCACAAAGTTAGAGGTGCACTTTTGAGAACCGGTCATCCAAGTCATGGTGACATCTTCATCATTATCAAACACCACTGTGGCAAAGAACTGATGCACAAGCTGAATATCATAATCTTCATGAACATGGAGATGAGCCTCTCAAGTCCAAGCTTCCGAGCAATCCACACGGCCTCTTGAAAATAAGGCTTCTTGTCCAAGCTCTCAAGGCTCAACACCTTTTGCTCACACACCATATGCTTCTCAATGCGGGCATATATCTCATTCATGATCAGCTGCTGCTCTCTCCTTGGAAATTAGGATCATCGGTGTTGGATGGCAAGTCATAGAACTGCTGAGATCTCATCCGACGAAACTCGATCTTCCCCATGCCCAAAACAGTGGTCAAGGAGTCAAAATGAGCTCTCTCGGCCTCTTCTTCATATCAAACCCACCTAGGGCAGCATGTCTTGTGGCTTCTTCATCTATGGTACTCTGCTGTCTCAGACGGCCAGCTGCTGTCAAAGAAGCTTGTCCCTTGTTTGAGCACGGATGCTTTTCTTGGTGATTTTTCAGGATGTTTCATGGAAGACTTTGTCCTCTGCACACCTGTGAAAAACAGAATAGGAGAAAAGCATGGGGATAAGCTTGCATGTCCAGGAACCAAAGAAGAAGTAACCAAAGAATTCTGGGCACAAAGTGTCTGATCTACACCGGAGTTTCCGGCCTCAGGGGGCGGAGATTCCGGCCCTGACCGGAGTTTCCGGCCTGGAAGACCGGAGTCTCCGGCCCTGAGATGGGGAACCTCGATTTAGTTCAAGAAACTTTGTGCTGAGAATTCTAGGGTTAAATCTAGGATACACCTTGCCATCTAGAAGATTCTACACCATGAAAAACTAGGGGAACTACTCTCCAAACTTAGATCGAGGTGAAAAACCTAAGGAGAGAGAGGAGGTACCCTTTTTGTCCATGGTGCAGCCCAAACGAAGGAGAGGAAGGTCCCCTGCGTTGGTGAGGAGGAGTAGGCCGGAGGCACGGCGGATTCCGGCGGCGGGGAGCAGCCGGAGTGGCACTTCGAGGCGGCGGCGGCTGCAGGGGAGAGGTTGGGGGTCGGGGGTGTGTGGGAGTTGTGAAGTCAACTCCCACCCCGATCCCCTTTTGGACCCCTGCGAGAACTGCCCAGACCGGAGTTTCCGGCCTAAACACCGGAGTCTCCGGCCTAAGCCAGAGATTCCGGGTTTAGGGCGGAAACTTCAGTCAGACCGGATATTCCGGCCCAAAGGACCGGAGTTTCCGGCCCCACCAACTCAAAAATGCCAGATTTTGTTGTTGAACATGCAAGATGCAAGAGGAGCAAGTTTTCAGAAGGGATAGGCCTGGGATGGGACACAAAGTCACTGGAAATGGTACTTCACACTCAAACTTGGTAAGAGGCACAAAGAAAACATTAAGAAGCATCATTTGAGTGTGTTTTCCATAAAGACCAACGGATAGGCAAAAAGGCCATAAAGCTCCAACAAGATCAAATCTTCACAAAGAAGATGGCGGTGGCCTAAGCCACCATGTATGAGTGTATGTGGTGTGACACCGCGAAGATATATCTTGGGTTCACCGCCACTACTCGTCATTTAAGCTCACAATTCATAAAATGAACAATATAGAGACAAAATGAGTTCTTTCTATCGGCATAATGGGGGGAGGGATAGTCCAATGGATTAGGACCGCACTCCCCCTATGTCCATGCCTACACCTAAACCAAACATATAGCTAAGATATAGGTGTGTATGCAAGATATTCAAGCGACGCTCCCCGAATCGATGATATTTAGCTCATGCCTCAAATAAGTGAACCTTGCTTCATCAAGTGGCTTCGTGAACATATCGGCAAGTTGGATCTTCGTGGGAATATAACCAAGCTCAATATCACCCCGGATGATGTGATCACGGATGAAGTGATAGCGAATCTCAATATGCTTCGTTCTTGAGTGCTCCACCGGGTTGTGGCCAATCTTGATAGCACTTTCATTGTCACATAAAAGAGGCACTTTGTCACAATGGACACCGTATTCCTTTAAAGTTTGCCTCATCCACAACAATTGAGTGCAACAACTAGCGGCCGCCACATACTCGGCTTCGGTGGTGGAGAGAGATATGCAATTTTGCTTCTTAGAAGACCAACTCACCAAGGACCTACCAAGGAATTGGCAAGCCCCGGAAGTTGATTTCCTATCATCCTTGCAACCGGCCCAATCCGAATCCGTGTAACCGGCAAGAGAGAAAGTTGAGCCTTTAGGATACCACAAACCAAACCTTGGGGTATGAACCAAATATCGAAAGATTCGAAGAACCGCCGTTTGGTGGCTTTCTTTGGGAGCCGCTTGGTACCTTGCACACACTCCTACACTCAACACAATATCGGGTCTAGATGCACAAAGATAAAGCAAAGAACCAATCATAGAACGATAGAGCTTTTGATCAACATCCTTATCTTTACCCTTTGGATTAAGTTCAAGATGACACTTGGTGTCCATAGGAAACTTCTTCTCTTTAGCATTTTGCATCTTGAACCTCTTGAGCATGTCTTGGATATATTTGGCTTGAGAGATGAAGGTCCCTCCACTCAATTGCTTGATCTCAAAACCAAGGAAGTACTTCAACTCTCCCATCATGGACATCTCGAACCTATCGGTCATAAGCTTTGAAAATTCATCATTAAAAGCTTTGTTAGAAGAGCCAAATATGATATCATCAACATAAAGTTGGCATATGAAAAGCTCCCCTTTAACCCTCTTGGTAAAAAGAGTGGGATCGATTTGCCCCACTTCAAAGCCACGGTCTACCAATAGCTCTCTTAGGTGCTCATACCAAGCACGAGGTGCTTGTTTGAGACCATAGAGCGCCTTATCAAGTTTGTAGACATGGTTAGGGAAGTGTGGTCCTCAAATCCCGGAGGTTGCTTAACATATACCAACTCCTTTAAAGGACCATTAAGAAAGGCACTTTTCACATCCATTTGTTGCAACTTGAAATTATGATGTGATGCATATGCAAGAAGGATACGGATGGACTCAAGGCGAGCCACGGGAGCATAGGTCTCTCCAAAATCAATGCCTTCAACTTGAGAGTACCCTTGAGCTACCAATCTTGCCTTGTTCCTCACAACCATTCCATGCTCATCTTGCTTGTTCTTGAATATCCACTTGGTGCCTATAACATTGAGGCAATCTTTTGGCTTCTCCACTAGATTCCACACTTTGTTGCGCTTGAAGTTATTGAGCTCTTCATGCATGGCTTCCAACCAATCCGGATCTTCAAGAGCTTCAAAGACTTTCTTTGGTTCCACCATAGAGATGTGGGCTTGATGTTCATTAAATTTGCCAATTGTTTTCTTGTGGTGACCTTGTTCTTGACATTACAATGATATTTCTAGATGAAGACTCTTTCTTCTCCAATCCTTTTTGACTCTTGCTATACGACGGGTTTCGATATCCTCATTGATGCGAGGAATTTCGCTTGATCATCTTGATCATTTGAGTCCCCGTCTTGACCGGTGTTGACCTTGATCATCTTGAAGCATCTTCAACAAAGGAAGGAGAGGGTTGATCTTGGTCATGACCTTGGCTAGTTCAACAATAGGAGAACTTGGTTCTTGCATAGCAACTTGGTCAACTTGAGGAGGGTCTTGAACTTGTTCTTGGGTAGGTGCATCATTTGCTTCCATAGAAGGTGCAACTTCAACTTGTGATGATGGAGTCTCCACATGAGTGGAGCTAGGACTTGCTTGAGGAGGCTCATGATGGATTTCAATGGGGCGATAGAAACCAACCCCCATTCTTCTTATTGCTTCTTGAGGTTCCTCATTATCTACATCACAAACATGAAATTGCGCCACTTGGGAGCCGTCATTCTCATCGAACCTCACATCACAAGATTCTATGACTTTCCCAACGGTCTTGTCATAGACTCTATAGGTGTGAGATTCGGCACCGTACCAACAAAAACACCCTCTAAAGCTTTAGATTCAAATTTAGACAAACGAACACTTTTGTTCTTATAGAAACACTTACAACCAAACTCGGTAGTAGGAGACATTGGGCTTGTTGCCGGTGAGCATCTCATAAGATGTAAACTTCTTGCCAACACGAAAGAATAACCGGTTAGATGAGTGACACGCCGTGGAGATAGCCTCGGCCCATAAGAATAGTGGAGACTTAAACTCCGCCAACATAGACCTTGCCATATCCATGAGAGTCCGGTTCTTCCTTTCGGCTACACCATTTTGTTGAGGGGTATATGCAGCGGAATATTGATGACGAATCCCCTCTTCACTAAGAAACTCATTTAAGGTGTAGTTCTTGAACTCGGAGCCATTATCACTCCTAATGACCAAAATAGGGACATTGTATTGGCGTTGAACAATATTGGAAAAGTCGATGACGGTTTGTTGGGTTTCATCCTTCGTCTTGAAGAAATAAACCCAAGTAAATCTTGAATAGTCATCAACAATCACCAAACAATATTTCTTCCCACCAAGACTAGGTTGAGGCACGGCACCAAAGAGATCAACATGAAGAAGTTCCAATATCCTCGTTGATGAAATAATGGTCTTGCCCGGATGGGGAGAATCATGCATCTTTCCTTCAACACAAGCCCTACAAAGACGATCTCTAGAAAAAGAAACATCCTCTTTTAGTCCAAGAATGTGGCCACCCTTGTGAAGACTTTGCAAAGTTCTCATGTTGACATGGGACAAGCGGCGATGCCACAACCACCCCACGTCGGCCTTTCCGAATAGGCATATTGCTTGAGTGTTGGTAGACCCCGAAAAGTCTACCACAAACAACTCATTTTCAACATACCCAACGAACATGACCTTTAGAGTCTTGCTCCTCAAGAGTACCACCATATCAATAGTAAAATGGACATCAAAGTTCATCTTATTAAGAGCACGAACGGACATAAGATTGTAACCTAGAGACTCAACAAGCATGACATTTACAAGGGTGATATCCCTTGCAACTACCACCTTGCCGAGACTCTTTACCTCGGCCTTTGACTTGTCACCATAAGAGACGGATGAGTTATTTAGATTTGGTCTCAACTCCGTCATAATCTCCTTGCTTCCGGTCATATGACTAGTGCATCCACTATCAACCACCCATTTCGATCCACCGGAAGCATAGTCCTCGGTGACATTAGCCATGAGGCAACGAGCGTTGTTGGTGGAGAAGTTCTCATTGGGGGATTCAAAGAGAGAAGATGATGAAGTTGATACAATAGCCAATGCGGCTACCTCATTAGTAGGTGCATCTTCATCTTCGGAATCACTTGTGGCATATTCTTCTTGAGCCACCAACACAATTCTTGGTGCCTTCTTGAAGAAAGGCTTCCTTGGTCTTGCGGGCTTCTTTTGGATCAACTTTGAGTGGTCCTTGGGATGAGCTTCCCACCATTTTGCTCTCGGTTCTCATAAGGACACTCTCTTATGTAGTGGTTCTTGTCATGACAATTGTAGCACGTCTTCCACTTTGAGGCTAGCTCTTTCTTCCCACTTGAGTTGTTCTCTCTATCAACCTTGGCTTTAGCTTTTGCCGGGTCTCCCAAAACTCTCTTGTGGCAAGAGCTATATGACCATTTAGAGCCGGTTCAAGATCATTTGGAGCAATGTTGCTTGGGCACGCTTCAACCTCATCATGACATACCACCTTGGCCTTCAAAGCAAGTGAGGGGCCTTGTTTCATCCCCATGGCCCTAGCACGGTTATCTTCGGCATTCTTGGTGGCAACCTTGGAGGCTTGCACTTCTTGCATAACTTCATTGGATGTCATTTCGTTGTAGTTGTGTCTTCCTTGAATGGACTTCAACTCGATGGGCTCGAAAGGCAAGAGAGCATTCACATACTTCCTCTTGACATAAGCATCATCCACATAGGTTGCCCCCACATCAAGAAGGCCTTTGCAAGAGTCTTGAGTCTTCCATACATGTCTTCATGATTCTCATTGTCAAACATGTAGAAGCCTTCGGCATCATTGCTCAAAGACTCATATCGGTTTCTCTTCATGCTTTCATTCCCAAGAAATGCAACCTCAAGACAATTCCAAGCTTCTTTGGCGGTGGTGGCATTGAGAACATAATGCTTGTCACTTTCACTCACTGAAAGTTCAATCATATGGAGTGCGGAGGCATTGAGTTGCTTTTCGGCAAATCTCTTCTTGTCACATTGCTTGGATCCGCAACCTTGTATCCATCTTCAATGATCCTCCAAAGCTCGATAGAGGCACTGTTAATATGAGATCTCATTGAGCGTTGCCAACTAGCAAAAGCTAATGCATTAAGCTTAGGTGGAGGACCAATGGGGTTTATGCGGGTGGTGATAGGTGGGTCGATAGGGTACCATCCCGGAACGGTATGGTACTCATCCTTCCCATCTTCATGCTTGGTAGGAGGTGGAGGAGTTGGTTTAGATCCGGAGGTGGTTTCCACCCCCTTCTCATTTTTCTTTTTACCCTCCTCGGAATCACCTTCATCGGAGTTAGAGATGCCCTCTAGTGGGATGGTTTCCGAAACCTTGGCATTTGTGTTTCATGAGCATGTCACGCAACTCACCAAATTTGACATTCATGTCATTCATGGACGATGTCAATGTTGTTTCCAACTTTTTGATATCGGCCATGGATGCCATGGTCTCTTTGGCCTTGGCAAGATCGGCCTCATCCTCACTTTGTGTCATACTTCTCTTAGGCGGTTAAGCCCAAAACAAGAGAGCCTATGCTCTGATACCAATTGAAAGGATCGGTATGACACCTAGAGGGGGGGGGGGGGGTGAATAGGTGCTACTCCAATTTTAGTCTTTTTCAATTAGGCTTGACACAAAAGGTAAATTCTCTAGATATGCAACTACGGTGAATTTACCTATATGACAAGCTAGCAACTAAGCAATATAAAAAGGCGGTAAACAAGGATAGAGGTAACCGAAGTCAAAGCACGCGGAGACACGGATGTAATCCCGAGTTCCTCCTTTTTAGGGGAGTACGTCTCGTTGGAGAGGTGTGAACCAACACAATGGTTCAACGGCCACAAAGGCCTCACCCTCTTCTCCGGTGAACCGCACCACAAAGGTTTGGTTCACTTCAACTATCGGAAACCTTCGAGGCGGAGTCCGGAGCCTTTACAACAACGACTTGGGGCACAACCCACAAAGGATTGGGGGCTCCCAAACAGCTACAATCTGTCACAAAGACAATCAAGTGAGTACAATAGGGGGCTAGGTTTTCCTAGTGGAAACCCTAGCTAATGGTCCCTCAAGTGAATGAGGGGGAAATGACAAACGGCTCGGTGAAGATGTAGATCGGGGCCTTCTCCTTCAATCCTCCAAAGATCAACAAGTTTGGGTGGAGGGATTGGGAGATCTAGTGATTCTTGAGCTTGCAACAATGGGGATCTTGAATTCTGGGCGAGCTTCCTGGCTGGAGGTAGATGGAGGGGTATATATACCACCCCCTGAAAAGTAGCCGTTGCAGAGAAGAATCACACCGGAGTTTCCGGCCCTAGTGACCGGAAACCGGCCTGCAGGGGCCGGAAACTCCGCCCCACACCAGGAGCTGAGCAACTTCTTCACAGCAGAGACTTGGGCAAAGACTCCGGTGCCCTGGGGCCGGAATGTTTGGCCAGGGGCGGAAACTCCGGTCCTGAGGGCCGGAAACTCCGCCCCACACCAGGGGCTGCTGAGCAACATTTCAGCAGCTTTGCTGTTTCTTCGAGGACAAGTCCAGGGACCGGAAACTCCGGTCATGGAGGCCGGAAACTCCGGCCTGAAATGCTCCAGAAACTCTTTTCTCTTTTTGGTGTTGATGCACATGTTGTATACAATAAAACCTGCATCACTTAGCACCAGATTAGACATCCTAAGTGTTGTTAACTAACACACAAAACTAAGAGATCACAAAATGTCCTTTCACAAGCCCATTCTAAACTATCCACAGATGCAAACGATCTTCTCCTACGGTTTGGACACCAGAAAAATTTGCCATGGGCTCAGGTGCTCCCCTCGGCGTGCCCCACCCAGAGGATACCGACACGCAAGAATCTGAGGACCATCATCCTCGATGGTCCTCCCGCCAAGCAGGGTGACGCACCCAGCCATGGTCATGGTCATGGTCATGGTCATGGAGGGAAGAGGAAGAGGGGATCCCTCGGTGACGAGGAGATCTAGGCTTTCGCTAGCATGACTGAAGCTGTGAAAGAGGTTGCCAGGTCATCAGGGACAGCAAGCCCATAGACATGCACCCTGAGTTGTACAATGCAGTCATGGACTCCATTGGGTTCACTGAGGAGGCTCTGATGGTGGCTCTTGGCCACATTGTTGATCACAAGGCGCAGGGTGTGAACTTCGTCGGCATGGCGCCGCAGCACAGGACCCTCTGGTTCAGGACCTTCCTGGACAAGTACTACAAAGATTGAGTTGTAGTGTGGTGGTAGCAACAACAGCAGCATGACAACGAAGATGAAAAGTGATGATGACGATGTATATTTTGGCTTAGCTAGGGCTTGAAACTTGTCTTATGGCCTATATATTTTGATGAGGTGGTATATACTAACCCCTCAGATGATGGTGAACTTCCTGGTGGTGGTGGTGGTAGAATGACACACCCACTTTTGATGTGGTGGTAGGTTTAACACCATAGTGGTAGGATAAACTTGTGACCCCCTTTTGTAATTATCATGCATGCTGCAGAAGGTTTATGTTAGAGTGAACTTCATATGCTTCTTCTGTTGTTCATCATGCCTCTTGTGATGATGCTCTTCTATTTCTGTTAATCTTTGTGGTGTTCGCAGATGAACTGGTATGTTGTGTACAGAGGGAGGCGTCCAGGAGTGTACAATTCGTGGCGGAGCTGCCATGAACAAGTGACCGGGTTCTCCAACAACAGCTACATGGGCTTTGAAACTTTGCAAAAGGCACATGAGAACTACTCGAACTTCCTGAACGACAACGAGGTGATAGATCAAGAGGTGGCAGCTCAAGAGGTGATAGAACATCAGATGATAGCTCAGGTCGTGGCTAATGAGATGGCAGCCGAAGTGGGTAATCAGGTCGTAGGCAGTAGAATCAAGGACTTCATAATGATCGTTCTAGTTGTGGTGATTGTGAAGCTCCTGCTATTCTAGATCTGACGTATGATCGGGTGTATGATCATGTACTGGTAAGCTCACCATGTTAGAGCTGTGGTAACCATAGCGGGCCTCTTGCACGCAACCAAACATTGGGCAATCGCTTCAGCTAAGACCAAAAGCACATACTGCATGCAACCAAACAAGCTGGTCTTGTTTAACCAACCCATGCAACAACACCATCTGCAGGCTACCAAACATGAGCAACAACATGACTCCCGTCCGTTTTTCCGTGGCCATGCCCCCCAGGGCCTGCCCCCATAGAGATGAAAATCGGATGCAGGCTACCAATCACACCCCAAGTGTGGGTTTGTACCCTGCGCGACCTCGTTTTTATTGTTGGGTGCAACTTTGGCCCTATTTGGTTTGGTTGGCTGGGCTGCTTCACCTTGTTGACCAGCATGAATTCTAAATCACTCACGGGACAGGGCCTAGAGGAACGGCTGATTCTACCGTTTTTCAAGACTATTTTGGTCAATTTTGGCCCAGGAGTTGGCTAGCTGGGTATGAAACCTTTTGCTTAACTTCTTCACCTAGGTGCTCACTAATCTACCTAACTATATACCTCGATTTAAAGTACTTTGTACACGAAATATGTGCGTGTCGATGAGTAGGTTCTATTCCCGTGCGCGGTTTCGAGTTTCGTTGACTGCATCTTGTCAATTTCAGACCGATGTTTGCCTTTTTTGGACGAATGTTGTCCAATCCGCCGCACTCGGTTGACCGTTTGAAATTTCCTTTAACTTTAACGAGTACATTAACCTCACCGTTTCGCACAATTTTCGCGTTGCAACTTTTCTATTTCGGCAGACATATATGAGAAGATCTTGCACTGAGCTTTGTACATGTTTAGACTGCAGTCAGTGTACCGTGCTTTCTTCAAACTCCGTCGCCGCCATGTACTGCAATGTCACAACACTAGCTACTGTATTTATCGCCGCCGTTCGCCGCCATGAACTGCACTGTCACAACTGCGGCTAATGGACAATATGTGTGTTTTTAACTTGCACCACAACCTCCGGCGAAGTTCCCACCGTGGGCGCACCACCTCCGCGTCGTACCGCCGTTGTGCTCATCACCGGCGGTGGTAGAAGGGGCGTGAGGAGAAGTGGTGTGAGGTAAGGTCACCATGGAGTCAAGAGGTGAGACTACATGAACCAAACGCCGGGGTTTGTAAACTCGTTTCAGACCGAACATGCCTGACTAACACTTTGTGGGCAACCAAATAACATGCACATAAGCCACGTTTTTCCAGAGCCTGGCCCTATGAGACTGATTTTGCACTTCATGCAAAATGTTCAAAAAACATGCATGAAACCAAACACGCCCCAAATCACAATTTCTCTCTCTTTGAAACGAGCAATAAGTTCGATTCGATTACTCCTATCTCCGATTCATAATAAGCGTCGCATTTTTAAGCAATTCAGCACCACGAGACTTATTTGAATCGGACGGAGTAGCTTTTTTTTTGAGCCAATAAGTAGTGTATTATTGCACTATAGGAGAGTGTCACAGAAGTATTGCAGAATTTTAAAGGCCGGCTCAATCGTCAAAATCGCAAAAAAGGCGCGAGGGATGACGTTGCCGCGCACCCGATTTTCAAATCGACTAATGATCGTTGATTCCTCGCCCTTTGGCTTTGCCGACTTGAGTTGAACCACCGCTTCTCCAATCTCTATCAGCATGGAGCGATGGCCAACTTTTTGGCTATGATCGAAGCGACTCTTTTCTTTAGTCTTCTTGACAATCATCATCCGAAATTAACGACCCTACAACAGTGGCGGACCTTGAACAAAATCTTTTTGGGGGGGGGGGGGGGGGGGGGGGGGGGCGAAGGTGCAAAATGAAATGTATTTTTTCTGGAACACCATATCATACCACAGCGGCGAGCAAAAATTTGTAGCATTTTCACAAACATATAATTAGATTGATTTTGTCCTGGACCGTAGTATTTTCACAACGAGCTAGATTTTTTTTGGAACACCGAATCATACTACAGCAGCGAGGAGGAGAAAAGCTTGCAGCGCGTTGGAGCCTTGTAGGAATCAACAGCTAGCTACCCGGGGCCTGGGCACTCACGCTAGCTGCTACCCCTGGTGCTGCTCAGTTCTCATCGTGCACGGCACGGACGACCAATCTGATCTGGGGACGGAGGAGACGAATCCCAGCGGCCCACGGCTACCGCCGCCGCCCACCGGCCGGCCACCCCGTCGTGACGCCATCCAACCAGTTGAGGAGACGAGGAGCGGACTGGGGAAGGAGGAGCGACCGAGCGAACTGTCGAAAAGAAGCTCGTCTCTGGTTTATGGCCTAATTGATATGGACTGAAAGAGCTTTATGGGCTGCAGGCCACGGTAGATATAGGGGTAGTAAAGATTTTGCAAAATTGCTGGGGGGGGGCCACGGCCAGGTTGGCCCCCGTGAAGGTCCGCCAGTGCCTACAAGTTATTGACTAACCATATCTCATTTCTCAAGCTCTGGCGTACAGTGTCTTCTGAACACCTCAGGTCACGATGTCACCTGGTAGCATCAGTAGCTGAACTACCACTTACCAGCCTGGGTAGTTCACTGGTACTTGTACCGTTATCGTTCGTTTTCATTTCAACAGCGAAGGCTAAGTCAGGCCGGAGCTACGACGTGCTGTAATTTTCAGCCAAATACTAAGATGAATAGGACAACTGAACCTCTCATGATCTGAAAAGAGGATCAGATGATGACGAAGCGTGGATTGTTGCTGTGTCTACGCGCAGGGTCAGGCCAGGATGCGCGACAAGACAAGCGGGGTTTGGACTTGTCGTTGCTAGCCCGTGAAGGCGACGCCAGTAGATCCGGGTACATAGGGGGGAAACCACAGGCTGCGTATGTACTCCCAATAATTCGTTGTGCCCGGCGAAAAGATCGCGTCCTCCTCCAGCTTGTCGCTAAGCTAGTGTCCGCGAAGAAGAAAACTATCGGGAGTCCTCTGCTTCGGCCGTGCCGCGCCCGTGTTTGCTGCGGAGGCGCGCCGACGTGAGGCAACGCGCGGCGGCGGTGTCGTCTGACGGAACTACCGGAATCACCGAAATACTCCCAGCGTCGTGTCCATGTCAAGCCCTCACCCATGGCGATGGCCGATGGCGAACATCAGGTCGCCGGGGTGGACCCGACGAATCACCAGGTGACGGCGTACAGCAGGCGGCGCCGGCCTACCCTGCGGCCCAGATGCCCACCGGGCCCGTCTGGTTTTGGGCGGGCCGGCTGGTTCTGCTTTGCGTTCTGCAGTTGGGAGCGAGCGGAAGTGAGTGCAGGGGCAGCGGCGACGTAGGCCGGCCTGTTGCAGCGTGGCGGCGAGTTTCACGGGCCCTCTTCGGACCTGGCCGGACCCTATTAGGACTGGTGTGCCTCCGTGGGGGCTTTACGGGCCCGCTGGGCCCGGCCGGACCTGACGGGGACTGGTGTGCTCGGCTGCCTCGTCCGGTCGACTACCGCCCTCGGCGGTGGAGGTTGTTCCCTCCCGCGCGGCCGTGATACTGCTGACCCTAGTTCCTACTTCTCCTCACCTCCGTCTTGCAGATCCGTGGCGGCTACTTCGGTGCGACGACGATGGTGGCTTCGGAATCATTTTGGCGCATGTTGGTGGGCGGCTAGTCTGGTGGTGTCGAAGCTCGTCTTCGCGGGACTTCTGTGGTACGGATCGTTCGGGGCTGTGGAAGGGGTCCTTCGGGAGAAATCCTTGTCGGCTCGTCCAACACCGACGCGGTGCCGCCTTTGGGTGGCATCTTTCCTTCCTGAAGGGCATCGTGGCTGACCTTCTTCCACTTCCCTCTGTGCCGGGGGAAACCCTAAGACCAGTGCGCTGTCCCTCTGGGCAGCAGCGTGGCTTTCCTTCTTGAAGGTGCTGCTTGGTATTCGTCGATTCGGGCCTAGGAGCGTGGTGGTACTTTTTCGGAGAGGGCGCAACGTTTGCGGGTCACCGTCGCTTAGTCAATCCTCCTATGTCGTTTTTTCTTTCTTCTTTTCCTCTTTCTTTGGGTGCGTGTTGGCTGTCGCCCCAGCCATGTTTCTCGTTGGTTGTATCGGTTGTTTGCTATATTAATATAGCGGGGCTATGGCCTATTTCGTCGAATCACCAGGTGTACAAATGGATCCACAGGACACTGATTAAAGATATGAAGTACTCCATCTCTCAAGAAAGAATGCAGTGTGAGCTAAGTGTATCTGTGTATGTTCGGATGTTCCTGCGGGGGGCACTTGTAAGCGTAAGTTGTACTCTAAAACCTCATGTTGAGAAATTAAATCTGAATCCTCACATAACCTCTCTGCGATCAGTCAACCCCCTTTCTCATGCCTCACCCGGATCCAAATCTCACCCCAATTTCCTGTTGGAACCTAGATCCTTGTGACAACGAACTACAAATGGTGGCCGTAGAGTCGTATCTCATCTTTTTCGACAAAGACAGTACATTGATACTAAGATGGTATAAATTTCAGAAAACACATTCCAAGGTGTCAACCAAAGAAGAGCGCATGTTTATTGTTCATAGAGTTCAGAGCATCTCTGACAATGACCCTACCGGCTTGAATAGCTTTTCAAGGTTTGCTTCAATGCATATTTAGATAATCTTCACAACTTTATGAGTCAACCTTATCGATCTTTTTTCATAAAACTAAACATTGTTCAAGCTCGAACCCAATTGGGCCGAGCTTCCCTTCTCATTGAGCGGAGCTTGAGCTTGGAAGCAACCTGAGCTCCCTTCTCATCGAGCTGAGCTTGAGCTTGGAAGAAGCCTCCAAGATCAATTCATGATTGCTCGAGCTTGGATCGTTGACAATACCATCTATAAAAACCAGGCAACACTGCTCGTCCAGGTTGTACTTATGATGGTCAATTAGATATATTACATTACAACTACGACACTTGAGACTACCACTATGCCACGATTGTATAACAAATACAACCATACTTTTAACCATAAAATAATACCGCTAGATGCAAATGCAACTTAATTCCAGGGTCATCATAGTGTGTCATCTGTCGTGCGATGAGGAGGTCATATCACCCTTCTGCAGAATATATACCACTGTCATCAGTCATCACCATCAATAATGTTCTGAAGTGAAGTTGGAATTGGAGGTAATTCAATGTTGACAACACCTTCAAGCATGCGAACGACTTGCCCATTGACGGCCTATGGATCTCCTCATCTTGGATGCACCAGCAAGCAACCCTGCAGGTAACATCCAACTCCTTTACATTGCCATCTCCTCCGAGCCGACCATCGAGCAAGCACGTGACATCTCCTTCATTCACTTTAGCTGAAGCATAAAGAGGGAAGTACCGATGATTTCCAAATCTCATGTTCTCAGTAGTCCTCCTCCCGGAGATCAACTCAAAGAGCACAACACCAAAACTGTAGACATCTGCCTTGTGAGTAATAGCATGACCGTAGACCCACTCCGGTGCGAGATAGCCGATGGTTCCACGGAGAGTGGTAAGTGCCGCGTTGATGTCCCGCCCGAGAAGCTTCGCCATGCCAAAATCGGCGATTTTGGGGCAGAATTCAGCATCCAATAGTATGTTCTCGGGCTTGATATCGCAGTGTATGATGCAGTCCCTGCATTCCTCGTGCAGATAAGCCAAACCTTTAGCGATACCAATGGCAATGCGACGGCGAAGAGACCAACTCAATACAGTAGTTTCTTCTGAAAAGAGGTGACAGTCCAAAGAACCATTTGGCATATACTCATAGACCAGCAGCCTTCTGGTCCCTTCGGTGCAGAATCCTAAAAGGCGAACAAGATTGCTGTGTTGGATCATCCCAAGAGTCTGTACTTCTGCTCGGAATTGCTTATCTCTGTGCCCGATCCCTTTAAGCTTCTTCACGGCAACAACACTTGGCCCTGCAACTGTTCCCTTGAAAACACTTCCAAAACCTCCTTCCCCGAGTTTGTCGGAGAAATTTCTTGTAGCTCTCTTGAGCTGTGCATAAGAGTAGACAGAAAGAAAACCTTCAACTTTAGTCTGTCTTGAAGATCTGTTGTACAACCAGAAAAACACCAGCATGACAAGAAGAGCAACAGCTATTGGCCCAACAACCAACATGACAAGTTCTATGTGTCGTTGCGGCCTTTTACCATGAGAACCAACACGCATGTAAATATTGTTGTGGGGAGCTGCATTTCCTAAAGTCAAATTAAGCAACACGTCATACCATATCATACACCCATAGTCATGATAGTAATATGCAACGCAATAGCATTGGCTCAGACAGGTTGCTTCACAGTCTTCACTAGTTTCTTGCCTTGTATATTGGGGGTTGTCAGGAAGCCCCCGCAGGTTGTCTAGCAAAATGAACTTGTCGGTGGAGATGCCGCCTTGGCAATCCGAGGGCATTATTCTGGAGCAGCCGCTAACAGAATGCCCAAGCTGCCATTCATTTGGATCACTTGGTCTGAAACCATCAATGCATGTGCATGTTCCTCTGCTTGTGCAAACACCGAATGCACCGCAATAGAAAGCACTGATTTTGCAGCTGGAAGGATAACTCCACAGAGGCTCCCAGCCAGTAATCGTCACATTATTTACCCACCTCAGCAAACTCACTTGCCCAGTACTCAGTCTCATAAATTCGATATCATTTAGGTTTTCTGGATCATTTAGTTGGACGGAACCATCTTCATCCTGCGTTACCATCCAATCCGGAAAGGTTCCAAATTGGCCGTGCCCATCAATTAACATGACAAATCCCATCTTCCACCTTTGGTCAATGATGAGGCTGCAATTATAAGGAGAGCTGTACAGAGTAAGCGAGATGTTGGCTCGGGTGGCCAGGTCCAGCCCTAGCCATGCTCCAGGTAGCAGGGCATCGGCTGGATGATCAAAACTTTGCCATATGACCTCAGAATGGTTGGTCTGATCTTTCACAACAAAATTCCCATTATCAAGGAGAACTGCCACAGCACTGGCTGATCCATTTGTTGCTGAATCCGATGTCCAGAGAACAGAACCGAGCTCCTCGATATATAATACTCCTGCAGAGAGGTACACCGTTGCATTGAGGAAGCTGGTGATAGGAGTTCTGTTCCCCAGCCAGAATTTAGCTGGGCGGCTGCCTGCCAGGTTCTTGTACTGTATCCCTAAGAAGTGCTTCGTGCCACCTGGGGATGGGGAGAAGAACCCAGCTCAAATACACCATTCTTGGACACCAGGATTTCGCTGCCCGAGATAGATTGACCAGGAAGAAGGGTATCGGTTGCAACCACGGCTCCGGTTCCATCAAGTACCAGGAACACGTAGGGGATCAGTGCAGCAAAGACAGAGATAGAACACTGGCGGTTCATTTCTTCATGCAAACAGCTCTATCTATCTATCTATCTACTAGAAGAAGACAAACACAAGAAATGCTCAATATATACAAAGTTACGAAAGGACAATTTGTAACAAAAACAGATGATATATACCTCAAGCAAAGAAGCTCATAATGCTCACATCTCCAAGCAAGACTCGGCAGTCAGCACTCCTTTAGTTCTCCAGTAGTGGTGGTTGGTTGTTCAGAAACAGGGGAGCAACTTGTTTGGCCGGCATGTATTTAAGCTGATCAGGACAGCTAGCTGTCCCAGTGGATGCATGGTGAAATCGCTGTGTTTTGACTAATCAAGAACGAAGAATGGTAGCAAATTGTTTTGGCTAATGGCGTTTTACCAAACATTACATTCAACGAGGCTTTTGAGATGCATGCATTGCTCCATTCTGATGACAGCCGGCAGGACATATCCACGCTCCTGATGGTGACATTCCAGTGAGGAGATATTTTATCTTATCTTATCTTTTATTTTATTTTCCTTTGTTCAGTTATGTAGTACAAGGGCCAAAGAGTCGGAGGCTCGAATAGAAATGAACGTCAAGAAGTTTCAGCGGATAGAACACTGGCGGTTCATTTCTTCATGCAAAAAGCTCAATCTATCTATCTACTAGAAGAAGACAAACACAAGAAATGATCAATATGTACAGAGTTACCAAGGGACAATCTGAAACCAGAACAAATAATACATACCACAAGCAAAGAAGCCTCATAATGCTCTCATCTCCAAGCGAGACTCAGGCAGTCGGCACTCCTTAAGTTCTCCAGTAGTGGTGGTTGGTTGTTTAGAAACAGGAGAGCAACTTGTTTGGCCGAGCTTGTATTTAAGCTGACCATTACAGCTAGCTGTCCCAGTGGATGCATGGTGAAACGCTGTGTTTTGACTAATCAAGAACGAAGAATGGTACTCCCTCCGTTCACTAAATTATCTTGCCAAAACGTTTTACATTAGTGAACAGAGAAAGTAGCAAATTTTTTGGCTAATGGCGTTTTACCAAACAGTCCATTCAACGAGGCTTTTGAGATGCATGCATTGCTCCATTCTGCTGACTGCCGGCAGGACATATCCACGCTCCTGACAGTGACAGTCCAGTGAGTCGATATTTTATCTTATCTTTTATTTATTTTTCTGTTCAGTTATGTAGTACACGGGCGGAAGAGTCAGAGCCTCGAAGAGAAATGAACGTCAAGTATTGTCAGCGGATAAATATGGCACTCAATCACCATCGTTCTCATGTTCCAGTGCAATCTTCTTTTGGCAACGACAGGACAAGGACAAAGTTGCTAATTTAGAGATCATCAATATTGGATAAAAACGTAAATCCCCGTGGATAAAAAAATTGGAAGAACATAGCTGTAGAGATTAACCTCCTGGTGAAAAGAATACATGAACCGCATCTTCTTCATCAATCGACCAGAGACGAATGGAAGAATCTGAAACAAAACTGTCTTCTTTTTTCAACTTCGCTAAATCCATACTACAGTCTGCAAAACGAGTTCCTGCATGAGAGAACTTTTGTTCGGAATAGTAACAAACCTGAACACATATACAGATCACAATCAATAAGTGCCTAGTTTTTATTAGATCATTTTAAGTGCCTAATTTCCTTCGCAAAGAGAAAATAAAGCACTGTAAATCTGTTATCACCCTCCATATAGTTCTGAAACAAACCTGGAATACATCAGCTACATCTCAGTGCCGATGGCACCTTCCAACATGCGAACTGTTATGTACCTGGTACACAACAGGGGTAAACTCCACCGGAAGGACGGCCGGGTGGAGTCGGCTTGTTGGGGGAAGGGATTAGATCATAGATGAGAGAGACGAAGTTTGAGGAAGAAGACTAGATTTGTTATTGCTTGTCTTTGATACGTACAATCCTCCTACATATATAGTACCCTACTAGCTAGTCCTTATACGACTCAAACTCAACAAACCTGATTACAACTCTTACCGACTCAAAACCCAACAGAACCTACGAATCTAATCTTGACTCAGCTTGCTGCCCACGTTTCCTCTGGTAGGTATTTCCCCACATAACATCTCTCCCTTCCTTCTCACACAGCTCGTCCTCGAGCTGAAATTCTGGGTATTTGGCTTTGAAAGTATCTGCATCTTCCCATGTAGCATCACTTGATGGGATACCTTCCCATTGTTCAAGAACTTCCCATTACTGGTTCCGTGCTGTCCTCTGCTGTCCGCCAACTCTCCTCATCGTCAGCTGCTTCATTATCATATTCAATGTAAAACAAGTGGCTGCAACGATGACCTCTGATGAACTTCTCATCACAATTGAAACAAAGTCCTTGGCGTCTGCGCTCAGCCATCTCCGCAGGGGTCAGTTTACGGAAGGTCCCTTCTTGCACGGTCGGATTAGCAGTTGCGTTGCTGGTCCCTGCTCCGGTATTGGTTGCTGTTACAACATGGGACATTGGGGTCACACGTCCTGCACCCCGCTGATTGCTGATGCAAATCCTGTTGTTCTTCTTTTCATATGCTCGTGCTAAACTCATAGCTTTCTCTAGGTCGGATGGTTCTAGGATTTGCACATCATACTGAATCTCTTCTGCGAGGCCTGCAATAAATAACTGCACCTGATGTTTCTCCTCCAAGGGGTCTGTACGACAGAGAAGAGCTGAGAACTTCTCTTGATATGTCTCAACACTACCAGTCTGTACAAGTTGTTTGAGCTCGCCGAGAGGGTTGCTACGGACAGGAGGCCCAAAACGCAGGTGGCAAAGCTCCTTGAACTCTTCCCACCGTGGCGCCCCTTTACTACGCTCACGTTGGTAATACCACTCCTGAGCTACCCCTGTCAGATGGTAAGTCGCTAGCCAGATTTTATCTCGTTCTTCGGTACGCTGTCCACGGAAGAATTGCTCGCAACGATTGATCCAGGGCAGAGGATCGCTCTTGCCATCAAAAATCGGAAACTCTAATTTGTAGTAGCGAGGTACGGCGGTGACGTCCGTCGTATGTTGGCCGGTGTGCGTCTCAGTCGCCGCAGGCAGCGGTTGTAACGGCAGTATGCCGGGGCCGCCGAGCCGTGGCTTGCCGTTTGCAAGCGAGGCTGAAGCTTGAGCGCTAAGATCCGCGGGTTGGCCTGGAAAGCCCTTCTCCTTCTCTAAACTGGAGACACGTGATGCCATGACTGCCATGTTGCGATTGATCTCCGCGATATCCTGCTTGTGCACTCCGTTCTTGTTAATCTCTCTGATGTCATGCTGGGAGGCGGCGATATCTTGCTTCATCGTCGAAAATTCCTTGAGCAGATCCTGTAGCATCTTCTCGATGTTTGAGATCTTGCCGGAGAGCTGGGTGTCGTCGGTCTTGGAAGCCATGGATGGCTCTGATACCAAGTTGTTATGTACCTGGTACACAACAGGGGTAAACTCCACCGGAAGGACGGCCGGGTGGAGTCGGCTTGTTGGGGGAAGGGATTAGATCATAGATGAGAGAGACGAAGTTTGAGGAAGAAGACTAGATTTGTTATTGCTTGTCTTTGATACGTACAATCCTCCTACATATATAGTACCCTACTAGCTAGTCCTTATACGACTCAAACTCAACAAACCTGATTACAACTCTTACCGACTCAAAACCCAACAGAACCTACGAATCTAATCTTGACTCAGCTTGCTGCCCACGTTTCCTCTGGTAGGTATTTCCCCACATAACACGAACAACAAAGCTGGACTGCTGGACTATACCGGAAGCATCAGATTGATGGACTGTCGTTCTCCTCGTCCTGGATGCACCAGCAGGCGATCCTAGAGGTGGCGTCCAGCTCCTTCACATCAGCATATCCTTTCAGCATACCATGTAGCAAGCACAGAACCTTCCCTTCATTCACCTGCTCAGCGGCATAGAGCCGGAAATGCTGATGGTTCCACCTCCATATGTCAAGTGATGACACAGCAAGATTTCATTACTCAGACACAGATACTATTGTACAACAGAAATAATTTCTATATTAACCATGGATATACTAGTCAACGTGCATGTGCAATGCACGTCTTGGCCAATATATAAATAAAAAATCTAATTATAGAAATAGAATTACAAACCATAAGGATCATGCTATAATTTAGCAGAAGTATAACAAATATTAGGCATAGATTCTCTTCTAGTTGAGAATAATAATTAAATTTCTGCCATGTTTTTACTTAAATTCTACAAGTCAGTATCAATATTTCTTGTAAAGATAAGTATCTTTCATTCTTCTTGAGTCCTTGGTACATGCATTACCAACATCAATAGCTGTATACTGTGGGTAAATTTGTTTTAGAAAAACACTGTGGTTGTCATGACCGTCTTCAATCGTGTGCATTCTCTGTCCCCTTTTGTATACCACAAATACGAATGAAATACTTTGATGTTCAGTAGTTCCTAGCCACTAGCTGAATGTACAACAAAAAGAACTTCATAAGTTAATGCAGTTGATTGTGTGAGAAACAAAAAAATAATCTAATTTTCATCCTAGAAAATAATAAAGACCATGGAACCCCATTTTGTACATGAAGAAAGTTCCAAATATACAAAACAATTGAAAACAAATCCGGCTCTGACAGTACCGACAATAAAAATTAGAAACCTACCTCCTACAGAATGAACATATTCAACTCTTACATGATTATTACATGCACTCTCCATTCCTATGTATAAGGTGTATTAGTTTTTTGAGTAAAAATCCAAAATATAGAGCGTACTGCTTTCCACCACTAATCTGAATATTTTTTTAGAGATTTGATTATGTTTTCTTATATTATGCAAACTCCTCTTTTTCTCACATCATTTAGCCAGAGGTAATTCCGTCCAAAACTCTGGTGCAATTTTTTCTCCACAAGCATTCTTCTAATTTTCATGCCAAAACTATACACCCTACATATAGGAATGGAGGGAGTATAACAGAATGATCTGTCAACTTAAAATAAAAGTTCTGGAACAATAAGTTGACATATTAACCTGATGAGCAGTTTATGAACTCGGCCATACCTTGGATTCTGTAATTTGCATCGCTTTACCAGCATTGGCACCCTTTGTTGCCCAACTGTGGTGAATTTGATGTATGCTGAGACGATTCTTTAAGCATAAGAAAAAAAAATTTCATGATCACCACATCTCTGAAGCTCACATGACGCCCCGAGAGCAATTTTGGTTAGCTCATCACAAAGAAAAGTTGGCACACCTCCACACCAAAGGCTGTACCAGAGAAAAACAGGAGCAAGGGAAGCAATACCAATGAAGGAGAACTGCATAGTCCACAAAAAACATGAGACTACAGATTTCGAATTGAAACCATCTGAAGATGCATGACAATGTAAATAAACCAGAGCTCATCGGTGGAAGCTGTTGGAGAGCCAACGGTGAAGGCATTCGTGAAAAGTTGAACTACTGCTAGCTATGGATGTGTATGAAAGGTAAAGAAACCATGCAAGAATTCTAAACTGAGGTGCCAGATACGTCTGTACCATGACCGTCGCACCTAGCTTGCGGACCTAGGTAAGCAACATGGTCAGTATCACCTTGTCGAAGGCCTTGACAGCATCGGCACCCCAGCCCATCACTGTCAAGCTTGGCGACGGTAACCTTGACATGATTGACGGCGAGCTCTGCACCAACTCCTCCACAAGGATGCAAGCGACCATGGCACCATCATAATAGTAAATGTAATTGTACATGAACAGATTAATTAGAAGCAGAACGGAGAAAAATATTGAGGAGAGCTAGTACAAAAAGATGGGAGGCAGATTAATTTACAGAAAATGGACTTTTGGAATGTTTGTACAGATTACACGTCCTTGTGATAGAAGGCCCATTCTGAACTTTGTGTTGAAAAGATCAAGAGTTTAATGACTGTAAACAGCATCATTTGTACACAAAAATGGAGAACCATACACTCTCTTATGCATGCTATTTTAGAGTACATACACTTTATCATTCAGCTCTAATCCAATATTGTCCCTACAAGCCACTATAGTTTTCCATTCCACTTGCACAACAAGATCAAAAAGTGAAATAATGTGTATGTATCAGGGACCACATAAAATCATTATAGGATCTCCTTAGAAACATATCCATTTATCGATCCTGTCAACCATGTCTAAAATAGTAAATTTGTAAAAACAATTAGCATAAGGCAAAATTGATTTCCCAGTAAAAATCCAAAGATACTCCACATGGATAGTTTAGCATTAGGCGCACCATTTTTCTATGTACATGGATGTCTTAAGAAGCTACCAATTTTCCGAAAGCACAAAAAGTCTTAATGATCCAAGAATTTAAACAGTTCAAAGTGACAATGCAAGGCATTACGTCGAACAACTGGTGAGCATGATTGAAATGTGAACCCTTAAGCATACGAACAATCCAATTATGAAATTCTCCTTATAAAGGCGTAGGCATGTGCTTTTCTGTTTAAGCAAACAAACTCCTCCATATAACAAATATATGTCTCAGCTGACCAAGGCTCTATTCATCCTAGATAACTCAACACGGCCTAATTCCTAGTACATCAAAAACGAATAGAGGAATCATTACTGACCATGACACAATAAATTTATCGCTGACCACCATGTCTCTAGATATCTAGGACCTCGCGCGCTGTTTCGTCGAAGGGCGCCGCCGCCTCCTGCTTAGTTGCTCCATCCTCTGGCGCGATGCGGAAATCTTGTGGAAGGGGTCGCATCAATCCGCTGGTGAGGATGGCATGGCTTTTCTGCCGTCGGAGTCCGAAGAAGCACATGGCTTTTCGCAAAAAAAAAAAAGAAAAGGAAGAAGAAGAAACGCCTGGCAATCCAATTCTGCGCGCTATTGCCTCGCCGTCCTCTGTCGAGGCGCTGGATTTTAACAAGATGCTGGGCTTTCCATCGATGATGAAACATAGGGTGGGTCATGCTTGATGTGGAGCGGGCCGAGTGGGCATTTTCTCTTTTGTTGGGCTATGTGTGCAGGCCCTCTGTCTTTTTTGTTGTTTATTTCGTACATGAGTTAGGATTTGTATCTTTTTGTTTTCTTCCGTGTATTTATTCATAAAAATCGAAGGGCCACAATTCTTCAAAAAAGAAGGAACTGTCTATTTGTCAGTCGACTGATTATCATTTCGTCGTCAGTCGAATTTTTGGGCCAATCGTATGTCGACAAGTCAACCACCCAGACCTCGCTGCCCAGCTCGGGAAAAAAACACGAAAGGAAAAAGGGCCGCGACTGCTTTCCCCTTAACGGGTTATGTTGGGTTAAACTGGGCCCGAACCAAACAGCCTACTGCCCCTGCGCTACCACAAATCAGCCAGATCTAAAAATTACAACACAGGAGACAACTACACAGGCCACGACCCGATAACAAAAGGAGCGATCTTCTTCTTCCTCAAGAAAGGATTCATAGCAGCAGCGGTCTGCTTCTCCTCGCTGGGAACCTCGCCAGGTTCGAACTGGGAACCTCGCCAGCGGCCATCTGCTTCTCCTCGCGAGCAGCTGGAGCAGTACCTCGCTCAGGATCTGAAAGTGCAGCGCCCAGTTGTCTCCCAGGTGTCTAGCCCGTCTCCCACGTGTACGCACAGTCTGCTTCTCCTCGCCAGCAGCCGGAGCAGGCACCTCGCCCAGGATCATACATGAAATCATGAGGTGTGATGATTAAAACAACTTTGAAAAGGAAGAACAAAAAGGAATGATTACACACAATGACACAAAATAGATTGGTGAACGAAAAACATGACAGAAAAGATCCAACTTACACCGAACATGTCGAAATCACTGGTAAGGTACACATAGAATGGGCTCCTTAGACTTAGTCGTAGTTCGCACATGCCACAAGCCATCTGCATATATGGCGTGAAGAGAAAAAGGAAATCAATAAATAAAAAGGTTATGAACTCTCTGGAAAAAAAAGAAATGAGGCACTACGCCTCGCCCCCCGCCTACCCCCTCAACCTTGTCGACTTTAAAGTTGTGGGATGAATGACAAAAACAAAGGTAAAAAGGGGGTATGTTGTGTTCTGGAGTAGAATGGATGGAAGCATATATATATAGGTCCAAGAAGCATAAACATATAGACATCACTGAAACATGACTTAGACACTCAAACATGACTGAGCAAATACTAAATCAATACTGAATCACTGAAACAGATAAACAAAACTGAGACACTAAAAACATGACTGAAACACTATAACAAACACTGAATCACTGAAAACAAGACTGACTGAGACACTAAATCAAGACTGAATCACTGAGACACTGAATGAATGAGACAATTAAAAACTAAGCAATAATCAAGACTGAGACAACGAATCACTGAAACAAGAGTGAGACACTAAATCAAGACTGAATCACCTCACTGAATAAATGAGACAATTAAAAACTGAGCTCTGGAAAAAATAAGAAAATACTGAGACACTGAGAAAAAGACTGACTCAGAATAGAAAAAAATGAGATAAAGAGAGACCGAGAAGGAGATAGAGAGATTCAGAGAGAGAGACTGACTCAGAATAGAAAAAATGAGATAAAGAGAGACCGAGAAGGAGATAAAGAGAGATTCAGAGAGAGAGAGAGATAAACATACAGAAAAGAGAGAGAGAAAGTGAAAAACTGAGATAAAGATAAGCATGATTAAAATCTGAACCCTTAAGCATACGAACAATCCAATTATGAAATTCTCCTTATAAAGGCGTAGGCCTGTGCTTCTCTGTTTAAGCAAACAAACTCCTCCATATAACAAATACTAGGTAAATGTGGTGCGGCGACACGCCGCACCCGTGGCGACAAAAAGATTTATCTGAGTGTATGGTCATTGTTACTGAAAAGGGATAGAAGTATAGAACATAAAAACATGAATCTTTGCGAAATAAACAAAAATAAATGATCATATGAATGTAGTAAGATTAGATGTATATAGTAATAGTGCAATTGAGAACTAAATTTATGTGTGCTCTGACGACACAATATAAAGTGACATGAAATCTAAACATTTGTAGTTGTTGTAATTTTTTTTGAAAAGAAAATTGCATTTCCACAAGCTCCATAGTTAATAGTAAAAAGGTTATATTAGTTCTTCTAATTGAAATTATTTAAAGTTGTTTAATCATGCATAGAAATGTGTTAGTTGTAAAGATTTCATTTTTGTGCAAATTTTGGTATATTATTTGTAGTTTTGTCAAAAGTTTGGTAAAAAAACTGATATTTTTTAACTTTCATAGTTGGAAAATTGTCATTTCTCTCTTCTTTGAAGTATGTCCACACAAATTCTTAATAACTACAGATGCAATATTCTTATTATTTTAATGCAATATATTAATAGCTCACATCATATTTTGTTGGGAAATAAAATCCCTTAGCTAAAAACATGAGCATAAGTAATTATCATTTTTTCCCGAGCATTTTTTTCCGTATTTTTCCAGTGGATAGATTTATAGATATTGATTTTGCATAGATTTATAGGTATTGATTTTGCATTATTAATCATTTTGTGGAAATTGTTTGAATAAGTGGGACCCATCTGTCAGCAGTTTATCAATTTCTGGAAATATCTGCGAAAAGAATAAAAACATGACATGTGGGGCCCACTGTGGCGTCGGGGTGACGTCATCAGTGGACGGTCCTCCGACGGCGACGACGGCGATGACTACGGCGGCGCCGCGCCAGGGCTATGTGGGAGGCGCGGCTGGCGTGGGGGACGCGCGTGGAGGCGGGGCGCCGCCCCACCGGCGACCTCCGGCTTGCGCGGGAGAGAGAAGAGAGGGAGGGGGATTTGTGGTTTTTTTGCAGTAAGGCACCTGTGCTTTCATGTAATTGCAAATAGATCCCTCCTCTCGAGGAGTTGTGGACTGAATGGTTGTTTGGAAGGGTGATATGCATCTACTCGTGAAAGGAAAATTCAAACGGGTGACTGAGCGCGACGAATTTGACCAAATTCGTCGAACGTTTTTGCGAATTTGGATCACAAATAAAGGAGCTAGAGTGAACAAAATTCAAAACCGATCACGGGAATGGAAACTGTTCGTCGACGCGCATATATTTCATGTATACAGTTTTTGGAAAAAGCGGGGTTATTTTTTGCCAAAAAAAAGACGCACAGTGCGCTCCGGGTATTGTTCAAGACTGTAGCGGGAACAGTACCCGCGGGTACTGTAGATGCCTATAGTGAATCGCTCTCAGGTTTCCGTCGGCCTTAATATAGTTACTAGTCATCATGGTGCGGCGACACGTCGCACACGTGTGATTATTAATAGTGAAATAAATTGTTATTAGGAAAGGAAATATTAAATGGGTGATCATGGAGTTTTTTTTTCAACAGATGTTTCACCTGATAAAAACGAACAGGTGGAACAATGTAGCCCGTATAAACAACAACAAATTTGTAGTTCGCAAAAAAATAATTATGAAATTCAGTAAAAGCAGCTCTTATACCCCATCACTTAATAAAGCCCGCCGCGGCCGTTGTGATTAAAAATGTTCAAATCCGTCGGAATTTATCGTCTAGTTAACATTTTTTTCTGAGCATTTTGATGTAGTTTAGGGTAGTTCCAAATATTTTGCAAATTGAAATGTTTAAGTATGTCTATATTTTTCCGTAAATAATTAATTAAACTCCATAATCAAGGGAAATGCATTATGTAAGCATTTATAAAATTCAACTCCATATAATTAGGAAAAATGCATTTAGATTGTCTCGAAATATTTGCCAAATTTAAATGTTCAAATATGGTTGTATTTTGCCATAGATATTTAATTTAGTTCCATAATTAAAAGAAATGCATTATGTGAGCATTTATTCAATTCAACTCCATAATTAGAGAAATTTCAGTTAGATTATCTCCAAATATTTACCAATTTGGAATGATCTAGTATGTTTGTATTTTGCAATAAATAGTTAGCACTTTTTTTCTGACCATTTTTGATATAGTTTAGAGTAGCTTCAAATATTTAGTAAATTGGAATGTTCAAATATGTTTGTATTTTGCCATAAGTAGTTAATTTAACTCCATAAGTAGTGAAAATGCATTGTGTGAGCATTTATTAAATTCAACTCTATATAATTGGAGAAAATGCATTCAGTTTGTCTATAAATATTCACCAAATTGAAATGTTTAAATATGTTTGCATTATGCCCGTGGTGTTAATTTTTCTGCGTAATTTGAAGTGTATTTTATGACAATACGTAAAGTGTTCCTTCTAAAATATGGTCATATACACAAAGTTAATATATAGGTAGTAAGATATATATATATATATACATACGGAATTAGAATGCCGATAGCTAACTTTAACGGTCTATGATAACATAATTAGTATTATAGATAAAATATTCGGTTTCTTCTAACCGAAAGATAGTGCATGAATTGGACATAAATAGATAGAATTCATTTTTTCTAAATATTTTGGTATGTTGGACATATTTTTATGAATCACGGATCAGAAGTTATTGAATTTACAAAATTGGACAAATTTGTGAAATTGTTAGAAAAGTTTAAAATTCTGACAACCTGGACCCATTGTCAGAGTTTTAATAATCATCGAAATAATTTTTTCAAAATATTAAAAGGCTGGCAAGTGGACTACTGATGACGTCAGCTGCTGATATCAGTAATGGCCACGACGGCTATGTCGACCACCGCCGCGTCTGTTGTATTGGTATGTGTCGTAGTTTTGTAAAATGAGTTATTAACTGAGATTGTAGGTATATAATTTGGTTCACGAAAACTTTGTACATGACAGGTAAGTAATAAAAATGCTACTCTGAGCTAGATGTAAAAGACAAATTTCTGGATTCAAATACCCGGATTCAAAATTTTAAATCTGTCAGAGTTTATTTTTTTTTCTTTGCACAGCCTAAAATATAACTAATTTGAAGATTGGAGAGAAATATGTTTATGTCCGTCAAAATAAAAAGGTTAAAACATAAAAGTTGTTTGGAAGGATGATATTCGTCTACTCGTTAAAGGGAAATTTGAACGGATGACTGAGTGCGATGAATTTGTCTAAAAGAAAAATTTCTGGATCCAAATACTCAGATTCAAATTTTTTAAATCTGTCAGATTTTTTTTTGCACATCCTAAAATATAACAAATTTGAAGAGTGGAGAGAAATATATTTATGTCCGTCAAAACAAAAAGGTTAAAACATGAAAGTTGTTCGGAAGGATGATATTCGTCTACTCGTGAAAAGAAAATTTAAACGGATGACTGAGTGCGACGAATTTGACAAAATTTGTCAAATGTTTTTGCGAATTTGGATCCAAAATTAAGGAGTTAGAGTTGACCAAACTCGAAACCGATCACGGGAATGAAATCTACCCGTCGGCGCGCATATATTTCATGTGAATATTATCGCGAAAAGAAAAAAAAATACAGTGCGTGTACTGCAGCTGCTACAGTGTACCTATTTATGTCCGTCAAAACAAAAAGGTTAAAACATGAAAGTTTTTCGGAAGGATGATATTCGTCTACTCGTGAAAAAAAATTTAAAACGGATGGCTGAGTGCGACGAATTTGACAAAATTCGTTTAATGTTTTTACGAGTTCGGATCCAAAATTAAGAAGTTAGTGTCGACCAAACTCGA